>JADLZN010002671.1:0-362500 GCA_018155175.1 Sinocyclocheilus anophthalmus | reverse complement strand
AAAATGCTCTTTAAATCAATCTGTGCAATAAATTAGTGCCTTATTTATTAGAGGAGTTGATTAAACAACATAAAATGGTGTACTTTAGGGTTAATTCTAGTGTCTTCTCTGAACTGGTTCTTTTTAGTAAAACAAAAACAGTTCAACCAATATTGTATGATTCATGAACAAATGACTTATGAACAGGTAATTTTAGTAAATAAAAAACATATAGTACAATCACTCACAAATAAATGTGATTTGTGACAGGTTCTTTTTAGTAAATGAAATGCATACAGCACAGCCAGTATCTGATTCACAATCAAATTGCTTATGAACTAGTTATTTTTAGTGAAACAAAAACAAAGCACATTCAGTGTGGTATGATTCACAAACAAATGACTCTCATGAACAGGTCCTTTTTAGTGAATCAAAAGTTTACAGTGCAACCAATGTAGCCTGACTAGCATGTTCTTTTTAGTGACATAACATTGTAGCCCAATTAGTGTAGAACAATTCACGAACAAATGACTCGAGAACATGTTTTTTGTTAGTGAATCAAAAGCATACAGTGCAACAAATATAGCCTGATTTATGAACAAATGACTCTAATGGACAGGTTTTTAGTGAATCAGAAGCATACAGTGTAAACTATGTAGCCTGATTCACAAACAAATGACTTATGAATGGTTATTTTTAGTGAATCAGAAGCATAGCGTATAAATAATGTAGCCTGATTCATATACAAATGACTCTAATGAACAGGTTCTTTATAGTGATCAGGCATACACTAAAAAATTACCGTGAATTTAACGGTAAAAGACTGTAAAAATGCTACAGTAAAATCCTGTTAAATGGTTAACGGTAAATTCCCCTACTATATACAGAGTGAAAAACTGTATTGGACATTCCATGTATTGGACATTAATTTTATGGTAGTATACCGTTTTTGGAAGTGAAAAAGACTATAATTTAGTGAATAACCGTAAATTGACATTCCCAGAATTCCCTGCTTTACATTTCAAACTTGATGTTTTTGTTGTTGAAATAACTATGTTTCTTCTTAGTTTTTTCTTATCAGTTGTGTACATTAATGTTTTATCTTACATATAATGGTGTTAAATGAATGTTTATTGCATTATTTCAGTTTCATGTGTGTTACCATGATGGTGTTTGGTGTTTGTGTGAATGACACTGTGCACCTTCTATTGTGATGGGCTTTGGTTCATCATGTGACTTTCTCATCACCACCTGCATTTGGTGGTTATCAGTGTATTACAAAGATACAAAACAGATTTCAGTACTTCAATAGGTTGGTATATTAACATTATATCAGTTAATGAAATTACGGTATTTAACTGTAAATTTAAGTTAAAACCTAAAACGTTGTTACTGTATTAAGGAATTTTTTTTTACAGTGTACAGTGCAACCAATGTAGCCTGATTCACAAACAAATGCCTCTAATGAACAGGTTCTTTTTAGTGAATCAGAAGCATACAGTGCAACCAATGTAGCCCGATTCATAAACAAATGCCTCTAATGAACCAGTTATTTTTAGTGAAACAAAAGCAATAGCTGTGTCTCAAAGTTGAAATGGTGATCTGGTGCTTGTCTTTACTTAAGTCACATTTTAAGCATCTGTGAAAGATCATTTTGAGAGATAATCAATTGATATCTCAAAGTTTTTCCAAGTCCATTCAGTTTCATCATCAGATCCCTCTCCCTGGACCACTGAAGTCTATCCATGTGGACATGAATACTCCAGAAGCCTGGAATGGAAAGAGGAAAACCAAGCCCAGACTTGTCCCAATCCAAGACCCAACACTTTTACCAAACGTGCTCAAGTTACACACCCGCAGAGTTAATCACTATTGTCTCTGGCAGAAGTGCATGCGTTAGTGTCTCCACAGCAATATGAATTTGCTTTTTGGTTTAAGAGTAAGTGCACTACGAATGTAAAAGCAAACGAAGCGCTTTCATTTTTCCCTGCCATCAGCAGCAGCTGTTCCCTGACTCGAGCATCTGAGCCTGGCTGGCAGAAAGCAGCTCAACTCTGGACTTTCCTCATGGAGACTTGGAGAAGGGAAGTACATGAATGCCTGAGTGACCAGATGGATCAGACAGCCTCAGGGAAGCCCACAGCTTCCTTCCACTCGTCATGCTTCTATCGGTTTCTTTCAGCATCTTCCAGCACAGTGTGACTAAAGCGAAACTGCCAGAGCAAGATTTCAAATACTGCCATTTTAAAGCTAAAAAGCTTAATGGAGTTCTCATTTGCCTTCGATGTTTCTCCTCAAACTCTTTAGAAGAAATAAAATACATTAAGAGCAGCTATATACAGTAATATTTTTGGTAAGTTTTGTTCAGGTGTCAGCTGTTGGCAGTGGGAAGGCCGCTGTCATACATCACCTTGACCAGTTACTGAAGCCTGTCCAAGTTCCTGGTTACTCTTGTGTCTCTCGTGTGTAATTATAGCATTGTGTGTGAACGTGACCATGTCAAAGTGTTCGGAAGAGACCACGAGACAAACGTGTGCCAACATGCAGCTCACGGAAAATAAACAGAAGACTAAAAGGTACAGTTATTAGCTTCTTTTGACTATTATGCTTCCTAAATTTTACTCAATATTGGTAGTTCACCCAAAAAATTTGAATTCTGTCATTTAGTCACCCTCATGTCATTATAAACTCATATGACTTCAGAAGACGAGATGGTCCACAAGTCATGCGGAATCATGTTATGATCACTACATGGTTTTATTGGATATGATTTTATTTATATGGAAAAGAGCAGCTCAGAAATGCCTAATATAGATTTTTGTGTTCCAAGTAAAAAAAGAAAAGAAAAAGAATTGTAACAATTTAAATGTGTTTAATTTTCTTTTTTGGTTGAACTATTACCAGATCTCTTTGTTTTATTAAATATGAAATAATAATAATGAAAATTAAAATACATGTGTATTAGATATATTATACTGTATGTTTGTTTCCAGATTTTACATATATAAAACAACACGTTATATATCTCGAATTTTATTTTTTACTCTGAGGTAGAAACAGGCTTCTTTAGATGTTGTAAATAGCTAAATCTAAAAGTTTCGTTTTCAGTTCTCTCTGTTATGGAAGCTCATTTCTACTTACAAATTAAAATGCTCAATCAACGTAAACTCAGCACACCTGAAACGAGGATAGGTGCATGGGAACAAAATCAAACAAAAAGTTGAATCAAAAATAAGTAACGAACCCGCACACTAGCAATACTTGCTAATTCGTAAACTTTATTAAATGCAACATTTCGGTCCACTGACCTTCATCAGGCATGCTTAAAACAGAATATTATTATATTTCAACACTCAGTAGTAAGAACTGGACAATCACATGTGGACCTACTTACAAACCCGTGTGCGGGGGTAGAGTGAGATTACCCACATGGCTCAATATACAATAGAAGACACTTTACAACATCCCCAATTAAAAAAATATCATTATTCACATACAACAACAATTATGTTTATAAATTCACAATTGGTTATCAGAAACCGCACATCTTAACAAGGTTTTAATATCATCCCCTTGCAAGTATTGATAGTGTGCGGGTTCGTTACTTATTTTTGATTCGACTTACAAATTAAAAATAAAAAGAAATTTAATTGTAACTTTATATCTTACAATTTTGAGCGTTGGCTCCATGCTCTCTCTCTCCTCTCAGCAACACTGTTCAACAGCAATCTGCTGGAGGAATTAAGAGTTCTCATATCGTCAAAACAAGTCATTTCTATTGTTTGCTGCAGTGAACACAGGGCTGGAACAGAGAAAATTACACTTTGTTTCGCTTCTGCATTACGCTTTCACAAAAAGTGTACTTTAGAGATGTTAGAGGTGGTTTGTGAGTGGCACTGATATTAGGTGATGGTAATGGAAAACAATAACCAGGAATAATTATGGACTTCCATGACTCATTGGTCCTGGGCTATAGAGGCATTCTCTATCAGATGAGAGGTATGATGAGCTACAGGAACATTCACAGAGAATCTGTTAGCATTGGACGCTCCATTCATTTGACTGCCTACACGGACTGATGTTGTTTTGTCTATAGTGAAAGAGCTTCTATGTCCTTGCCCCCCCCCCCCCCTTTGCTGTGTTTTTTTGTTTGCCATCACGCAAGAAACAATTCAGCACCAACCAATATAAAGAATACAACACACTAACTGCTGCTTTGTAAAAAGTCTCTGTTAGTCCTTTCTGTGGAAATCGAGTTTTATTTTTGACTTCGTTGTGGTTTAATTCAATTAGCAAATCTCCAATATCCATCCAAGTTATATATAAAAATTTGATATAATTTTATATAGCAATATATAACAACATGAATTTATGGATAATATTATGGATTTCATTAATGTATATTTTAAAAGAAATATATATTTATTGTATATATTTACTTTTTTACTGAAATAGAATAATTTGAAAATACATAAAGTTTTACATTCTACTCCAAATATATTGAATGAATATACATATATTATATATATATATTATTATACTATATATATATATAATATATACAATAAATATTGTATGCATAACTATATCAATTTCGGATATACTTTTATGCATTTAATAAAAAAAAATTTCCACAGAAAAGGCGAGAAGCGGGATCTATGCTGCGCTTGGGAGTGTTCCGACACGGATGGAGGAATCAACGGTAAGCAATCGAACAAATTCATATTCAGTCAGGGAATCTTTGCAAGTAATGACTTACACTGTAATGAATCTAGTTGGAAAGAGTAAACTGCTGCCAAAGAAAAATCAATACACTCTCTGAAATGGCTCTAATGCCACATCAGAGTCCTAATCAGAGTTCTGAGTGACAGTCCCATTGCGTTCCCTTAAACATGGTTTAGTTCAAGCAGCAGTATAGAGGAGATAATGGGCGACGCTGGCGTTTTCCTGTGAGCGACCTGCATCTAATTACACAGTTGCTTTCACCTGCTGCTATGGGAAATTCCTTGTGGGGATCTGGAGGCATCCATTATGTGCGGCGCAAACATTTGTCTGCTACTGGGTCTAGCTTGCTACCCAGCATGCCTCAATCACCTCGCAGTGTGTATGGGGACTGAAAGGCACAACGTCCTGCCAATCACTCAGCATGTAGAGGTTTCTCTGCACATGGAGACATGAGGCCAGATGCTTAATTTGCAAATGTTTTTCTGTTTTGACTGGTTATTATGTTTGTTTGAGCTTTTAACTATTGTTTTGACTGGAGGGTGAAAATGTGTTGCTAAAGCAGTTTTTGAAAAGCCAATAACCAGGCTTGGAGTAATGGGATACTTGGCACACATTTATATAATCAAGATACAAAATGTATGCAACTTCATCAACATACATTAAACTACTTAAAACTGTGATTCAGCTCAGTTAGCAGATCTCTGAAATTGTATTTTATTACTCAAATGTTGCTTTTTAGTAGCTCAAGAGACTTTTTTTTTAATAAGTATCAACTTTGAATATAGTGTATGATTTATGTTTGGAAAGAATTTGGAGATATATATATACTTATAACCTTCGTATATTATATATATATAATTATATATCTTTAGTTCTATATTAACGCCGTATATACCACACACACCACACACATAACAATAAAAGACAGAATTCAGTATATGATACATGCCATCACACATGCAATTCACATTTACCATAAATACATTTATAACAATTTTATTAAATTATACATGCTAACACGAAGTTCAGCTCTAAAAATACTCTCTAAGCTAGTGCTTCAGATTTTGGTCTGAATGATACTTGGTTTTAGAGGCCACTTGTCATCTTGGATGCCAGCTGTGTATCGCCAGCCTATTTTTTACAGCATACAGCCTGCTCTCATTTCCACTTGTCCTATTTTAAAAAAATACTAAACTTAGCATGTCTTGTTTCCTGCGCACTTCAAGCAGCCCTCATGTGGATCTCAACAGGGCACGAGTGAGTCAAAACCACCACTTGACCTGTTCGAGTACGCAATTGACCACTTTCACTCACAACAGCCTCCTCGTGGGTCACGGAGTCCATATTGGCTACAAACAATAGTAGAATTTATTGCCACTGATACAATTAACCAAACCAGACCTACCGCCATGGACTCTTTTCTTGCCTTTGTGGACATTTCCTGTCAAAGACATAGAAAGGAATGATTCACTTCAAAGATGAAAATTTTCTGAATATTTGATCGCCGTGTGTGAGAAATTTTTTGCATTCATATATATAGCAAAAACACATTGCTACCAAAACAGTTTCAATGGATGCTTCGCCTGTTTGGCATGGTGCGCAGCAGAATGAGAGGCCAAGCCGCTGGATAAAAACATCACAATAACATCACACACGACTCCAGTCCATCAATTATATCTTAAGCAAACTTCTCAAGATGTTTTAAAAAATGCAAACCCATCCTCTGGAAAAAATACCAGTCCATAATCCATAATAATTCTTCATCCAGTGAAAATGTCCATCCCTTGTTGTCTTCTCACATCAAATCCACCAACTCTTATTTTAAAAGTGTTTTTGTAACAGTACTTGCATCTGTGCATATTTCTCTATCCTGATCAGATTATGTTCAACTGAAGAAAGCAATATTATGGACAGCGGACTTGCTTTTAGTCTCAGAACCATATGGTTTTATTGTTAAAAAAGTTTAATGATTAATTTGTCTATTTCTACTAATAAAATACAAAACCACGACCACTTTTTACTGCACAAAATGTTAAGGTCTTGTAGTGTGGATTATTGAAATGTTTTCTATCAGCTATGTTTGTACTTCTATCATACTAGATGGCAACCCATAACTGCACTGCAGAGGAATCCAGCAAAGTGATTGTACAGTAATGCTAAAATTTTCTCTAAATCATTCAGTGAAAGAATAAACTCTAAAAGCATCTACAATTATTCACTTTTTAGGCGACAACCTATTGTCTTTAATTGAACTCCGGGCCTTGGTCACCAAATAACTAATTTCACCATAATTAATAGGTGCACAGAAAATGTTCTCACACTGAATCTCTGAGGGATTCACAACAGCCACGTGAACACAGAAATGTGTTCTTGTCATCATTTATCGTTGATGAAAATTCTGGATTATTGTAATGAGGGCAGGTGTCTCGGCAACTAGTAATTTGCATAAAACACTCCCAGGGCATTTCCCATAGGAAGAGGCTTGTCCATGTCAACTCAATTCTCCCAAAAAAACATAGGCCTTAAAATATCTTCCATGTTCATCATTCGCAAACTGCATAAGCCTGTACAGGCTACTTTTTTTCCCATGTCATTTTTTCAGAAGTAATGAATAGTATTATTTTACTTAACTGTATTTCTGTCATGACAAGTCTCGGAGAGTTTAGCATAATATATCAGCTGTATAATGCTGTTTGGTATTGGCAGAGAACAAGCACCTAGGTTGCTACAGCCAATACAGCCACAGACAAGCTGCTGTGAGCATGTAAGAAATAGTGCTGCTGCGCATATAACATATATGAAATAACTCTCATAAATAACATGAATTTATCCCCATAACAGATCTATACAGGTGGAGCTGGGGAAGGTGGAGGGTTTCTGATGCGTGCTGCAACTGCTACAGCGAGCACTAGCCGAGTATTTGAATGTTGAGCAGCAAGCTCATTGGCTGCTGATGCAGCTAAAGCCAATCAGCTGTGCCACGTGAATAATTATGTAATTATATCAGATTGAGTTAGAACCTATTTGACCTGTGCCACAGGTTCATGACAGAACTTTGTATTTATTTTATAATTTCTTACAAACAAAAACATTGCTTAAATTCTAAGGTTACTCTTGGTGATTTTAGCATATATGTGCACCTTTTGCACTTCACTTATTAATCAATCATCATTTTTCTGTGAAAACATTCTAAGTTGTTGAGGAACATCAAAGCTTAGAATAGTGCATATCTTGGATATTTTCCCCAAACTCCAGTATTTGGCATCTTCTCAAAATGCTGAAAAATAACAGAAAAAACACCTGTATTATGCACAGGTCTCACAGGAGCAAATATCAGCCAGGTTTACTCTGAACCTAGCTTGAGACCACAGTAAAAAAAAAAGCAAGACGTGTAAGATTCTGCATTATTTCTTGGGCATGCCAACCTTTGAAGCTTTACTTAGATGTTCTTGCTTTTATTGAAAGCACAAGATTCTTTCTGGATCACTTTCAAGTCATTCCAGATAACATTATCATCAGGTTTAACTTGTGGAGTTCATTGAGCTTAAGTGATGTTGTCATTAAAACAAAATAAGGACAAAAATACTAAAATTCATTAAATATAGAAACATTTCAGCATGATAATTTATAATACGTAATATTAATCTGTATTAAATAGGTAAATAATGGAAAAGTCACTAGTTGTCTCAGAATTTGGACCCCAGTATCTCTCTCTGCTCTCCTGAGGTTAGATGTTGAAGACATTTGCATTTAAACTCTCCACCACTCACCTTCTCTGGAGCAAACGGTGAGTCATAGCGAGTCCAACAGCGTCAGTGTAGCTTTCTGAAAGATAGCCATAAAGTGGGACATCGATCAGAGCCAGGCCACACTGGGCTCAGACCTGACATTTAAAAACCGGACCTGTGATTAATCATCATCCTAACAGGGCTTAGACTTCAGAGCATTTGCAATGAAGCCCCATGGACAAGAAAGAGGGAGGGTTTAACATCTCTGATATAGACATAACCTTGTTAAACAGTCTAAATAGGAATTTTATATGTACCCAAATATCCTGTGAGGATATTTACTTGCTCCCAAAGCAGACATTAGATCTTCTCAGCATATTCTAATGCAGGTGTAGAATCAATATGATGCAGTTTAGCTCCAGCCCTAAATCAGGGTTTATAGAATTACTTCACAATTACTGGCAGGTGTGTTGCAGCAGGTAATGGATCATCAGAATAGCCTTTCCAGTTATTCTTTTCTAGGATTGTTGGCAACAATAATAAATAGCACAAATAGTGCTAGTGTAGTTAACTGCGTCTATATTGGGGTAGCAGTGAAGAATAGCAATAAAGCTTTCCAGAAAAAAACACCAAACTACATTTCCCATCATTCTCTGTGGCAGCTTAAGAATGATAATGGTGCTTTCAAGTCATCCTGGGAAGTTAATATTTACAAGCTATGAAGTCAAATGCTTTCAAATCACTTTGGTCAGAGCAAGATGCAAGGTTTTTTAACTCTGCTTCTGCAAAATAAATAAACCGTAAGGTGTCATTTTTTATGTTTTTAATCAATGTATGAATGTGCTGTAAACTGAATCATTACATATTTAATTGTAATTGTACAATATTATCATATATGCAATTTAGCTAGTTTTATTGTAAATGAAAAAAGTTCATACATTTCAACATATTTCCTGCCAACTACAAATGCTGCATCCATCGTGTCAGACGTTTATTTTTTTCACTGACTGAAAACATAATTTTCCACTCATAATTTTGATATTGTGGTGGCATTCAACTCATAAACATGATATTTCCAACATGACTTGAATACATCATATAATACATGAAGCATCAACTAATGTGCATCTTCATTATGTTGTAGTACTGCTAAAATTGTTCCTCTTTTAAGAAAGACTGTGAGGGAATGATGAGGGAAATATACAAAATATTAAAAGAAAGAAAGAGGGAAATATAAACTATTGTCCAGATAATACATTTTATTCACAATAAAATCAATTGAACAAGCACAGAAACCTCCTAGAACTAAAAAAACAAAAGCATTTTCATCATTGATAATAATAAGAAATGTTTCTTGAGCAGCAAATCAGTATATTAGAATGATTTCTGAAGGATCGTGTGACACTGAAGACTGGAGTAATGATGCAGAAAATTCAGCTTTAACATCAAAGAAATGAATGACTAAACTGTAATAATATTTCACAATATTACTGTTTTTACTGCTTTTTTTAGCAGATGATAATGCATTTCACCGATACCAGGAGGCCAAACAGAAGGTTAGGCACAAGTGCAGTTACTTGGATGAGAGGAACATCATTTTGTCTCCTCATTTATTTGCTCAGCCCAGGACATGCGCATATAGAACAAATGATGCATCAGATGAAGCAAACTCAAGATGGAAAGCATCCCAAATCAGTAGCGTCCTCACTAAATCTGCCAACCCAGATGTGATCATTACCACTGAAAGACCAAGTGCACCAGACCCTAGCTGTGTACCCATAAATCCCAGAGTATCTAGTGATTCAATGACCCAGATACAAAGTACTGTCTGTGAGAACTCACTGCAAGTACATATTGTAGAGGTGAGTGGGATTCTGCCAATGATCGAGTGGATTCCGGAATCATCTCATGAGGAAATGACAGAGGAAACCACATCTTGGGGGTGTGTGGGATTTATCTCTGCGAACCATGAAACAAGGAGTCCTGAAGCTCTTTGGGAAAAGGCATCTGGATGGAAAATCGAATGGTGCAATGAGCGCCTGTCTAAGACGGCCAACCTCGGGTCATCATCGCCCGCCAATGGCCTGCCGGCCTCAGTCAGACCCAGAGTGGTGATCCGGAGACTGGCACGAGTAAGAGGTTACAGAGGGACAAGCAGCCATAGGGAACAGAAGCTCAAACCGTTGGTGAATCACAAAGACCTGCACGATAGCTACTACAGTCGGTCAACACTACACAATCGCTATGGATGTCTCTGTAGCCCTTTCCAGCCATGCCTGAGACACAGTCCAGGGGGAGACCAGCGAGACCTTGACAGGAAACAGCAAGGACAGCCGAGAGAGTTTTCAGATGCAATTGGGGTAAGATTGATGTTCTCAAACGACAGACTTTTTGGTCTAGAAGCCAAACTCTTCCATTTAGCTGCTTTTGAGATTCCCGCATTTGTTTTCTGTCCACTTCTATCTCAGTGACATCAGTTGATCGATGTTCTGACTTGAACTTCTCGCCTTTAAAGCACAAAGGGCAATTTTTACAAGCATGTGAATTGAATGAGAATCAAAACAATACGTAACACAATAAGGCTGCTGCTTCTCGCTGGGAAACCTGCAGTGCGGATTGATTGTTTTATAAGGATATCGACCTGTTTCGTGGTAAACAGAAATGAATGTTTTTGTTACACAATCAGCCTCTGTCTGATTCCAGATGAATGCTGGGACACGGACTGGTAGCTATTGTTAGCAGCAAAGTATTACAGGAGCAATTTAGACTTCATTGGTTTTTTGAGTGCATGCTAAACCCTTCTGTAGTAATGTGTAAAAGTATGTCCACACATTACAATGCATAAGGCCGATATAAAATTAGATCAAATTGAATATAAAAATCTTTTAATTTCTTGTAAAAAAATCAACCAAATATGCCAATAACTGAGTGGAACCTACTTTGTATAACCATTACAGTTATACAAAGAGAAAAATCTTTGGAGAAAATCTACATGCCATAAGTTTAGATTTCATTATATAAACAAGCAAATCATTGTCAAGGCAAATATGTACACCCCTGTGTACATTTCAAAATTTAAAAAAATTAGTCCAGTTCACATTTCAGCTCAAAAATCTAAAGAAAAAATAACTATTAGGAATTTTCATTGTGACATTATTTACAGGTCAGTTAAGCTCATTTTACATGTTTACGTTTATGCGTTTGGCAAAGGCATTACAGTAATGAGAATTTGGAGGGAAAAAGATACTTATTTGTTATGGAAACATTGTCACAATGCAAAAAAATTCTAAGGCTCCTTTTGGGGTGAAGTGTGACCTTGGTATGTCTTGACAGATTTTCCCAACAAGTTACTCTAGGCAGAAGCTAGTGACTGTTTCTGCAGCTTGGAATTTCTAGAACAGTCACAAAAAGCACGCGCACACACACATATTTTGTGTCATGCTCAGTTCCTGTCCTAGAAACTGTTAGCATTTTTTTGACAAGCAAAAGGTGCATTTTAAAGGCAAAATGACATGCAGCATTGAAAGATAATATCAAAAAGCTTAATCTATTTTACTTACATAATGTGATGTATTTCAAAGTTGAACAAAACTTGATTTTATCCATCAGGATTTATACCTACATTACATAAAAGTTCCTAAAAGGAACATTGTTTGAAAAGAAAAGCTTTTTTTCAAGCAATTGTTTTTCTTTAGAATAACTTGCTCTGACTAAATGTACAAAGACCAGGAATGCGTAATAAGAAAGCAAATAGGATACATTTTAATGTTTAGTTTAAACAAACTGATTAACTTCAAACAGGCATAACTGAACCATGAAGTGCCCAGATCAAGTCAATTTCCCTCGTAACGTGGCCCAATCATGCTAAATGAACCTTTTGATAGCGTGATGTTTATGCCCTGCATTACAGTACTTTGAGCAATGATAAAAGATTTTTCGCTTTAGATTTACCTCTCAAAAGATCAGAAGACTTTTGTAAGCCCTGTTTGACAGTGCTTTCAATCTTCACCGGGAGAGTTAGCAGCAGTCAGACCGGAGAAAATAAGAGGGAATCTCAAAGCAGGAGAACATGTTTCCCTTCGGAAAAGAATCAATCCTTGTGATGTGGGGAGGGAGGAATGAGAAATAGAGACTTTCCACTTTGACCCTGTTGAGTGACAGTTATAAATGTGAGCTGGTCGAATCGCTCCATTTTTTCTGATTGCTTGCTTGTCCGTTTGTTGCTCCTCAGGACATCCGGTGTCAGTTAGGATGCCCGAAGAACGCCGAATCCCCTCCAACTCTGCACCACGTCACTTTCTCTCATATTTTACAGGTTCTCCAGAGCAAACCAGCCAATTTTCCACAGGTCAGGGGCCAGAGATGCCACAGGGCTCTTTAAATGTGTTCAATATAAAACGTCCTTCCTTTTAAAGTCCATACACATCAGTGAAGTGCTTGTCAAAGAAAACACCACAGGCTTCAGAATATATTTTTTTTATTCAAACTTTAAATTTCATCGTCTCTACAGTGTAAAAGGTCATGAATTCAAAGCCCTAAAAGGACTCAAAGAGATGGATTCACATCAATTTGGTAGGAAATCCATCTATTGTCTCCAAATAAACCATTTCGTAATGATTTTCGAGGTGGGATGGCAGAAGAAAATATAGGAATCAGAAGTTAAAACAGCTTTTGAGGTCGAAAGAACATCTTTTCACAACCAAAATGTCCTGTTTAATCTATACAACAGAACAAAAAATAAATATAAGCACGATTAAAAAACATCCAGTTGGTACACCGTAAACCAGTGATACTACAGCTAAGATTCAAGAATATCAATGATAAATCCGTACAATTGACTTACAGTATGCCATCGAACACCCACCCACCTCCATCCACCATACATGTACTGCACAAACATAAAAACTAAACATCGTAATCCTTACAAAATTATAAAGTCATGTGCATTTACACGTACAACACCTGTTAGTTTTCACTGTAATACTGCTGTCAGTCGCTGATCGTGTTCAGATTTAATTCCTGTCGTCTGCAATTCTAAGTGCAGCTATCCCAGACTCTGTGATATGCTTAAGCAATCCTATACCATCTTAATCACACCAATATATTATAATGCCTATATTAGTAATATCAATAAAAATTACATACCACTTGAGGGAAGCCAAAGGGGAATTTTCTGCATGATATGAAGATCACATTATTGCTCTTCAGGATTGTCCATCAGCAGACATTGTACTAACAAGGGGAACCTATATTTTATTAACACCAAAAGGCTACAACTTTACAAGAATATGCTGGGTTATTTTTTGTATAGGACCCAGGCCAGAAAATAAAAAATTTTTTTTCTTGAAGAATATTATAATGCTAACAGATGAGACTTCTTATATGACCTTGAAGTGTAAAATACACTACCATTCAAAGGTCTGAGTCAATAAGATTTTTTAATGTTTTTCTTTCTCTTATGTTCTCTAGGGCTCTGATTTATTTGATGGAAAAATACAGTAAAACTGTAATAATTGTCAAGATGCTATTACTATTTAAAATAACCGTTTTCTATTTCAATATATTTGACACCACAGTTTATTGCTGTGATCAAAGCTTATTTTTTTCAGCATCATTACTCTAGTCTTCAGTGTTACATGATCCTTCTAAAATGCCGATTTGCTTCTTTAAGAAACATTTCTTAATTGTTGTGATGCAGTCCTTTTTTACAGGATTCTTCGATGAATAGAAAGTTAATAAATAGCACTTATTTGAAATAGTATTCTTTTTGTAACATTAAATGTCTTTACTGTCACTTTTAATCAATTAAATGTATCCTTGCTGAATAAAAGTATTAATTTAAAAAAAATCTTACTAACCCCAAAATTTTGAATGGTAGTGTCATTACGCTAAAGACACAACCCAGAATATTTCTTTAAATGGCACCACGACATGACTGAAACACAGGGCCGGAGATCTGAAATATAAATTAGCGCAGCAACTGCATCTTAATGTAGGAGACTAATTTATATCCACAGTATTACACATGAGGTATCACGGTTTGTTTTTAATGATCACAGGAGGAGAGGTGGCTTTCTGACTCATTATCTCTTTAACATTAACAATATCAATCCTCAATGAAAGATGTGCTGGCCATTAAAACAAATGTTGTGAAACAAATGTCCATGTGAGTGTCATTATGTTGAACACTGGTTAGATGGATGTGTCTGATGGACTGACTCATTATTCTAGTTAGATGGCTGGTGATTGTCTTAGCAGATGATCTGTCTTTCACAGCTGGGTGATTTCTACTCAAACTCTAGCACAGCTTCACTGTGAAAGCCCATTGGGAGAAATTGAGACCTGGCTCATGAATTATCTAACCAATGGATCTAGAACTGTTTTTTTTTGCTGCCAGTACAGTAGGGGAGTACTTGAGTTTATCCGAGCTTTGGTATTTTTTTTATTTTGTATGCGAGCTTTCAACAGGTATTTTTAGCTTATTTTCTGCCTTATTTTTTTGGACACAGTGTATTTATGTATGTGTGGAAGCCCAATTCTGCCTCAGAGTACAAAAATAAAAGAAATAACCAAGCCTACTCACTATAGCGAACTAAATCACTTGTGAGAATCTAAATCCAACTTGATCGTCCATAGTGGTTGACCTCAAAATACTCAATATTGTGAGATAAAATTACAGTTATGAGAAATAAATTCACCAGTTGTAAGTATAGAAAGTCACAATTGTGATATATCATGTTGCCATTCTATAGCTATATCTATGATATTCTATCTATATCTCGAAAAGAAATAAACACAGACATAGACACACATATTGTGAATATACAATCACAATTTGAGAAAAAGTTGTACAATTTTGCAAACATGACATACAATTCCAGTTAGAGCAATAAATGCCATTGTGAGATCTTAAAACAATTATGAGAAATAAACTGCATTTATGAATCAAGTCCAATTGAAGAAAAAAAAAGTGAAAGTCACAATTTTGAGATATTGTGCCCATCATACCCAGGCGCGATGCAAGTGTTTTTTTTGCTAGTTTCAGCCTGACGCAGTTATAATTTTCACGTTCTGCGCCACGTTGTTTAAATAGCAATTGCATTTGTGCCCATTTGTGCGCCCATGGGCGGGCTGGTCTGAAAACGAGGTGTGTTCAAGCGCATTGCTAGCACGTTGATATTTTGAGGCAACTGAAATAGACTGTGCCATTGACCAACAAAAGCCTGGTCTAAAGTCTGGCGCAATATTGATTTATTTTTTTTTGTTATTTAAAGAGCGCGTTAGTAATATGCGCCTATATACAGGTGCACAACGCGCGTACACTTTGCTTAATTACACACACACAGGGACGTGCAGCAGCACAAAAACATTTTTAAAAATGAAAAATTAAAGGATTAAAATATAAAATTTAGTGTTTTACATATAAAATGCCTCACATGTCTAATGGATAATCTTTTTCGTGCCCCTCAGACTTACACGCACGAGCAGATCTGTTCCCTCACTGGAGAAGCGTTCAGTCTTTGCTTTTGCAAATTCCACAATGTAAATAGCGAATCTGCCATGGCGCGAGCGCAACTGGCTTTTAAAGGGGATAGGAGATGAGACTCTGATTGGTTTATGGCACGTTACGCCCAAAACACACCCATTACTCATTAAGAGAATAGGGACACCCTTTTAGACCATTTTTCCTGTCCTTAAACTAGCAAAAGTGGATTCGGACACGCCCTAAGCACAATTGCGATGTGCGCTTTAGACCATGCGCTTAGATCAGTAAAATAGGGCCCATAACGTTGCAATTAAGAGAAATAAAGTCATATAGTGAGGTATAAATTCACAATTATTAGAAAAGTTGCAATTGTGAGTTACATATGAGTTACAATTCGAGACTTCTGACACACTTTGAGAAAAAGTTACATTATGAAAAATAGTGTCACAATTATCTTTTTTTTTTTTTTTTTACTCTGAGCAGAAAGAGGCTTCCCTATGTTTGCACTCATTTTAATGAAGCACTAAAAGGGAAACAAATTCATATAGGAATAAACATTTTCTGTAATATACGAAGACAAAAAAAACACATATCCACTACAAGTTAAGTCCATAGGTAGGTATTTGCATCAATCTGCCATAAACCTCTCAAATGCAAACACAGACACATACGCTCTCCACATATGCGAGCAGCTGAGATATTCTGAGCTCTAGATGTGAGCTCGGTCTGCAAGAATGCCAACAGAACCGGTCAGGGAAATGTGAAGTGCAGCTTCAGTCATAAGTTGCGTGATGGTAACTGTTATTAGTTGACAGGACCAATATTTCCACACACACAAAGCAAGGGCAGAGCGATCCAAAATGACACCATAGAGAATATGACCACTGCGCTAGCGTGGAGCAGGGACTATCGGGATTGGACGGTAAACAGCGTGGATGTCCAATGTGTCTGCCACACTGGCGATTCAAGGTCACGTGATCTCAGCGAAGGTGATGTGATTCTGTTGACAGAGTGAGACAGAAAAAAACAACGTCAAACTTAAGCACATCAAACACATTAAATCTGCTTGGAAGTGTAAAAACTCTTTTAGACGCAAACTGTTTCCATACAGGGTTTGAAGAGAAACACATTTACACTTCACACAAGTGTGATTACTAGCAGCAGCTGTTTAGCACTGTACCTAAATTCACTGCCAAATGTTTTTCCAGTAAGAACATTCTTTTTTTATTTTTAATTAACCTCTTGAAATTGTTACATTAATGCTTACAACATGAAAAAATATTTGCCAATGGGGTAAGAAAAATAAACTTAAAAAACTCTTAATTTTATGTTAT
This sequence comes from Sinocyclocheilus anophthalmus, assembly GCA_018155175.1. NCBI lineage: Eukaryota > Metazoa > Chordata > Actinopteri > Cypriniformes > Cyprinidae > Sinocyclocheilus > Sinocyclocheilus anophthalmus. Next base: position 345,248 of record JADLZN010002671.1, on the reverse strand, counting down.
CTTACTACATATGTATAAATAATTAATATTCTAATACTTTAAATACTTTATTAAATTAGATATCTTCACTACAACAAGTATTAATATCTTCTGAGATGCAATTTCACTTAAGTAAATCTTAAGGATGTTTATATATTTTAACTAGAAAAAAGACAAAAATATAGAAAAAAAAGACTTCATCTTCCTTTTTTTTCCTTCATTTTTTGCATTTAAACTACCGTTTCTAATGTTTTTGAAAGAAATATCTTCTGCTCACCAAGGCTGCATTTGTTTAAAAATACAGTAAACCATAATATTGTGAAATTTTATTATAACTGCTTTCTATTTTAGTATATTAGTGTAATTACTGTAATGCAAAGCTGATTTTTCAGCATCATCACTCCAGTCTTCAATGTAACATGATCCTTCAGAAATAATTATATTATCATTTGCTGCTCAAGAAACATTTAATGTTAAAAACAGGTGCTGCTTTTTTTTAGGATTATTTAAAAGGGTCATATGATGCGATTTCAAAGTTAATCTCCTAGGTCACCTAACTCCCATTTTCAAAACTGCAATTCAGGCCCTGAGTACATGTCTAAAATCCTGATTGAGTATCACTATAAATAAGTCTACATGATCAAAAGAAGTCTTTAAATGGGTCATATGATGTGATTTCAATTTTCTTTCTCTTTGGAGTGTTACAAGCTAGATAAGATCCCTGAAGTTGCAAAGACTAAAAGTCTCAAAACCAAGAGATATTCTTTATCAAAGTTAAGAATCTGCCACACCCCCCTAAAACGGCTTGTTCCAACACGCCCCCACATATCTACCTCACTATGTGGAATATTTGCATAATGCCGCCCAAATGTGGATGCAAAGTAAGAAGGCGTGGTTTCAGTAACCGCATTTATTGTTGAAGCAGCCATGTCAGGGAGACGCTGTGTGTTTCAGTGCGAAAGCACAAGCACTTTATTTGGCCTTCCGGAAGTAGATGTATTTAGGAATCTTTAAGATTACTTACTAAAGAACAGCAGTGCATTTTATGGACGATCGTTTCGTGAAGCTAGGAGAGGAGGTTATTCTGACTTTGCTATGACAATTTGGTGCTTCTGAATCAGCTACTGTTTTTTTATTATTTTAAGTATTTGCTATTGACCGTTCAAAATGCGAGTTTTGCGCATCGTGTGTGTGTGAGAGAGAGAGCGAGACACATCACAGTTGAGTCAGCTGTCTTTACCGTGGCTTGTGTACTGCAAACACACAGCAGCTTCATCACTGTGTCGGTCACTAGCGACTCTGTTCCCTTTCGGGCTCTGTCTTTACATTTATTTGAAAGATGAAGCTCGCGATTATGTAAGGTGTGTACATTTCCGACGAGTGCTTGCGGTGTTCGGCAATCGCAATGCACTGGGTCAGCTGGCCAATCATATGGAAAAACAGACTGGGGGGGGGGGGGGGGGGGGCGCTTGGACTGAAGGACTTTGTAGAAACGAATCTTTTGCGATGCGGGGGCATAGAGGACCTACAATAATGTACAGTATTTTGAAAAATAATGTGTTTTTTGAATATTAAAGTATGTCAACATATTCTGTTACACCAAATACACAAAATAATGATCTTTAAAAAGCATCATATGACCCCTTTAAATGAATAGAAAGTTTAAAAGAACAGTATTTGTTTGAAATTGAAATCTTTTGTAACATCATACATGTATTTACTGTCACTTTTGATCCTTTAATGCATCCATGTTGAATAATAGCATTAATTTCTTTAAAAAAAATTTTTTTTAACTTTTTACTCAAATTGTTATTTTTGTATACATTTTTTTATTTATTAAAATTGTTGTATTAAATTATAAAAATACAAGCCTTTCACTGAGTCTCAGAATTTAGGACTCCACATGATCACTTTAGAAATGCAATATATGTGTGTGTGTTTGTGTGTATATATATATATATATATATCACACACAGTATCTAGTATATTATATCTATTATATATATATATATATATACAGTGGGGTGAAAAAGTGTTGGCCCCCTTCCTGATTTTTTATTTTTTTTGCATGTTTGTCACACTTTGTTTCAGATCATCAAATAAATTTAAATAGTAATCAAAGATAACACAAGTAAACACAACATGCAGTTTCTAAATGAAGGTTTTTATTTAGGGAAAACTAAATCCAAAACTACATGTCCCTGTGTGAAGAAGTGTTTTCCCCCCTGTTAAAACTGTGGTTTATCACCCCTGAGTTCAATTTCTCTAGCCACACACAGGCCTGATTACTGCAACACCTGTTCGCAATCAAGAAATCTCAAACAGGACCTGCCTGACAATGTGAAGTAGACCAAAATATCCTCAAAAGCAAGACATCATGCCGAGATCCAAAGAAATTAAGAAACAAATGAGAAAGAAAGTAATTGATATCTATCAGTCTGGAAAAGGTTATAAATCAATTTCTAAAGCTTTGGGACTCCAGTGAACCTTAGTGAGAGCCATTATTCACAAATGGAACAGTGGAGAACTTTCCCAGGAGTGGCCGGCCGACCAAATTACCCCAAGAGCACAGCGACGACTCATCCAGGAGGTCATAAAAGATCCCAGAACAACATCTAAAGAACTGCAGTCCTCACTTGCCTCAGTTAAGGTCAGTATTCATGACTACTCCATAAGAAAGAGACTGGGCAAAAATTGTTTGCATGGCAGAGTTCCAAGACGAAAATCGCTGCTGAGCAAAAAGAACATAAAGTCTCGTCTCAGTTTTGCCAGAAAACATTGTTGATCCCCAAGACCTTTTGGAAAATACTCTGTTGACTGACGAGACAAAAGTTGAAATTTTGTGTGTGTGTGTCCCATTACGTCTGGCGTATAAGTAACACTGCATTTCAGAAAAAGAGCATCATATCAACAGTAAAATATGGTGGTGGTAGTGTGATGGTCTGGGGCTGTTTTGCTGCTTCAGGATCTGGTAGACTTGCTGTGATAAATGGAACCATTAATTCTGCTGTTTACCAAAAAATCCTGAAGGAGAATGTCCGGCCGTCAGTTTGTGTCCTCAAGCTCAAGCGCATTTGGGTTATGCAGCAGGACAATGATCTTAAACACACCAGCAAGTCCACCTCTGATGGCTGAAGAAAAACAAAAGAGACTTTGGAGTGGCCTATTCAAAGTCCTGACCTGAATCCTATTGTAGATGGCTGTGCACTTACCTTAAAAAGAGGTTCATGCTCTGTAAACCCTCCAATTTGGCTTGATTACAACCATCTGCATAGACGATTGGACCAAACATTCCTCCAGCGCTGTACGACTCATTGCAGTTATCGCAAATGTTCTTGATTGTCAGTTGTTGCCGCTAAGGTGGCCCAACCAGTCATTATGGTTTAGGCAAACACTTTTTCACAAGGGCCATGTAGTTTTTGGATTTTTGGTTTCCCTTAATAATAAAACCTCATGAAAAACTGCTGTGTGTTCACTGAATTGTTTATTATCTTTTTACTAATATGGAAATTGTTTGATGATCTGAAACATTAAAGTGTGACAAACATGCAAAAAAAAAAGAATAATAAGGAAGGGGCCAACACTTTTTCACACCACTGTATATATACAGCAGAAGACAGGACGTTTCTATCAGATATGATAGGCCATGTGACTCTGGTGGTCAAAACTTTATGATGAAACGCAATGTTCTGTTTCTTACATGTCACGCAGATATACATACAAATAGGCATTGAAAGGAATTCTGCTGGAGTTGTAGCTGAATTTAAAGTGATTTAATGATAGCTAAAAGTAAACGGCGGTGAAACTACACGCTGCATTAGAAAATTCATAAATAATACAGCTGGAAATGGGGTGAGTTCATCAGAGATTCAGCAAACATGAACGATTACAGAAAAGCGCTCCGCAGGTCATATCGGTGAAAACCTCGGCAGAGAACTTCCAGTCACATTCACCATGATCCGGCAGTCTCTGTGATTTGAAGAGACAAAACAGAGATGTGGATTTTCCTCGCCTTGTCCTCCCACTTTCAACGGCATTATGGTTTCTGACAGCAATCTGTCTGGGGGATATTTCAGCACAAAGCAAAGTGAAATCGTCTGTTTTCTGTCCCAGAAACGTCACGGGACATTATTGCACCCAAACTTCATCTACAAGGACAGAGGGATATCACAAATAAATATCTTGAATCGGCACCCTTGACTAAAGAAGATTAGCATTTTTATTGGTGGAAAGAGCCCTCAATATCCTACACATTTAATTTGCTGCATTTCAATAAACCATCTGTGAACTGACATTGTTCCCAAATGGTTTTATTGCATCTGAATAAGCAAACAAGAGCAACATTTAATCCCTCCTATACTGCAGAGAGACAATCAACACCGCAATCTGGGATTAAATATTTCTCTCGTTTGCTTACTTGCAAGATTGTGAAATGAATGCATAAATAACTGTGTTTAAAGGGTCACAATTGCAGCTTAATTACAGTCTGATGGGGCTCAGCGGTGGCCTGTGGCTTAATTAAAAGCAGAACACGAGGTCTGACTCTCTGCCATGGAGGATGACGGCTGTTTGGGAGCGCCTCAGGAACAGAGGATTTTCAAACGTGTTTCAAGTCTCTGAGGGCTTAGTAGTGCATTTCCACTTCTATTCGAGGTGCGGAATTGCTGACGGTTTTTAGGTCACCCAACTCAAACACCAACACCAGGTTTCAGTAGAGGTTTTAAATGGATTCTGAAGCACCGGCTATGAAAGAAAACAGACTGGGAAGCAACTGTGCATGCAAGGAATTCTTATTAGATCACAAAGTTTCGAATGATGTGACTCTCAGTACATTACAAAAAAAACAAAAAAAACACCCTGAAGTCTCCTATCACAGTGTACCAACAAAAACTAACTAAATAAAAGGCCCTCATCCTGTATCAGAATCAAATGTTTTGTAAAATGATCTTTTTCAGCCAATCAATCAGCTAATTTCAATGTGTATTTCATTCATTTTTGAAACTAACATACTAGCTTATGGGTGTTCAACCAACACCTCACAGGGTGAAAAAAATGCTTACATTTATTCTGTGATACATCATACAACCATGGTTGTTATATTTAACTAAAAAACCTCAAACCCGAAAAAAATTGTTAGCTTTACTATTTTAATTAATTTTGAATATAAAAACTTATTTCAGATAGTAACATAGTAAATCATCTATATAAACATTTCAAAAAAACTGATCAAATGAAAAAACAATGTTTTTATAAAAGTTTATAAATGTTCCAGAAATATAAATAAAAACTGTATCTAATATATCTAATATAGTGATATAATATCGTGTAATACTGGATAGAACTGGGATCCATAAAAAATGACAGTAATCATAAATATAGTACGCCAAGTGCAAATTATTAGGGGATTGGTAAAGGATCTTAAAAATAAAAAAAGTACTATAACTATGATTATTAATATTACTTAATAGATTGTTGAATATTTTACTAAATATACAAATCTTATTTACAATAATACATGATAACATAAATTATATTACAATAAAACATTACACCTACACCTACACATTTTACTGAAGTCAAACCAATGCACCCGAAATGATTGAAATAAGCTTTAAAAATAACATCTTCCTGAAATCATCAATATCGCACATTAGCTTTAAGATTCCAGAAGAAGATGCATGCCTCCATGAGATTGAACTGCAAGGACATGCAGACGTAGATGCCAAAGCTCTGGTATGCTTTAATTTAAGGTACGTGGAATTGGTTTGTTCCGTTGAATTAAACATATTGTGTTTTCAAATAACGACGTGTCCGTTGTACTCCAGACTTTTGGCAGCCTGAGCTCCGCACACAGGTGCCATAGTTTAGGTGCCTTGTTTCTGCAGGTGTCTAAGTGGCGCTGCTTTTGCCTGTGATCATCTAAAGAAACTCGGAGACGGCCTTTCAGAGAGCTGGACGACACTCCATCATCACCATTCTCATTCTGTCACCTGAGGGACATGGAGCGCAACGGATCACATCTGTTGATACAGAGCTCAACTGACACAATTATGACCCTTGAGAGCTGATTCAACACTCCTGCACACAGGGCATGTACCTGTGGCAGTTCATTTTGACCCGCATGGTCCCACAATATCAAGTGTGCGTCTGTCGACTGTGCCTGTACCTGTGAAGGCTATGTACTTCTCCAGCGGACTCTCCAACCCTAGCGGCTGACCATATTGGATTGCTGTTAATTGGTCTCTGGGGGGATCCTCGTTCAAACATTTTTTTTCCTTTGAAGTTAGGACACAACACCAAAAACCCCCACCTGAAAATCATGAAAATATAACCTTATTTAAAGTTTATAGATCAGCCCAAAATGTGGTACCAAACATTTGCTGATAGCCCCACTGACTCCAGATTATTTGTTTTCCACCGTGGAAGGCAGTGGTTACCAGCAACTGTTTGGTCACCAACATTCTTCAAAATATCTTCTTTAGATATCTTTCTTCAGAAGAAACAAAACTCATACAGGTTTGGAACAACCTCAGAGTGAGTAAATAATGACACAATTTTCATTTCTGGGACTATAGAACTCTACAGAGTCACACAATACAGCTGCACTGTCAATGGGTTGGATTAATATTCAATCACACAAACGTAATACAAAGCTACTGTGTGCGCACGATCAGGACATCGTGCTCCACAGAGATGAACACGCCCCCCCCCCCCCCACGCCACAAAGGAGGGGACCACACACCCCAAAAACCCCCCAACACAACCACAAGAAACAAAAAAAAAAAAAAAAAAACAAAAAAAAAAACCCGAAACCCCCCCCCCCCCCCCCCACAAACCACCAACCCCAATCACCCACCCCCCAACGCCCCCCCAAACACCCACCCCCCCCCCCCCCCAAAAACCAAAAAAAACCCCCCCCAAAAAAAAAAAAAAAAAAAAAAAAAACACACCACCCCCAAAAATCCCCCCACCCAACCACCGCCCACAAAAACACCCAAAAACAAAATCCACCACCCCCAAAACAAAACACCCCACCCCCAACCCCCCACTCCCAGGGGGATAGAGAAGTAATAACATAATTTGTAGCAGCCATGTGAGAGTCTTTGACCCATAAAGTGGAACACAGCTACTATGCTTAGCTGTTCCACTAGATAGAATGATAGATAGAAAGATAGATAGATAGACAGACAGACAGATATATAGACAGATAGAAAGAATCCAAACACAAAAGAGCTTTAAAATTAAGCTTTACATAAACCCTCATTACTGTGTTTTGCTTGCACAGCTTGCTGTACATAATTCTCCATTCCAAATGTGTATTTGTATGTTGCTGAACGTCCGCCTTTTCTGACTTCTGTGCAAAATCTTTTGATGATATTAATAAAAAGCTCCAACACAGCAGCCAATGGCCAAAGTAGGTCACATATTCTGTTGGTAGTTTATATTCAGCCGTCATATATGCAGCTTCTGGATCTCCAGCTGAACAGAGCATGTTTGAATCACTAACCCAACGTGGTGTAAATGAGGCCGATATCTTATAGAGCGGACTCCTTACGCGATGAGAAAGCTTAGCACATGCAATTTCAATAATTGGAGCGTGTCAGCTAATCACATGGGTTTTTTGTGTGCGTCCTCCACCAAAATGGCAGCGAAACACTTTCATAAATCACAATCCTAGGTGCCGGAGAGGATTCGTAATGGCCTGGCAGCAGGGCTAAACACTTGTCTGACCCTCAAGACCAGAGGTGGATACGCTAGCAATATGAACAATGGAACAAAAAACATGACTGCAACTTTACATTTGCTCAAAAAAATCTGGATATATGGATGATGGAACTATAGAACAATAGCCAGATAGATCAGATGATAGAACGATAGATAGACAGACAGATAGATCAGATGATAGAATGACAGAACGACAGACAGATCAGATGACAGAATGACAGAACGACAGATAGACAGATATAGAGAACTTTCCACAGAAAGTTCAATACAAGAACTCCGCTGCCACACTGTTTGTTCAGCACCAACACTGCCTACTCTCAGACAAATTAATAGCTGAAGTCAATCAAATAATCATTAAAGAGCTCAGTCTGGCCACTCAGGAATACTTTTCTTTATCTTGACAGCGACTGGAATGAAGTTAGACAGGAGTTATGAAATGTTTTTAAACTATTTAATTCACTCTCTGATCGTTAATGAAATCACAAGGGGGAAATCTCTCGACAAAGAGTCTTTTGTCACAAAATCTTCAACTGAAATGACACCAAAAATTTGCCACTAGGATATCACAGCTCTCTAAAACTGTCCTTTGTGACTGTGTGGTATGACGGACAAGAAATAGTCTTCGGGGCACCATAGCTTGTGGGCGTCTCTGTCCCAGTGAGGCCTACATCAGAACAATCTTTTTATCTGTTCTACTGGGACTATTATCTTTCATCCTAGAATCTGGCCTTATCTGCACACTGGGCTGGAGACACATCTGAATTCTTAAACATTAAGTACACGCAGTGGACTCTCTCATTAGCGGTGCTTTCTAAGGCAAACATCACTATTACTATTTCTCATACTCCGCTCATACTCAAATTCCTAGCTCTAAGTATAGCAAGACTAGAAAACATCTCGCAAAAGCTGAGAAGGAACTCATTCTAAGCATCAAATTTGTGTGCACTAATGGTTCAAAAGTTCCATTAATTTTTTATTAAAAAAAAATTAAAATCCATTATGTATGCAATAAATCTATACTATTTATTATTATAAATTAAATTATTTATCACTGAAAACAAGTCTAATATCTTTTAAGAAGCAATTTCACTTAGGTGAATCTTAATGATGTTTACTGAAAAATAAGATTAAAATATTAAAGAAAAAAGTGTTACTTTAAAAAAAAATTGCATTACCTTTCAAAGGTTTGCAGAAAATTACATTTTTATATTTTTGAAAGAAGACTTATGTTCACCAAGGCTGCATTTATTTGATCAAAAAAACAGTAAAGTCACATTGGTGAATTGTTTCTATTTTAATATATTTAAAAATGTAATTTATTTCTCTGATGGCAAAGCTAAATTTTCAGCATCATTCCTCCAGTCTTCAGTGACACGATTCTTCAGAAATCATTCTAAAATGCTGATTTACTGATCAAGAAACATTTCTCCTGCATGTGCCAAGAACCAGTCTTTCCAGAGGTTTCTGCATGCTCAGGATGGTGGAGAGAGCTTGGGATTTGGAGCATTACATGCTGAATTTACCACATGGGAGATTGAATTTCATGGATTTCCTTTCAATGCTACCTTTTAATCTTAAAATGTGGCATTCTTTCAAAACCTTGGCGTATAGATTCAACCATCAACTTGGTTGATTCTAAAAGCTTAAGTTCAGAAAGTCCCTACAGAAACAAAATGTATACCTGCAGTTCAGCAAAGCAAGAGTCATTGTGTCTCCATAAATGCATTAGTTTCTGCTCTCATCTCCTGTGCCCTGAGAGGAAACCTGCATCATGATGTGTCCAGATGTGGGTGGTGGGATGAGGGTGAAATCCATCTTCCTGCATTTGGCAGCTCTTCTACGCAACACAATTGGCTTTAAGGGAATAAGAGGCCTGGAGCAGAGGGTCTGTAACAGGGCTGGATGTTGGCATGAGCTTAGCTGGTCCTCTAGAATGTCAGTATATGAGCAGTTCTTCTACTTAGCTTCCCACCAGCCAACACGATCCTTTCTCTATCCTGTTATCCTTGCTAGATGAGCTATATGTAATTTGCTCTGGACTTCAGCCATTTAACTCCACGTTTGTCACTAGTGTTAGTTTACCAAAAAATTTAAATTCTGTCATCATTTGTCATCAACCCCTGTACAGCATCACGGGACTTACATGAGAAGGATTCCTATACATTTTTACCAATGAGTTTCTATGGCTTTTCTATTTGTTTATGATTACATTTTTTTTTTAAAGAGACCGTACTCATAAAAAAGCTTTTTCTATCATATTAAATGTTTTCCAATTTGTATGACATATTAGTTATTAGCTATCAGTGTTGCTAAAAAACTACTAAAAACATTTTAAAAGGATAGTTCACCCAAAAAATTTAAATTAGTCCATTATTTACTCACCCTCAAGCCATCCTAGGTGTATATGACTTCCTTCTTTAAGATGAATCCAATCAGAGTTACATTAAAAGTTTTCTTTGATATTTCAAGCTGTTTAATGGCAGTCAGCAGGTATTGCAGTTCATCAGTCCAAATGAAGTGAAATAAAGCGCATCCATCCATAATAAAAAGTCCCTTACATGGCTTCGGGGGGTGAACAAAGGCCTCCTGTAGCGAATCGATGCGTTTTTGTAAGAAAAATATCCATATTCAAAACGTAATAATCACTTTAATCTAGCTTGCGCCAACAGTTGTACATGGAAGCAGCTCCAGGAGGATGATGTAAGATGTCGGCGCTGCGCATTCGCCGGTGAGTCTAGTGAAAATCAATGTTTGTTAACAGGAGCAAAGGACGCAAAGTTTCCCTTACTTAAGTAAAGGAAAACCAGTCTCCTCTTGGCTAATATTGAAATCCTCCAACATTCTTCTTTACAAATCCTTGTTTTGTACTTCTAATTCTTGACCGTTGTTGTGTTTTGATCTCTCCACTGCGCTTCTGCTTTCGTCACTTCTGAGCGGCGCATGCGCAACGCCGACATCCATACGTCATCCGCCCGGAGCTGCTTCCGTTTACAACAGTGAGCGCAAGCAAGATTAAACTGATTATTACGTTTTAAATAGGTTTTTTATTTTTATTTTTTTTACAAAAAAACGCATCGATTCGCTACAGGAGACCTTTGTTCACCCCCCCCCCCCCGCAGCGGTTGACGCACTTTGTTTTTATGGATGGGCGCTTTTTATTTCACTTTTTGGACTGATGCATGCAACACCCACTGACTGCCATTAAACATTTTGGAAGATCAAAGACAATTTTTAAATATAACTCCGACTGGATCGCATATAAAGAAGAAAGTCATATACACCTAGGATGCCTTGAGGGCGAGTAATTCATGGGCTAATTTTCATTTTGGGTGAACTAACCCTTTAAATTAATAAAAAAATGTAATTAAATTAAATTGAAATAATGTGGAAAAAAAAATAAAAAATATATTTTATGAAAAACATTAGAAATATAGCCTTGGCAAATAATTGAAATACATAATTGTAGGTTGAAATGCTAAAATTACAAACCCTAAGACGGAAATAAAAATAATTAAAGCTAACAGAAATATTTAAAACCGGGGGAAAAAGGACAAAAACTGAAAATTAAAATATAAAATGAACCTAATTCAAAATAAGATATCAGCTGTAATATATAATCTAATAACACTGCTGTATAGGCCTGGATCATTACTATTCCAAGATCCTTGTCATTGTACACTACAACCACTCAGATCATAGTCACGGCAAATAGGTGTAGTTAAGTTAAACTGAAATGTAATTTTTATACCTACGTATATACTCATATACTACATATATATCTCTATATCTATATATAATACAGTGGGTAGCGAAAGTTCCGACCCCCTTAATTTTTCACTGGTCTTTGTTATATAGCAGCCATTGCTACAATCATTTAAGTTATGTTTTTTCCTCTAATGTACAGGCACAGCACCCCATATTGACAGAAAAACACAGAATTGTTGACATTTTTGCAGATTTATTAAAAAAGAAAAACTGAAATATCACATGGTCCTAAGTATTCAGACCCTTTTGCTGTGACACTCATATATTTAACTCAGGTGCTGTCCATTTCTTCTGATCATCCTTGATGGTTCTACACCTTCATTTGAGTCAGCTGTGTTTGATTATACTGATTGAACTTGATCAGGAAAGCCACACACCTGTCTATATAATACCTTACAGCTCACAGTGCATGTCAGAGCAAATGAATCATGAGGTCAAAGGAACTGCCTGGAGATCTCAGAGACCGAATTGTGGCAAGGCACAGATCTGCCATGTTACCAAAACATTTCTGCTGCACTTAAGGTTCCTAAGAGCACAGTGTCCTCCATAATCCTTAAATGGAAGACGTTGGGATGACCAGAACCCTTCCTAGAGCTGGCAAACTGAGCTATCGGGGGAGAAGGGCCTTGGTGAGAGAGGTAAAGAAGAACCCAAGAGATCTTGGCTGAGCTCCAGAGATGCAGTCGGGAGATGGGAGAAGTTGTAGAAAGTCAACCATCACTGCAGCCCTCCACCAGTGGCTTTATGGCAGAGTGGCCCGACGGAAGCCTCTCCTCAGTGCAAGACACATGAAAGCCCGCATGGAGTTTGCTAAAAAACACCTGAAGGACTCCAAGATGGTGAGAAATAAGATTCTCTGGTCGGTTGAGGCCAAGATAGAACTTTTTGGCCTTAATTCTAAGCGGTATGTGTGGAGAAAACCAGGCACTGCCATCACCTGTCCAATACAGTCCCAACAGTGAAGCATTGTGGTGGCAGCATCATGCTGTGGGGGGTGTTTTTCAGCTGCAGGGACAGACGACTGGTTGAAATCGAGGGAAAGATAAATGCGGCCAAGTACATGGATATCCTGTCCTGTAAAACCTTCTCCAGAGTGCTCAGGACCTCAGATTGGGTCGAAGGTTTACCTTCCAACAAGACAATGACCCTAAGCACACAGCTAAAATAACGAAGGAGTGGCTTCACAACAACTCTGTGACTGTTCTTGAATGGCCCAGCCAAGCCCTGACTTAAACCCAATTGAGCATCTCTGTAGAGACCTAAAAATGGCTGTCCACCAACGTTTACCATCCAACGTGACAGAACTGGAGAGGATCTGCAAGGAGGATTGGCAGAGGATCCCCAAATCCAGGTGTTGTAAAAACTTGTTGCATCTTTCCCAAAAACACTCATGGCTGTATTAGATCAAAAGGGTGCTTCTACTAAATACTGAGCAATGTGTATACTTATGACCATGTGATATTTCAGTTTTTTTTCTTTTTTAATAAATCTGCAAAAATTTTAACAATTCTGTGTTTTTCTGTCAATAGGGGTGCTGTGTGTACATTAATGATGAAAAAAAATTAACTTAAATGATTTAGCAAATGGCTGCAATATAACCGAGTGAAAAATTTAAAGGGGGTCTGAATACTGCCGTACCCACTGTAGTAATATTATAGTATATATATATATATAGATATATATATATAGATATATATATATATCTATATAATATATATAAAGTGATAATTTCAGTTTTTTTTTTCCATTTTCTTGACTTTTGCAGACCTGGACATTAAAATGAAATTAACATTCCCTGATATTTCCAGCTTTTCCATGAAACCCTAAATACTGTATAGTGCACAAATGGACCACTTTTATGATGCATTTGGCTTTTTCCCCCTTTTTTTTAACTTTGAACACTGTCCCAATTCACTCACTTTGTATAAAAAAGATCGGCCAGGATATTCTGCAAAACACCTTTTTTTTTGTGTTTTTCACAGAAAAAGAAGATCATGTTCTAGATGCATGAGAGTAGTAACTCTATAGAACTATAATTTTTGGCTAAATTGTTACATTATATGTTTGTAAGAAGTCCAACGGAAATATACAACATGAAACTGATGAAAAACTTACTAGAAAGGTGGCGATGGCCACACCGATGATAAAGCCGGCAATGACGTCAGACCAGTGATTACGATACTCCGCCACCCTGTTAATTCCCGTTAGAAAAGCCAAGCACATCAGGCCCAAAGACATGACTGGTTTAGCCAGACGAGTTCCTTTGGCTTTCACTGTAAATGTGATGTACATCTGAAATCAGAGAGAAAGTAAGTAACAAATAATATTAAAATAATGATTTTGATTTGCAATCATTTGAGGTTCCTCTCACACAACTCAAACTGGACTGTACTTTACTGTACACTTGGTCACTTTATGTGTTTTTTACTGGATGGATAGATATCTAAAATTTATAGTAATTGCCTTGTATTTAAAGTATTGGCCATATATGTCTGGACAGTTTTGTTCAGTTTTGAAACCATCAGTATCTTGGTGTTTAATGTCACTTTACTCTGGAAAGCTGCATGAAGACTAGGCATAAAAGAGTTTAGTGGGTTGTTAGGTAGGGCAGAAGGGGAGAAATAGAATAAATGTGTGATCTGTATGATTTTGTAAATGCATTAGCTTTAAATTGAAAATTAGCCAACAATTTGAAAAGTTAAAACGGCATCCGTTGATGAATTTATTAAAGACCCTTCAGAAGACGCGTTAGATTTGTTTGTAAAGCAACAATTGTGGGAGCTTGTAGAGCATTTTAAAATTAGTGATGTGGACAAACGAGTAAAAAAAAAAAAGCGAACTTCGTTCTACTGTGAGAAACTGGTTAATTGAAAATAATCTTTTGAACGTTTCCGCACAGAACAAACATGAAGTTGATCTAAAGGGTTCGTTGGATATTTTTTCAGGGTTGTATTTTGAACCGAGAAAAGAGATATTGGAAATGTAACGGCATCATGATAAAGAGTAGCTCAAGGAAACTAAACGATGTGAATTTGAGATTGAGAAATTAAAAACAGAACGTTCACTCAAACAGCGAGAATTTGAATTGGACCAGAAAAGGTTAGATGCTGAAAAATCAGCGCGGGACTTTGATTTACAGGTGGAGCGTTTAAAATTGGTAAAGGAAGGAAAACTATTCCCAGAGGGTAGTGATACAAGGTTATTATAGTTTTGAATTTTTAAGTTTTTTATTTGAATATCGTTTTCAAATTTGCTATAAAATTCAGTTTAGTTATTATTAGTTTCATTCATATTTTTGTTAGTTTTAGTTTAGTTTTTATTTTGTGAAATATTTTTTTGTTTTTATATAGTTTAGTTCGTTTAATTAAGTTTAGCAGAATTAACAATCACTTCCAGAGCGCAGGCCAAGAAAGCCGTAGGCATACATTTCCTTAGTGAGCCACATATAGCGACACAAATTACGCCCAACAAAATGGGCTGAGATTGATTAGATACAAATATACGACAAAGAATGCAGGCAAGCCTTTTTTACTAAATTAATCTACACAAGTCGCGCTTAATGTCATATCCAATGATGTGTGTTGAGATATTTAGTATGAAAATAAATGTAGCCTGATTTGGTTATGTCTTTTCTTATTTAACCATAATCATGATATTGTAACTGTTGTGTCTTGCTCACTTTCCCGCGAACAAACGTGCATAAATAATTGGGACTAATGAAATTCAATAATAACGACAATCTCATTTAACAGTAAAGGCTTGTATTTGAATGTTCTTTTCATTTATGAAGAATTATAAGCGTGGGTATGATGTGATTTAGCCAATGCACATTTGTTCAAAAGCCAGATTTACATTAGTACTGCTGTCAGATAATGGTTAAGTACTGCCGGTGCACGTTTACCAAACCCGGGCAGGCTTTAAACTTCTTTGTGTCTCTCCGTCAGATAACCCCATGTGCGTGATGCGCCATTACGGCTATTTCCCTAAACCTCCACACAGCTAGTATATTTTTACGCCAAGGGGTGAGAACGTTATGATTATGAAAACGATTATTTATTTTATTTCAGTTAGTTTTTCAATAACATTTATTAGTTTAGTTTTTCAATTATTTTGACTTTTTATTTTATTTCAGTTTACGAAATTGTTTTTTCATCAATTGTTTTAGTCTTATACTTAGTTTTCGTTTACGAAAATAACCTTGGTGAGAGAGATTTAAATTTGTCTGGCAGTTTTGACTAATTTAAGACTGCTCCCTGAATTTAATGAACATCTTTATTTGAGACCATAGCTGAAGGAGGGAATTGCCCAAATGCTGTTCTAACTGTTATGCTTCAAACTGTGATTACAGTTAAGGCACAGGAGGCATATCGTAATGGTTAGAGAGTCGGACTCGTAACCCAAATGTTGTGGGTTCGAGTCTCGTGCCGGCAGGGATTGTAGGTGGGGGGAGTGAATGTACAGCGCTGTCTCCCACCTTCAATACCACGACTGAGGTGCCCTTGAGCAAGGCACCGAACCCCCAACTGCTCCCTGGGCGCCGCAGCATAAATGGCTGCCCACTGCTCCGGGTGTGTGTTCACTGCTGTGTGTGCGCGCACTTTGGATGGGTTAAATGCAGAGCACTAATTCCAAGTATGGGTCACCATACTTGGCCACATGTCACTTCACTTTATATGCAGCTCTTACAATGGAGGACAGAAGAGACTATCATAAAGTGAAAACGGTGATCCTAAAAGCCTACGAGTTAGTTCCTGAGGCGTACCGCCAGCGATTTAGGAGCTGGAGGAAAGGTGATCGTCAAACACATTCTGAGGTGGTAAGGTAACTTGTTTCGCACTTTGACCGCTGGTGTATTGCTTCTGATGTGGATCATTTTGAGAAGTTACGTGACTTGATAATTCTAGAACAGTTTAAGAGCATAGTGCCAGAGCATATTGCTACATATATAAATGAGAGGAAGCCAAAGGATGCGACTGAAGCTGCTGTCTTGGCAGATGACTATGTTGACACATAAAAAAAAAAATGTACAGAGAAGATAAGTCAAACCATAATTATGGTAACTTCGGTGAATGTAGGGGTGTATCAAAGAAATTTTAACAACCCTATTTTTCAAAATTTGACAAAAGTTATCGTGGGAAAACTGACCGAGATTTAGTCTGCAATTACTGTTTTAACATGGGACATTGAAAAAATAAATGTCCAGTTTTGGCTGCAAAATTGAAGTCTAATCAAAAGACCAAGTTAAATGCCAATCATGCTACTCCGGCATTAGTGACCGAGACTACAAGTACTTCTAATGAATTGGAATGTGGTACCTTTAGGGAAATGGAAAATATAATGCGTGACTCAAAAGTTGCAGCTACAAAACACTTTGCTCCTTTTCTTACTCAGGGTTTTGTTTCTTTGATTAATTCTGAGGATAAAGTCCCAGTTAAAATCTTGAGGGATACAGGGGCTTCGGAATCGTTTATTCTTGAATCTGTCCTGCCATTCTCTGATGAAACAAGTGAAGGGAGGAATGTTTTGATCAGAGGGATTGGATTACAAACTCTTTTTGTTCCTTTGCACAGAGTGAAGCTGACCTCTGAGTTGGTTTGTGGAGAAGTAACTCTGGGAGTGCGTTCATGTTTGCCCGTAGATGGGGTTACAGTAATACTTGGAAATAACTTAGCTGGAGGTAGAGTGTGGCGAGATGTAACCCCACCCCCTGTGGTAGTGTCCACACCAATAATTGAAAGATCTGATCCACTAAATCAAAAGTTTCCCGAGGTTTTTACAGCATGTTCAGTAACTCGTTCAATGAGTTCTGATGCATCTGTTGAAGAGAAAGATGTTTCAAAGTATGCTGTGCCTGGTTTGTCTACTCTTCCATTTATTTCTCAAAGGGAGTTGATGACTGCACAACGAAATGATCCTGGATTACAGAAATTGTTTGAGGATGTTACTTCAGATGAGGAAGTAAGAAGTGCTGTCAGCAGATATTTCATCCAAGATGAGATGCCCTTAAGAAAGTATGCACCTTGTAAGAAAGGTTTGATGGAGGAATCTGTAATTCAGGTGGTGGTGCCAAAGCCATTTCGAGAGGCAGTAATGAAAGTT
This sequence comes from Sinocyclocheilus anophthalmus, assembly GCA_018155175.1. NCBI lineage: Eukaryota > Metazoa > Chordata > Actinopteri > Cypriniformes > Cyprinidae > Sinocyclocheilus > Sinocyclocheilus anophthalmus. The sequence goes on along the minus strand of JADLZN010002671.1, from coordinate 327,680 downwards.
GCACATGGTGAAGTAGCAGGTCATCTGGGAGTAAATAAAACTTACGATCGAATTTTGGGCCAATTATATTGGCCTTGTTTGAAGAAGGACATTTCTGTCTTTATTAAACTTTGCCATTTATGCCAGTTAACCTAATCAGCCTTTGAAACCAGTGCTGCTTTGTCCTATAACAGTCACAAGTAAGCCCTTTGAGCATTTAATAACTGATTGTGTGGGTCCATTACCAACGTCTAAATCAGGTAATGTGTACATGTTAACAGTTATGTGTCAAGCTACTCGGTATCCAGCCACTTATCATATTAGAAAGATTACTACTGGGATACCTAAAACTATTCAGAGTGACAAAGGGACTAATTTCACTTCACGCATGTTTGCGGATATTTTGAGGGTGCTTAAAGTAAAACACAATCAATCAAGTGTGTATCATGCTCAAAGTCAAGGGGCTCTTGAGCGGTTCCATCAAACATTTGGCGCTTTTCCACTGCGTGGTACGACTCGGCTCGGCACGGCTCAGTACGGTACGACACGGCACGACTCAGTTTGTGTTTCCACTGCAGTTCAGTACCGCTTTAAAGTGGGTGGGATTATTCACATGTCCTTATAGTTGCACGACTCCTGAAAAACTTTCATTCCACGTCCACTCTGTTATGAGTTTCGGTTTGAGAAATGCACCCCGCTACCTTTCAGAGGTTGATGAATAAAGTGGTATTTGGTCTGGAAGGTATGTCAATGTAAATGCATCAGGTTATTCAGGCCAGAAACGTAAACCTTTCTCCTCCCAAACCAAACTATGTCAACATACAGACACTCAGAAACTCCGCAATCACGGATGGAATCAAACACCAATTGTCATATAAGGCAAAAAGAGCATCAACACAGTGACTGAAAGCACTTTAGCAGCCTCCTGTTATGGTATCATCCTCAGGTGAATGTGACTTGTTTGCGAGCATCTATTTGTGACTAGGTGAAAATATGTGCTCTGACTAACTTACAATCTAACTTGTTACAGATGCATTTTTTATTTATTTTTTTTTAAATGTTGAAACATTCATAATGTCATATGTAGAATTAAAGCTGCTTTGTTAATATACATGGTTTCAAAACTTATTCTGAACTAATACACTCTTTAAAATTAAGGTTCTTTAAGGTTTCAATGGTCCCATGATGGTTCCATGACCTTTATCATTCATAGAACATTCCACTCTACAAAAGCTTCTTTATAGTGGAAAAAGGTTCTTTAGATTTTTTTAAAACTTTATCAGTAAGAAAAACATGGTTCTTTTAAGACCGTTTACGGAAAGGTTTTTTGGGGAACCAAAAAATGGCTCTTTTATGGCATTTGCTGTGAAAGCCCCCTTGAAAACATTTATTTTTAACTGTACAGAGTCCATTAGCAAATTTGCAGGTTGAGAATACAGAGATTTTAGGGTGTGAATTAAAGGAATGGTTCACTCAAAAGTTGTTCCAAACCTGAATGTGTTTCTTTCTTCCGTTGAACTCAAAAAGTTATTTTGAAGAATGTTGGTAACCAAACAGGTAGCCATTGACTTCCGAGTATTTTTTCCCCCATATGGAAGTCAATGGCTACCAACAACTGTTTGGTTACAGACATTCTTCAAAATAACTTATTTTGTGTTCAACAGAATAAAGAAACTCATACTGGTTTGGAACAACTTTAGGTTGAGTAACTGATGACAGAATTTTCATTTTTAGTTGAACTATCCTTTTTATGGATGAGTCCTTTGAATGGATATAGGCATGTCATTGTTTGTGCGAGTGTGTACGCTCTCAGGGACGCTCACGAGCCAGCGAACAGTTATCCAACACTCATTTAGATCAGTCAGGTAAAGACGGAGTGGCCAAAACAAGCCTATCCACCCAGAGAGAGATTTGTGTTGTGACTTTGTAAGTCACGTCATTGCAAGTGAATGAGAAAAATGGACAAATGTGGGACAGTCCTGCCGACTCATTCTGGTGTATGCATGTGTGTCAGCGCTGAAGGTCATCGATAATCAACCATCACTCCTGAGGAGACGCCACACAAAGACAGTAATTGTTAACTTGCACGAGTTGGAGACGCTACAGTGCCGTCTCACTCTTTCAGAGTCTCTCTCTCTTGGATTCAAAGTTCATGGTCACATTGTGACCTGATTTTATTCTGTCTCCAGGAGGATTTGAGGTGAGCAGGCATTTTTGGTGTCCTCAAATCTCAATATGAATGACTGTGTATTTTGGGAGGATATAAACCAGACAGATCAGACAAATTAATTCAGACTTAAATCTCATACAAAATACAGTTAATGCACTTCCAGTGGATGTGTATGTAGCAAGGCATTCTGGAGGTTTTAAAAACAGAAATATGAAGTTCATATTTTCGTTACAGTATTTACATAGTGTTTTTTTAAGCAGTCAAGTTATTTGTCGTCATCTAATGCTCACTTTCAACTCTCAATTATTCTTTAAAAACAAAGAATTTAATAATGTTAATTGAATAAAATCTTTAGCAAATCTCAAAATGAATATCAAATTTTTATAGCGTACATTATAATATTGTGATGCCTAAATTTACTTGTAGCATTTAAAATGATTGATTTTAATTATTTAGTATTTTATTTTTAATCTATTTATACAAAACAATATAGAATTTTAATATCAGCCAACTTTGGGGTCAGTAAGATTTAAAAAAAAAATTGAAATGAAGTTTCTTATGCTCACCCAGACTGCATTTCTTTGATAAAAAATACAGTAAATATGCTGATTTGCTCAAGAAACATTTATTATTATCAGTTTTGAAACAGTTGTGCTGCTTAATATTAATTACATAAAAACTCAGGATTCTTTGATAAATAGAAAGCTCAAAAAACAGCATTTATTTGAAATATATTTTTTTGCATCAATGCAAAAGTCTTTACTGTCAATTTTGATCAATTTAATGCATCCTTGTTGAATAAAACGAATAATTTCTTTAAGAAAAAAAATGGTACTAACCTCAAACTTTTAAACGGTTCTTTAATTTAATAACAGTTTATCCCTATTTTATCTGTTTCACTTAGGAGTATGTCAGACTACAAAAATAAAATGGGTTGTGAGTATTGTTGCATGTCAACTTTTCCTGTGTCCTACAATTTGCATGTGCGATTCAGGAGCTGGTTGAGTCCTCAGTCATCTGCCTTTTAGGGCTTCTGTCAAAAACCATGTAGTCTTTTTGAACGTGACAAAATGTCATCTCACAGGTCAAGGGCAAAGCCTCTGGACTGCCTCAAAGCTGCAAAGAGTAAGTTGTCAAAATATAAATTTTACACACTGTTGCACAGCAGTGAAGTTCTTTCCCGAGAGATACTGTGTGTCCTTCCTGTCGGGCCGAGTGGGCATCGGCTGTGATATGCTTTCATTTACATCATCTGAAGGCCTAAAATCCATTTTTATTGTATTTGTGAGCTATCATGTTCAGGATTGAGAACATTACCTGTTCAAAGACTTTATCAAACTGTCTCAGTTTGCCTTGATAGTTTTTGAAGAAAGTCATGAAACTCTGGAAATGGACTGACTCACGATATCCTGCCAACTACTCTGACTTAATTTGCCACCTCATTCTTCAAACCTGAAAAAAAAAGTGTTAAAGTGTGTTTGCAGCTCTGTTCCAAAAACTAGTGAGCTGCTCCATACTTAGACTGCAGACTCATAAGTGAAAGACCAATTGGAAGTCTCTTTATTACTTAAATGAAGACCAAAATGTCCAAAATGGTTTGTAAAAACTACAGTTAAATACCATACATCAATGCAGCAAAAATGGTAACATAAATTTAGCCGGTTCAGCTCAAAGATACTCTAAGAATTTAAGGGTGTAAAAATTTTAGGTTTAGCACCTAATGCAAGTAGAAACAATATATAGAATACACAAATATTGGGTAAAATAATCAATTTTTCACTAATAAAATAAAAACTGTTCAAAAGTTGTTTTTTGTTTAAAAAAATTTTTTTAAATCTGCAAGGACGCATTAAATTAATCAGAAATGACAGTAAAGAAATGAACAATGCTACAAAAGATATTTCAAATACATTTCAATTTATTCATTAATTTCCAAATATCTTTACATTTTTTAAGCGTTCTTGAGCACCAAATCATAATATTAGTATGATTATTAAAATAATAAAACAGTTCTTTTAAGTTGTAATATTTCACAATATTACTGTTTTAGTGCATATTTGAACAAATAAATGCTGTCTTCGCAAACATAAGACACTTCTTTCAAAATATATTAAAAAAATCTTACTTTTGTACGGTTGTGTATGTTTTTATTTGAGATATTTTTAATCACTACATTTCAGTACTACATTAAAAAATTCATAATTTCGAATTACGATTTCTCTCAATACCTCCATTTTTCAAAAATGCATTCTGCATAAACTTAAAACTGCTTGAAGCTGTTAAACACTATTACACAACCAATTTTTGTTCAATGTAACAAACTAAATCAGGCTTCACCAAAAAAAAAGCAACTGCTGTCACATTCAGTGTGAAGCATTTAGTCCAGATTATCAACCTGTTTAAGGCTCTAATTAATCATGAATTTAGCTAACTTTTGATTCTGCAGACAACATCTCCAAGACCTACATGCAAAGCAGGATTGATCGGCTCATTTGATTGGAAAAACATGTCCGTTCAAAGACACCTTGCAGGAAGTCAAAAATTCTAAGTTCTCTGACACGGTAGAGCACATCCTACAGACACTAATCGGAATCCTCTTGTGTCTACAATTAATAATAATCAAACCTCCCAGGACACTGAGATTCTTTCTGAGTTCTAGTCATCAGGGCTCGACTCGACTAACGGCCGGTATTAGATATTCTCTCTGTATGTAGTGAGATTTCCTTGTGGGCACATCTGGAGTGGCATCATTAATGAAAAAGATAGCTCATTACTTGATTTTTGGATTCTGTCCTTCATAGTCTTCTCACCTGTTCTGGACGTCTCGCATCCTAACCGGGTCATTGTGGCTAATTAGACCATGAAGTGGAAAAATTAAGGGCCATAAAAGTGGTAATTAAAATGGAAATGAATAAGTAAAAAAGCTGAAAAGCCAGCTCATATGTAATCAGATTTTTGGGCTGGTTAGTGCTTAACTTGCTGCCCATTTCTAAAATGATTTGTTGTTTTGTTGTAACATTCAGTAAAGATAAATAATTACGTTTTTATGGGGGTTTTTTGCACAGACAAGCAGCAAAATTCTGATTCCAAAAACTGTATTAAAATCTGATCTGAAAGTGTTTCAGTCTGAACGGTCAGATCACTCAAATTATTTTTACAAAATGTTAAAATAAATCAGTCGGTTTAAAATTTTGAAAAATCAGTTAGATCCGATTTAATGTAGTTTTTTAATAATTCATGATACACAAAGCACAGAAGAAAAAAAATTGTAAAAGATTGTTCATTGCGAACAAGCCCCAGTATCTCATTGTGCTCTGTCACATCTGTGCTTGATCAGGCTATAGGCAGAATCAAAATTAAGCTCCTGCAATTTGCATCTGCATTTCAAATACAGCCTTGCGTTGTGCCATCTCTCCTGGATGTACTCAAGATAAGCACGCTTCATGACAATCACTATAAGACGCAGAGATATACATATCAATGATTTGCACTGGCCATTAAAAATTCAAACCAAGTGGTGCTCGCTATAAGAAGAGCCGAATCACCTTCATATGCCTGCTGTATTTAAACATCAGCTCAAAGTCAAAAGCAGATTGACGGTTGTCACTCTACATCACATTCATTAATGGCAGTAAGTGTGAAGAGTAGAAGAGGATGTGCTTTGAAAATCCTTCTTGAAGAACTTCAAAGCTAATGACTTTCCAAGGACGGGCAAATAACATTACAGGGTCCAAGTTACACATCACGAACAACTATAATTGTGTAAAGTTTGGAGGAAAGGTTTGACTATTTTAATTGACATGGCATCTATTAATACAGGGCTTTTGGGGGAACCTCAAAAAAATTATATAAAACACAAGACACAATGCAGAACCTAAAGACGTCCACCTGCATGGTGTATAGCAGTGCTTTAAAAAGGGACACATTTAAAGACAACTTTTCCAAGTAAATTATACCATGGAAACAGTGTAACAGCTAGAGCACAGCATGTTAATTAATCCATCACGACTAAAAATATCAAAACTAAATAAAGAAAAAAATATTGGTGTTTTAAATAGGAATACACTTAAAGACAACTTTTTCATGGTTTTACCATGGAAACATGCTAACAGCTAAAGTACAAAACGTTAATTAAACCATCATTGCTATAAATACCAAAACTAAAAGAAAAATCTAGACTCCTGACACGCCAATAAAAGCTTTCAACAATATATTTATTTATTTGAAATAAATTATACAAATGCATAGAGACACACACATCACGATTGTGTTAATATTAAAAATGTGTGCCTTATTTTACAAAAGGGGAATGTTTTACACATGCGTGCACTCATTCTTTCACATAATAATATACTCACAACACACATCACAATATATATATATATATATATATATATATATATATATATAACTCACTAACAATACACATACCCCACACATCATGATTGTTTTAATATTCGTAAAAAAGAAAGTGGCTTATATTAAAAAAAACATTATTTTCACGCAAGTAACAAATTAATATATATATATATAATATATATACATTACAGGGCATTTTTACATCTATATATATATATATATATATATATAGATCATGATCATATAATATATATATTATATCTATATCTAAGATATATATATATATTATATATATATATAGTCCCAGGTATGCACGGGCGGCTGAAAAATAATCAAGAAACTGATTCACTGATAAACGAACTAATCATCCAACTGGTCACCATAATATATGCATATTTTTACACAAATTATAAACAGATTGGCAGATTATATTAAAAACTTTCACAAGGTTCCTTTCACAATACTATGTTATGACCTCAAAACAATTTTAACATAGTCCATGATTTGTAAACTAGTACATTTTCATATTTGCATCATATAACAAACTCCACATGTATGGCTTTTCTGATGTTGTAAACTTGCTCATTTGCTCACCTGATACAGGTGTTGGTGGTACGTTATTTTTAAACCTGATTAACCTTTAAGTGCCACTAACTGGACATTACATTTCCGAACCGTCATGATACATACAACAACCAGTGTGATAAAATGTTGCCAGATTCATGTTCATCTGTTTAAATCAGGGGTCGGCAACCTTTTGGGCATGAAGTGCCATTTTAAATTTTTCTGGTTAACCACTGTGCCCTCTGAGTTGGCACGCATGCCATAGGTTGGCGACTCCTGGTTTAGATAAAACTGAACACATTTACTTGGACATTTCACGTTCAATTGCAAGACTAGTACGAAGCAATGCAATAGTTTGTCTGGGTGCTCTGATCAGGATTTTTGGAGCCGGTCACCGATCGCCGATCACAGGAAGCAGTATCTGCCGATACCGATCGCTGATACCGATCTTCTTAAAGGGGTCATTTGATGCTTTTTTAAAGATCATTATTTTGTGTATTTGTGTAACAGAATATTTTGACATGCTTTAACGTTCAAAAAACACTTTTTTTTTTTTTTCAAATACTGTACATTATTGTAGGTCCTCTATGCCCCGCCTCTCTCAAACACATAGTTTTCTATAAAGTCCCCTCCTTCCGACAAGCGCAGTCTGCTCTGACTGGCCAGCTGAACCAGTGCATTGTGACTGGCCGAACACAGCAAGCACTCGTCGAAAATGTAACACCCCTTACCATAATCAAGAAACTTCATCTTTCAAAATAAATGTAAATACAGTAAATAATGTAATTCGTTTTACCATCAATTCAAGCCCGAAAAGGCAACAGAGTCGCGTGACAGACACAATGAAGCTGGTATTTGTTTGCAGTACACAAGCCACGGTTAAGACAGCTGATTCCACTGTGATGTGACCCGGACACACACTCTCTCACACTCACACACACTCTCACACACACTCTCACACACACACACAATGCGCAAAACTCCGCATTTGAACAGTCATTAGCAAATACTTAAACTATTAAGAAAACGTACTTGCAGTAGCTGATTCAGAATAAGCGCCATATTGTCATAGCAAAGTCAGATTTACCTCCTCTCCTAGGTTCACTAAACGGTCGTCCATAAAATGCATTGCTGTCTTAAATTAATCTTAAAGATTCCTAAATGCATCTACTTCCGGAAGGCGAAATAAAGTGCTTTGCTTTCGCCTAGAAACATACAGCGTCTCCCTGACATGGCTGCTTCAACACTAACTGCGGTTACTGAAACCACGCCTTCTTTCTTTGCGTGAACATTTGAGCGGCGTTATGCAAAATCTTCCCACACAGTGACGTAGACATGTGGAGGCATGTTAGAACAAGCCGTTTTAGGAGGGCGTGGCAGAGTCTAACTTTGTAAAGAATATCTATTTGATTTGAGACTTTAGTCTTGCAACTTCAGGGATCTTATCTATGCACAATCAGCTTGTAACACTCCAAAGCGAAAGGAAAACTTGAATCGCATCATATGACCCCTTTACAGGCCTTCTTTTATCATGTAGAATTATTTATAGTGATACTCCAATCAGGATTTTTAGACATTTACTCAGGGCCTTAATTTAGTTTTTGAAAATGGGGAGTTAGGTGACATGTTGGGGGGATTTTTTAATTTGAGGGGTGGAAGGGGGCTTTTTTTTTTAGACATTTTTCAAAAATATATAATAATCTCAGCTAAATGTTTGATCATGCAGTGCATTTATGCTTTGACAATCGTGCAATTGTTGCACAATAGCTTACACACGCTGTCTTTTGTGAGCTGTATGCGGGCGGCCTTTTACCCAACAAGTGTTCACAACATACTCGTTTTGCAGTGCGTAGGTAGTCCATTTGCGTACGTGAGTGGGTTCGAAACCACAGACTCATTGTGCTTTCACACAGGAGTCCGCTACTGATTCCGTGGCTGTTTACCACAAACACAACATTTATCCATTATTTTGATTTCAAATCAAAACATTTTCACTGAAAATGCTTTTTCAGCATTGAAATTCTTTTTTTTTTTTTACACAGTACAGTAATACAATCTATTGTGTTTAAATGCAATATATAAGCAACACTTTTTTTCAATGCTTTTACTTTTGCATTTACTTCTAGATTTATATATGAAGTTGCTCATCGCACGTGGCCCAACATTTACATTTATCATTTAGCAGACGCTTTTATCCACAGTGACTTACAAATGAGACAATTGCACACTCACAAATCAACAAAAGCAATAATAAGCAAGTCTATCACAAGTCTCAGTTAGCTTACCAGTACCCGTAGCAGTTATTTTTAATTATATAATAAATAAAAAGAAAACAGATAGAATAGAAAAAGAATAGAGACAGCTAGTGTTAGAAGTATTTTTATAGAAAACATAAAACAAATAGATAAAATATAATTAGAATAGAGAGTGCTAGAATTAGAGGGTCAAATAAAGATTGACGAGATGTGTTTTTAACCGATTCTTGAAGATGGCTAAGGACTCCGCTCCGCCTGCTCATATCGAGTTAAACTACTTTTTTAACGTTTCCAAACTTTCTAAATTAAAACTTACCATTGACAGAAATAGTCAGTTCTACTGCCTTTCCTTTTGCTTTTAATTCTTTATTACAAGCAATCCTGCAGTTAATAAAGAACTTTGTTTTCCTACCTCCATGAGTGCCATCTATTATTGCCTTGTTTTTCTAAAAGTGCTCTTTCCCTTTAAACATAGCCAAAAAGTCATATGTGTTGACTAAATTTTCGTGTCAATCCAAGCTCATATTTACCGCAAACAATGCGCTGTCACTTTAATTCAGCGCTTGCAGTACAGCAATAGACTCAGTGCGGAAACAATCTCTGCACTGCTGCAGACGCACCGCTCCTGGTACACACTGCCGGACCACAACCGTGTGCAGTGTGAACACTTTATAAACCAGGTTTATATCTGAGTGCGCGTGTCTGGTTTTGAGCAAGAGCAAAGGAAATCCACATGCGAGCGGGGAGATCGGGGTCTACTAACCTACCTTTCGTGCTACAACAATGCACTCTCGACATTTGCCATTAAAATAACGCTCTATTTAATCCGTTAACATGAGTGCGAGACTGAGACGGTGCCGCTGCATGGCGTGCCAATCCTCTCATGGCAGGCATCAAGCTTGAGATCGTTTTTTTGAGATCGGCCTTTTTAGAGACCGCCGATCAATCATCCCAGCGCGATTATCGGCCGATAGTGATCAGTAGCCGATCAATCGGAGCACCCCTAATATTTTGCAACAACGTCACCACAGGCACGTTTTTCCAATGAGGATGGGTTGGATTTATGAGATACTCACAGCCATATAGACAGCAGCGTACACGCTGAGCGCCGCCTCTTTGGAAGGGAAGGTCTTGCGTGCACGCAGGATGTCGTCCTCGTTGCCTGTGCAGGCTTCCTGATGGCTGATGTAGCGAAGAGCTTGCTGGCAACCCAGAGCTGTATAGTTGGGCTTACACAGTGTCAGGAAATGAGGGGCCAGGTTCCCCGTTACCACCTGACCAGCGTTCACAAAGATGTCAGTGGTGAAAAGGCCAAACATGTATACACCTATGGAGAAGAAAACAGATCCAGATACCAATTACTACAAAAACATGAAAACTAAAACTTTCATTCTCTTATTTTTGTGAATTTACTATTACCATATATCTACCATAAACACTTCCTATATTTGATATTAAAATTCCCTGCCTTTATTTTACATTAAAAGTATGTAATCCCTTAAAGAGAATCCATCAACATGGGACTTAAAGTATGTATTTCACAAACGTGACCTGGAAAATTGGTTCAATTATTCAGCAGTCGCGCTCAGCCTGTTTATGTGGGCTCGGTTAGCACAGCGCGTACCAGAACCGAAATTTCGTACTTAAGCACATTAAGGGGACGGATTCGACTAAGCCTAGGTGATCTCCACATTGGCACACATTTCGCCGCTGAGTTGTGAGGATGCATTAGTGGAGCTAATGTACTGAGCTAATGAGATAACCAAACTTCATAACTGAACCTCATAATTGAGTCTCTCATCACCGCTCTGTAAACCAAACCATAATACCTCAAATAAAAGAGCTCAAACATTGGATGTGCATGTTATTGACAAACCAAATTCAATTATATTTTATATAATAGAATTATTACATAATTTTCTTATAATTATCAATGTTTGAAAGTTTTTGCTGCTTAACATTTTTGTGATACATATTTTCATGATTCTTTGATGAATAAGAAGTTGAAAAGAACAGCATTTATTTGAAAACTTCAATTTAATTGTCTTTACTGTCACTTCAGTTCATGTAATGCATAACATTTTTATTCCTTTTTATTTAGTATCTTTCTTACCCCAAACTTTTGAATGGTAGAGTATATATATGTTTAGCCCTATGAACACACCCTCATTGTCAAAAATCTGAACAAAACTATGCAAAGTCAAAGAAAGTGAGCAAGACTTTTTTTAATATGGGTAACGGTTTTGTTGGCTCACCACTTGACGATCCTGAAGCAAAACGAGAACCACAGAGCTTGAGGAACCCAAAATCATGATGGACACATCACAAATTAGTCTTCCTCTTCATAATATACCCCTGTGTTCTGAGGAGTTTTACAACGGTAGATACTAGCCGAGGAACAGGAAGTCACCATTGTTTCTGAAAGAGCTCAGTTTTTCTCCTTCACTCCTAAATGTCATGTTCTTTTTGTTTGGAACATCTTTTCAGCTCAACAGAATGACAGGCTTGACAAGGCTATTATTATAGCCATTCAAAGACTTGTGTCAACAATAAGTCATTTTCACAACTGTTGGCAGGCGTATTCAGACGACAACCTTAACAAAGCCCCGTTTAACATGTTTCCCTCTGTAAATAGTCACTCAGAGGAACGCCTTGCAGATTTTTTACGTGACACAGAGAAAAACAAGTTTGGCAGATGGTTTGGAGGGAAAATATGGTCTAGTTTTATTAAGAGACTTAAGAATGCCAGTTGAAAAATAATTTAGTTTTTGCTTTAGGCTGGAAAAATATATATATATATTTTTTTTTTTTACAAAACATGACTTATAATTAAATGGCCTGAAATGAAAATAAAAAAAAGATTTTACCCAATTGTGACTGTTTTATGAAAAGACATTTTTAACTCCATTACCTTCATAATGATACATTCAGCCCGAGTTCAAATTGTTACAGAAAACATCAGATTTAACATTTCATTGATATAACTTGGAGGAAGAACAGGAGCTATTTAATGATGCTTTACTGGCACAAACACACAGCTTGGAAGTGTTTTCTGTTTTCATTCACAATCATTTATGATATCAAGAGCCAATGTGAACCAAGAGTTCTTTTCAGGCAGAGAGATGGGGAAATATTACTGAAAAAGCCTGCGTGAGCTAACAGAGAGTGCACCATGACCCACAGCCATTTTCTAAATTTAATCTCTCCCGAAGAACATCGCAGCGTGACTCATTATGCAAATAACACAAGCCAGTGACTCCAGGTCACAAAGCAACTGGTCTCATTCGATGCTTTTCAGTCGAGATGCATCATCAAACCTCAAACAAGACAGGAAGAAACATCATTCTTCAAAATTTTGATTTCAAGCAGCCTACACAGACTGGAAATCTTCTAGGTGCTTTATCTTTGGAGTTTGAGGTTTGCAAGGACTAAAACTATAAATCAGATAATAACAATCAGCACCCATAAAGAATTTTCTTAGTATAATAATGTTAAAATGAACCATTTTAACACATATAGGATATACATGGATGATTTGTCCTTTATATTTTTAATAACATTTTGTAGAAGCAATAAGGAAATGTGCTATATTGTGAATATATTTACATACACAATGTATTTTAAGTTTCACTTATTTGATTGAAAATACAGTAAAAACAGTAATATTGTGAAATATTATTACACTTTAAAATAACTGTTTTCTATTTTAATATATTTTAAAATGTAATTTATTCCTGTGATGCAATACTGATTTTTTCATTGCTCCAGTCTTCAGTGCCACATGATCCTTCAGAAATCATTCTAATATGCTGATTTGCTGCTCAAGAAACATTTCTTCTTATTATTATTGAAAATTGTGCCGTTTAATATTTTTGTGGAAACTGTTATCAATTTTCTTGGTCACTTGACGATGGAAGTAAAAAAAAAAAAACAGCATTTATTTGAAAGATTTTTTTTGTCACTTTGGATCAATTTAATGTTTCTGCATAAAATTATTAATTTATTCAAATAAATTCTTACTGACTCCAAACTTTTGAATAGTAGTGTATAAATTGTATACACACCCTCTTGAACCTTATTGCTTAATTGATGCTTATTGCTTAATTGTATCATTACTCACACTAATGTTGTTCCAAACCTCTATGACTTTCCTCAGTTACCAATGAATAATCATTTGGTGTCACTGATGTCAAAAGTAAATGAGATTTGAGAACTGCAATGGATTTTCAATGAATAATGACTTAATTTTTAGTCTTTCTACATTTCTGATGAGGTTTGGAACAACTTGAGTAAATGATCATACACACAATTTTTGGGTGAACTGTCCCTTTTAGAAAAAACCTGGAGCTTGAAATAACTTGCTATATCTCTTTAAAGATAAAAATGTCAAAGATGTAGTCTGTAAACAATCATGACAATGCTTTTGAGCTGCCAAGTGCTGTAAAGTAAAAAAAGAGAAGTCTCAGATAGATCCGATTTCCCCTGGGCCACACTGACTGCTGCTGAACAGTGACAGATGCTGTCAGTAAAGTAAAGGTGATATTCTCAGCGCCTTGTAGGAGGCTTAGGAACAATTCTGCTTATCTGATTTGTCTTTAAGACCGTTAATGCAGTCAGATGTCCAACAATCCAGCAGCTTGGATGACTAGGCGCAGCAAACTGTGAAAGTATGACTAAAGTACTGTATAATCTACCGGAAAATGAGAGCGTCTGTGGTGAATGGGAACCATTTAATGCAGAAATGAATAGGAGATGGAAGTGGATTTTCTCTGAGGATCAGGCTAATAATCCATGACGTTGCTGTTTCTTTATCTCACAAAAACACTAAAGCATTAGTGGGAGAAACTGAGTGAAAAGGGGAAAAAAATTAACTGCGAGAACGAAAGAGCAAGGAAGAGAGAGACAGACAGCACAGATTAAGTCTGGTCTTAAGTATATGTGACGTGGCTGGAGAGGCTTTACCATCATGGTGTTGTAGAGCATGTGAGGTTACACAGCAAAAACACATGTAGATCATATAGAAGTACAGGTTGTGTTCCCAATATTGATGCACCAAAATTTTTTTTTTTTTTGTGGTTTCATCTGAATATTTTCTATTGCTGAAATTTTGGTGCATCACTAATTCTAAGAATCCATTTTTTTGTGTGCAACAAACTGCACTTTGACTAAACCTTAAAGGAACACGTCACCCATAAATAAAAATTGTGTCATTTACTTACCCACATGTATTTTCAAACCTACGTTACATGATTTAAACTTCATTTAATTTATTAATTTATTTATAATTTAGAAAACGTTTTCTGCTTTTTTCCATAAAACAAACATACAGAAAAGTGACCACAGCTGTTAAGCTTCAATAAGGTCAAAAAGTACAACAAAAACAACAAAACAGTAGTCCATTTGTCTTATTTCAAGCATTCTGAAGCCAATTGAGTACATTCAAGTCATCCTTTTCATTATCATTAATGAATAACATATTATATTTCAGTCTGTTCCTCAAACAACATTACTGTGTGGCTTCAGAATTTAGAAATATAGAGCACAAGTCATACTGGACTACTATTCTTTTAAGGTGCTGTTTTATCCTATTAAGAACTTTCTTTTAGAGAATTTTTTTTTTTTTTTTAATTTCTCCATTTGTGTTTTACAGACGTCAGACACGAAGGTAAATGAGGGCAGCTCTTATTTGTCTGAAATGTCCCTATTATAAAATAAAAGTGTTTCAAACACCTTCCTACACAGGTTTTAACATAAAATACAAGGGTTTTTGACATTAGTGCACTTACTGTTGGTTGGTGCAACCTCTTTTTCTGTTGAGAGGGACAAAACACATCCAAGTAATTCCCACAGTTTAACTATAAATTGAATGCCAGAGCTGCAAGCACAACGTTCCATAAAAAGATCCATAAAATGAAGTGGAATAGCCGTGACATACCAAGGAAACGGAAATTCCTCCTCACTAATGGGTTGAGGTAACAGCAGTCCCCGGTCATGATGGTCTTCTCTCGACTGTCAAGATCTTTTGATGTGTACTGTATCAAGAACAACACCGTTTCTGTCACGGTTATCTGAAACAGAGCGGAAAAACAGAAAATGTCAAACGTCTGAAATAAAATTAACTAATACATTTTTCACATATTCTGAAGAAAATATGAGTGGTGCTTATTAGCACAATAAGTTATTACTAGATGGTTTCTTAACGGCTCAAGTAATATAGCCCACAATCAAAATCATTTTCGACTTTATTGGTATATAACAGAGTACAGAACCCAAGAAGCAACGAGTGTGTGGAAAGCTACAAATGAAACCCAATTTTCAGTTGCCAATGGAAATGGGGGGGGGCAAACTAAAAGACTGAATGGAAAAAAACGACAACGAGCCTGAAACAGAATCAAGATATTGATTAGTCTCTGGCTGCATTATTAAAGCCTGCCGGTCTTGCCTCTGCAAATGACTGTCATAATAAATGTATTATGTTTTATTGTGCTGATGCTCATTATGAGAATGGGCACTATTTCTATCCCATAAATCCAAATTAAAGTTCGTTCTGCCCTTATTTGCATCCATTAGTAGATGAAGTGTTGCAATATTGTGGTAGACCGAAGCCTTGCCTTGACTACAGGCCTTTTCACACTGCACACTTCATCTATAGGATTGAATAATTTGGTCAGGTAGATTGATATCATTGGTTAACATTATTCTTCATCGCCTACATAACCCTTGTTAGTGCATTATAAGAAAAAAAATATTTCAGAGACAGATCAAAGTTTTAGATTTTAGTGAAAAACTATGAAAACAGTAACATTTATTAAAAGCAACAAAATCAAAATCATTATCTTTTAGTCTTCTTGTGAATGATTCCGGTGTGGTGTTTTTTATTTTTTTTGTGTTTTTGTAATTTTTCATCAAAATGTAATAACTTGCTCTGCCTGTGAAACGACTTTCCTTCTCCACTGATATCACCAAGCCCTCTCATGTTTAGCCCCCCCCCCCCTTCACAATCCATTGAATTCCCAATGCATAAGGTTGTTTAGTATCCTGTCACATTCAGAAAAACATCACATATAGTCTCATATCTAGGACTGAATCATAACTTCATTAAAATCAAGTAAATTTGGCAAATTCATGTTATTAAAAATGGATTTTAGGTTCCATAAAGATTTTAGGCATTTAAAGTAAACTCTATCTGCAATAAAACAGACACATTTCTTTCTCTTCCTCTGTTCACGAGTGCAGAGATTCGGGTTTGACTGAGGTAACGAGACCAGGATACGAACACACATGAGGAGCTTGAGGCTCTTCTTGATCTGTCAGAGTGATTTAAGAGCTTGTCCAGCTCATCGAGGGTTTGCTTTTGGGGCTTATAGATGCAAGCAGGATCTTCTGCTTCCAAAAGCTGAGAGACTTAATCTCACATTCTCAAACTGCATAAACCTCTGCATTAAAATCTAGGTAGAGAAGCGTAGTTTGGTGGCCTCTTCACCCCCCTCTTTACTTCAAAACAGTAGCAAAACCGCTCAAGGCTTTACACACATACATACTGCAGAATCTAGGTTATGAGCATCCAGCAGAAGAGAAAATGATCAGGAAAGACAGAAAAATTGAAAAAAAACATAACCATTTGAGAAACACATCATTGCTTCTGTTTGATCTATACATCCATCAGGAAACAGATTTAAACCAGGGCTGTCAATCAAATTACTTGCATGAGGTGCTGATTAATTAGATTAATCACATATTTTATCATATATTTGTTGACAAAAGCTAATTTAAGAGAATTTAATACTTTATGTACGGAAAATATAAATATGTATACTTGTATTTTTCTATATATTTAATGTAACAACCTCACAGGGGAAAAAAAACGTGTGCCGGTACAACGAGAATAAAGAGCTTGACTTGAAAAAGGATATTCAATGGGAAAAAATTACTTGATTGCATCTTTTAGGAATTTCTTGGGTTGTGAAAAACTGTTTCTATAAGACAGGTAGTTAGAAGGCTGAAAAATAAGAGAGCTTGGTGATGTCTGCTGAAAAGGAATGCAATTTATTTGACAGATTAATAGATTCCTTAATGGTAGATTACGAAGACATAATTTTCTTGCACTGAATAATGAAATTAATATCATGCTGATATTATAGGTGATGCATGCCATTTCTGTACCACTAGCATCACCAAAGAGAAACCTAAACATTTCTCTAAACATGTTCTCTATCTCCCATTGGTCAAACAAACCGATAGCCCCGCCCCAAACTCATATCGTTGGTTGGTTGTTGTAATGTCATGATGGACAGGATTCTTTCATAGCAACTACTATTAGCAACTAAAACAGTATGACTGTCTGAATAACAACAGGAGGTATAAAAGTAGGTTAACGAAATGAGCTTTAAACAGTGTTTATACTATCAGCGGTTAAGGGCTAGTTTACATTTTAAATGGCCCTGTCACATGTACATTAACACCTTTTTTTACTTGTTAAAACCTGTTACTATTCTGAAACGGGTTCTTCCACACCAAACGGTTAAAAAAATGATTATAGAACAGATGGTTTCAAGCGAAGAACTAATCTGCATCAGAATAAGAAGGTTCAATCTTCACGGTTAAGCTCTAAGCACGAGGTCACAGTCCTCCACCTGAGCAGGAATTCCTCAATATTACACCATGCTCTTATGTTGTCACCCTTGTGTGATGTTTTTACACAAGCTTGTCAACCTGAAGTGCCTGTAGATCTCAAGAAGAGGAAGAAACATTGAAAGGATGCAGCTGAACTAATTTCCTGGCGTCTTATTTTACACAAAGTTTAATTACATGCCCGACAGTGGGTTAGTAAATTCAACCATTTCCAACCGGCTAAAAACTCACTACACACACACACACACACACACACCAATTCAAGCTTGAAGTCCTGATCACTTAGCCAGACATGACATCTGTTGGTTTCTCGCTGGTTTGTAGGGCCCAGATGATCACTGTTGACAATGAGTGATATTTGTTTGGACTGTTAATGAACAGCTATTTCATACTCCTCGTGGCCCATTTTCTGTTGACAGAGTTTTTTCAATCTGTTTCGGGTAGCTGAGAGAAAGCTAGAGGACTTTATGGATGCACTGAATCAGGAGAATATGCTAATGCTGTGAAACTAAACTCCACAGAGTCAAAACCTCTTGATGTTCCTCATTACATTTTTAAAAATCACCATTTTTATACAGAATCCCTTCAGCCACTGAACTCAGTATCATTACTGGAATATAAAAAGACAACTGACAGAATATTATAAATATATTATCAAGACCACCTTAGACACAAACATGAGATTTAAACCCAACCAAATGTCAACAACGGAGTATGTGTTGAAAATCTCTGAAAACTGGTGATTAAGAACAATTTCTTGTGATTACTAGACGAGATTACTAAGCAGTTCGATCAGCTTTATATGGAAGTTAATTTCCATAAGGGGAAAAAAAATCAAGCTTTGGTAATTATAATTTTTTTTGGTAGAGACATAAAAATTCACAATTTTGACGTCACACTCACAGTCGCGTGTAAACATGTCGTTTCGTGCGAGAATGGTTCTAATTTTAATTGCATTCATTGTAAACGGCGACAGATAATGTATTTATGTCGTGCCAAATGAGGCTTGCACAGCCTGAGTGAATGTGTGAGAGAGACAGCACACACAAAGTAACGCACAGAAATTTATAGATGCATACTGCGGTAGAAAAAAAAAAGATATTTACAAAATATGCTTTTAGGTAAGCAACATTATACGGCCATGATGTTTCCCCGAATATCAATATCAACACGATTGCAATGTAACACTGATTTTATACAACAGTATTTCAATAAACAAGAAGTTAAAATTAAGTGACTTCGATTTTAGACAAAATATTGACTGTATTTGCTCAATTTCACTGACGAAAATAGTTCCGATCAAAGCCACAGCAGAACAGTTGTGTGTCTCCGAGCAACACACAGTGGCGTTTCGTTACTGAATGAATCAACTTTTTGAATGAATCGAGTGAGTCAATGATTCAGTGGCTCATTCATAAAGACTGAACGAATCAGCCGATTGAATGAATAAATGACTCATTCATTAAAACAGACATTTGCCACCACCTACTGGTGGTTTAGTCATATTTAAAAGTATCATTGCATTTTAAAAGGATCAGTGCATTTTTCACTACAATGTACTGTCTGTGTAGTAGAGAACTGTCTGTGTAAATGCATCTAATGCCACTTCGATGCGGTCTGTTTCTCAGCGTGGAAAGGAGAGTTTGGTAATACCAATTTTCATTTGATGGTAACAAACTCTACAGTTTCTTATTATTCTAACTGAATTAATTGAAACAAAGTAAGAACTTGATGTGAAAGATGACATTTAATAAGATAAGGGGAAAAAATGACCATTTATAAAAAGGGGAAATGAGATCTATTTTGTAACATACAGCAACTTATTTTAAGTTAACCATTTCTTCCTCTTTCCAGTCTCAGAGCACTTTATTTTGAGAGTTGTTTAAGTGAGAGAAAATCTGTAACTTAGTCCAGATTGGGGGAATTGTAGTTTAATAATTTCTTTTATCATGTAAATAATTTTTGCATTGAAATTTGCATAGATTTTTGTTTGTATATACTGACAATTATAGTTCTTGGAAACAAAAAAAATAACAAAAATCGATTGGCCGGAATATTGCAATCGGTGCATCTCTACTAATAATTTTAATTAGTACAGGTCAGAATAAGTACGTGGTTTCATTTTTACATAAATACATCTGTTAAGCTGACTGACGATGGAACATTACTTCACCCATATTTTGACATTTTATTTTCACAAATGTTATTTGAAACATTAAAGACAACGCTTCACTTGCATTTGATATGCTTTCTATGCATAGAAAAATCCCTTTTGTAAATTTAATTGGATGCAGACACCAAAATGGGACGTCTCGTCTTTGACCCCTGTAACCAATATATTGGGCCAGTAAAAGAAGATCTTTCTCTACGATCTATAAAAGTCTACAACAAAGTGTCATTAGTCAAAACAACAATACATCTTCATTACCAAGATGGCTGCCAAGTAAATTGACTTGCTTAAAGGGACTTTGTTTGTGGTCAGTACCGACAGAGACTCCACACACAGAGCACTGCAGAATACTAAAAGATTTAGAAACCACATTTTTGTAATCTTATGGTACTTTACTTATTGATACCCACTCTGAAAGAAAGTCTGTGCCAGACTAAACACATTCAATATAATGAGTGCTATTACAAATTAAACTGGGAATGGTCAGGATAATATATATTGTACTGTACATACAAAGATGAAACCCTCTGACAATAAAACACCAATTAGCTTTCTTAAAAGTAGACCGAATAAAAAAAGTTATTTGTGAATAAATCTCATGAAACTTTGATGAATATGTCTGGGTCATATTTCACCCCATAATTATATCATAAATTATGAGGCATATTTTAGGACTATTAATATATAATCCTTCAATAAATCATTAATGTGCACAAAATATATTTAAATCATAAATTATGTGTCAGTAGTATTTGCAATGCATTTAATTTATTATTTAAAATAAAAATGTGTTTAGACATTAACAGTATTACAGTAGCAGAATTTGTGTAAAAATGTTTTTAACATGAAATTGTCAATGCAAAAAAGGTACTAACAACATGACTTTATTCAAATATTATTTCTTATGAATAAGACATTTCTATGAGACTCACATAAAATGACATTAAGCTGTAAAACCCTAATTGGAAGCTTTATTTCTAAAAGTGAGTCAGAGAAATATGTGCATGCTTATATTAGCTTATTATTAGTTATAGTTATTAGTCATGTGGTAATTGCTTTCTTGCCCTAAGTGACTTCAGCACGTCTTTATTACAGGGACAGTCCCCCTGGAGCAATCTGGGTTAAGTGCCTTGCTCAAGGGCACATGATGATAGGGGACGTCTCTCAAAGAGTGTACATGAGAATGTGTTTCGTGTTCAATACAAGACATTTACATACAAGTGCACTTGAAATAGAGGTTAAAATGACGGCACATTGAGATTAATTAATCGGTTCACCCAGAAATAAAAGTTCGCTGAAAATGTAATCACCCTCTCAGGCCATCCAAGATGTAGATGAGTTTGTTTCTTCATCAGAACAGATTTGGAGAAATGTAGCATTACATCACTTGCTCACCAGTGGGTCCTCTGCAGTGAATGGGTGCCGTCAGAATGAGAGTCCAAACAGCTGATAAAAACAATACACACAACTCCTGCCTATCAATGAATGTCTTGTGAAGTGAAAAGCTGTGCGTTTGTAATAAACAAAACCATCGTTTGTAACTTCAAATCACTGCTTCTGCCTAAAATATGAGTCCTCCATTCGTAATTTGGCTTTCTCAAGTAAAAAAGCTGTCTCATCTGAATCAGGAGAAAAATATTCACCATGTACCATTTTCAAGTGAAAACAGTCCAAAACAGTTCTAAACAAACATATCAACTTTTTCAATGGGAGAAAAGCTAGTATACAGTAGATTATGGACTATTTTGGCCAAAAGCGACAGTTAAATATAGGGCTGCCCCCTAACAGTCGACTAACCATTAGTCGAAGCGAAAAGGCTTAGTCGATCAAAATTTTATTAGTCGCTTAGTTGCAGGGACAAAACCCCCCCCCCCGGGAAATGGCGAAGTCACGTTTGGGACCTCAAATGTGGCATATCTTCTGAAACGTGTAAGTAATAGCATCATTACATGGCTGGTCGCTTTAATGTTAACTTAGAAAAATGTGCACTATTCGAGTGCTTGTGCTGAGTGTGGAAGCTGAATAGCAGCGTGTTCACTACATGACAGTTAACATGGAAGTGCCGGTGTTGTGCCGAATTCTGCACTCTTGCCAGATCATGCACCCCCTCGTTTTGGTAGGTTTAGGAGTAGGTGTGGGGTGGGGTTAGGATTAGGCAATCAGACTTCAACAAGGGGGTGCATAATCTGGCAGGGGTGAAGAAAGGCGGAACCCACGGGCAGCATTGCATTTGCTCTTAAAATACTTTGTCATTTTTGGTCATACTGATAAGAGTAATGCATCTTTTGTATCTGTTTATTCGTGTGCACTCAGAATAACAATGAAATGTTGTGCTTTTGTAACATGATGAAAGCAAACAGGGAGCGCTTTCTGCCGTCTAGGTCTCTGTGAACTTGAGCGTGTCAAAAAATTACATTTTACAATAAAAATGGACACTACAACCGAAACACTAGTTTATTAATGAATTATCATAATGTTAAGGCAGTCTTCTTGCCATTTTTTCCCTTACGCATTCATAATCATTACTTCTGCGGTGCACTGTGGCAAGTTTTATACGTGAGCTTGAGCGCTGATAGGCTATTAAAGGCTCATTATTATGAATTATATGGTTTATAAATATAAACGTGCGATTAGTCTAAACGCTTTAAATGAATAACTATTAGTCGATCAGAAAAATATTTAGTTGAGGACAGCCCTAGTTAAAACACCTTAATGATTTGTTTCTTACAAACATCTCTTCACACTTCACAAGACATGATTATGATGTTTCTCTTTGACTGCACCCATTCACTGCAGAGGATCCATTTGTGAGGAAGTGATGTAGTGCTAAATTAAGAAATAAACATCTACATCACGGATGGCCTGAGGGTGAGTATACATTTTCAACAGATGTTCATTTTTGGGTGAAGTATTCCTTTAATCTTGCCATGACTATTGGCCCGGCCTTGCGCTATCAAGTAAATCTGCAAAAGTAATCATGAAAAGTCATTAAATGCTTGGGTAAAACAATTACACTCAAACTTTGCTCATTATAATCTCTGTTGAAGTATGGGCTTTATTGTGATTTAGCACATTTGGCAGTGATCGTCAAATTCCATTCATTATCAGAAGATTTATCAGTATTAAATAGGATTTTACGTTGTAATCGGTTTTAAATGAAGTTGTGATGGGAATGCTAGTCTGCCTCATCCAAAAGTCTGACTGTCTACGTGTGATATCGCACAATCGCATCCAAATCCAGCAGCGAACTTATGTTGAGGGATTTCTTTAATCATTTACGTTTGTAAGACTTTTTCCCCTAAATCCGCACCTTAACGCATCAATGTCATTTTGCCAATATCGGCTCAAACTGAGCAATATCTCTGTCTGAAGCTCATATCTTTACCGCAAGCCTTTCAGACTACAAATCACAGTGTGACGGTTTCAGTGCAAGTGTGCCGTGGAGTTTATGAGCAATACTTTGTGGAGATAGAGTTCATTTCTCTTTACGACAGCTTTGGCTGGGGTCATAGTGTTGCGACGTGGAGATCGGATTATTTTTTCGGTCTAGAAAAACATGAGCCAATATCTGCACCACTCAGAAAGGTGTTGGGGGAAAAAATATAACAACCTAGCTGCCATGTAGCAACACTTATAATCTGACAGCACTGTAAATGAAAAATGCATCTATTAGAGTCTGGAAACAGTCTAGGAGGGAATAACTGAAAATAAGAAGTCTTTATATTTAATTTTCTTTCTTCCACTCATCTTTTGTATTCAGACTATGAAGCATACCAACATAGCCAAACATACCAAACACTTCAATAATTTTGACAATTAACCAAATCTAGTCCACAATGCAGCTTATTCTAAAAACCACCCACTTAAACAGCAATCAATTGTCTGATCAACATGTAAAGTCACAAACCATAGTTTTTATTGATTTATTTTAATTTATATTTTTAGGGGTGTGGGCAAATCTGCAATCTAGAGTAGGTTATCAGCAAAGAAAAGAAGAATATACGCTCACTAAGTGCTAAATTTGAGAAAAAAATATGTACCTTGGTTCAACAGTAAAAATGCAACTATACAAGGAAAAGGTACTAAATAATCGAATTTGTCATTAGGGCCTTTCGCACCGCGGGAACCTTTTCATAGTACCAGAACTAATTGTGGAACTACCCACTTTTTGGCGTTTTCGCACCGCCGGAACTGGGTGCGATTTTAGTACCGGACTGCCTTTTTCGAGAACCAAATTAGCTCCTACTCCGGAGCAGGGTCTAACCAGCACAACTGGTACTAATCGTGACGTAAGTAGACATTGATTGGCCAAACGCGTACGAAAACACCCTCACCCGCCATGATTTAAAACGCCATGTAAACATTGTGTCAACTTATTTCGCAAGTATGGAGAACAGCGATAGATGGACGGACGCTGAAGTGCAGGCACTTGTAGCAAATGTAGCACTGCCAGTTGTTGTTGGAGATTCTTAGTCCTCCTTTCCTTTCTCCTTTCAATCGCTTTACGTATACGTCGACTTTCCATGTCCATTATTGTGAAACCCACAAGACAACAAAAAACAGCTCAGATCCTCCTGTTGTTACGGTTCTTCTTTGTTTCTGTTGTTGAACGCCGCGCACAAATGACGTCGCTGTCGACCGGCTTACGTCACTTCTTAGTACACACTGTCGGTGCGAATGCAACCCTTTAAATGGTACTGGGAAATAGTTCGCGCAAAATCGTCCCAGTACTTTAGTACTGTACATTTAGTTCTGGAACTAAAGCGGTGCGAAAGGCCCTATGGAGGAGAAACTATTAAATAAATAAAAATAAATACATCCTTTAACACAACGGAGAGAGAGAGAGAGAGAGAGACAATTGCAGGCTACTTGCTTGAATTTGGCTGGGTCTTTTGTTAAAAAGGATCCACCCCCCGCACTGTCTCTAATAATAATAATAATAATAATTTTTTTTCATGGATCGTAAGCATTAGTTATGGAGGTGTAACCAGAATAAAGGATAGCATGTACTTGCTATTAAATATCTCAACCATCTCCGAAAAAAAAAAAAAAAAACACAACTGAAGCTTCATTGCTATCCATTGAATTTGATCAGCCCTAAGAATAAAGTAAATGCATGAATAAATGAATTAATAAGTAAATAAGCAAACAATCTATCTATCTGACTGGCATTCTCTTGTATATTTAGCAGAAACAAAGAAACAGAAAAAGTTCAAACTAGAAATGATAGAGTCCCATCAAATGTAATCCTAAAATCAATATATAATGAACCAAAAGAGAACTCTGAAAGCTTCAAGTTTTAAGCATAACATGTCTTTTTATCTGCAGCCATTCATCTGTTAAACGCATTAGATGGATACAGAACCCCACTATGAGCTTTCAGAGCAGCAAAGGTCCAGTGCGGCGGCACATTAGATTGAGTCACTGCTACTGATGAAATAATGTGGGCTGGTGAACATTAAATTACAGACAGTGAGATGCGAGATGTCTATATTCACAGTTTGCTGTTCTCTGCAGTTTTCGATGAACAAGTATTATTAAACAACAATGCAGTTGTCAGTGAATAGTCAAGCTAATGAAGGCATTCAGTATTGGGGCAATGTCTGATGAGATCTAACATGAAAGGCTTCGTCTTCAGCTAGGTATGAAGAGAGAGGGGGTTTTATGATATGCAGGCTTAATTTATGCATGCATAGATAATGAAAACTCATTATGCTGATTTACCAAGATGGAACATGTGCAGTAAACATATTTGGATCAGTTTAATTATACAATCCTGGATGCATGAAAATGAGTATTCCATTCAATTGTTTAAGAAATAACCTTTAAATTATAAATAAACATACAAAATCAGCAGAGTTGGAATGTATTTGAACGTGAAAGTGATAATGAACAGCAGTGTCGACTAAAGGGAGTTATGACTCACACACAAGTCTAGTCTTAAAGACTCATGGTGTGCATTATTTCTGTACCTCAGACAGCATTGCCAGCATCACCCAGCACTGTTGCACATATTCCGAAAGTGTTTTTTTATTAAACCCGTCTCTTATGCATCTCTAGCTTGAATGACTTTAATGCAATCACTCGCACGCTGCTCAATCAATAATAAATAGCACATTTTCAAGTGTTTTTGTTAAACCTCTTTTGCAAACCTCTAAAAATCAAAGCACAAATCAAGCAAAATCACTTATCCAATCAAAATCTAAAACAAATCACACATTAATTATTATAGAACCACTTGCAACCCATGGCACTTGGCAAAAAAAAATAATATCAAACTCTAGCCGGATCTTCTTCCATGCAATAATTTCTCTAATTAATCAAAATCAAGTTTTGCATCTCAAGTTTGATTTGCTTCCATGCAAATCATTCCTTTAAAAATCCATAAATGCAAAAAAACTACAACTGAAAAGCAATATCAAAAACTCAAATCAGCATTAATCAACATTGAAGGCAATCGATATCAAGTGATCACATCAATCGCTAGTCTTTCATAATTATTAATGAATTACTTAAAATTGAAAAACTAAATATGAAAATTACTTGAAAATCATCAACTCTAACAAGGAGAATAAATATCAAGTAATAACCTATACATATACTTACTAGTCTGATGTGCTTTCAATCAATTATCAATTCATCAACACCTAACAGGTAAATCAATATGAAATCACTTATTAATCTGATCTGCCTTGATGCAATCATTGTTTTTAATCAATAATTGTGAATGCACTTAAGATAAATCAACTGATCACTTACAGTCAATAACACTTATACATCCACCAGTTAGCATTTATAAATCTCAAGCTTAACTTGCTTTTATGCAATAACTAATTCATTTATCAATAAATGGAAATCACTTATCAATGATAATCAATATAAATCAATCAAGTTATCATTTATCAACCTCTGCTTTTATGCAATAATTGATTAATTTATCAATGATTATCAATATCCTCTGATCACTACATAGCACTTAGCTATCAATGAAGTGACTGGCGTAACGGCTGTCATCAGCGACTCACCAGCAGTGTGGGGACTCCGGTGACCACCGCGTACAGCAGGGCGGGCGGGATGGCGCTCGTGTCCTCGGGTCCGAGGTAGGGTTTCGTGTACGCGGTCTCGTAGCAGAAGAAGCCCTGCACGTGCACGTTGAACGTGTCCGTGTACTCGAAGTAATATGCCAGCATGACCGTCCCCGCCATGATCACCAGCTGGAAATAAAGCATGGTCGTCAGAGAGTGGGGCAGGAACATTTACCAACAATCCAGTGGAGAACCTCCAAACATCTGAGCTCTCGTTATAGTTCCCGCATCTCGCCGGGGTCTGACGCTCCGAGCGCACGCGAGGTTGGCACGCGAAGACGCACGAGCTGCATGGCACAGCGCTCGAGCTGGAAAGAGGAGAGCGCGAGAAAGTGCCACCGCGCGCTCCTTACTACAGCCAGCTGATGATGATGATGATGAGGCACGTCAGGCGCCGTGCTCGCGCCTCATCATCATCATCCGCTCAGAGGTTATTCCGTCAGTCACCAAATGTCACCTCTGCTCTTTCAACCCTGACGAACAACAACAAAGCTGGCTTTTTCTGTAAAATATACTAACACACAGATGGTACAATGTCAAGTGATGATTAAAGTTCATAAACACTTTGACCAATCGTAACATAACGCGCACACTAACACAAAAGAAACTCCGCGCAGGTCGCACGTTTAAAATAAAATGTAAACTAACTTGCTGGTTCCAGCAGGGAATTTAAAGAAAAATAAATTAATACCCTTTAGCTTATAGAATGTATATATTTTCACAAAGTATTGCCACAATTATAAAATTTGCCTATATTAATAATCTTGTGACACGTGTGTAGAAACAGATAGTCATCGATTTTAATCGCGATTAATCGCATGATTGTCTCGAGTTAACTCGTGATTAATCGCAACTTAATCACACATTTGTATCTGTTCTAAATGTACCTTAAATGAATACTTTTCACGTTTGTAATACTCTATTCAACATGGGCATGGACAAATATGGATGCTTTATGCAAATGTATGTTTATTATTAGTGAAACCATACTCAACATAGAGCGTGAAGACTAGACATAGATGTTTTTCAAATAACTTGTTCATGCCTATTAGACGCAATGAATAAAAGAACATAGAAATACCAGGTTCCCATTACTTCTCTTTCTTTGCACTGAGCAACTTACTTACACAAGCCTGTTTACATTATTTGCAGGACAGGGCAGCTCACTTCTTATAAACATGCAAAATGTACATTGTGACGAGCGGAGCGGGGCCGAGAGCCGTGGGAACGGAGCGAGGCCGGTGGAGTAAATGCTAATGAGCGACACCTGCGCAACTCACTGGTTTCGAGTCCCACGGAGGAGCTCCGGAAGGATACAAAGAAGGAGTGACGACAGAGAAATACGAGAGAGGACCAGGCCTGGACTTTATTTTGTGCTTTGTGTGCGGCAGTCGTCCGCGAGGGGCTACCGCTTTGCTTTCATTTTGTGTTTGTTTAATTTATTAAATTCTTTAAATGTTCGCTGGTTCCCGGCCTCCTTCTTCCCGACCTACAAACTGTGTTACATTGACATTGATTATTTATTAATACATTGTTTTGCCTCTCTGTGCCCACATCTGTAATTGATGCAGCAAATTCTCAATAAAACAGTTTTCCTTGTTACATTTGACTGTTTCTGTTGTCAGACAACCGAAATAATATGAAATAGTGACTGAAACGCTGCCAATTAAGACTACATAGCTCTCCCTTCCAAGGTGTTAATCTGCACAAAAATCCTGATGTATAATCGAGCCGTCTTCTGATGAAATCAAATACACATAAGATAAAGATAGCTGTGCTGTGATTTTGGCTATACTTGCATGCAAAATTAGAGAAGCAACGATAATTTGTTGGGGGGTTTTTGAAGGGGGTCATATGAATGCGATTTCTATTTTTCTTTTCTTTATGTGTTATGTATCTGTTTGTGCATGTATAAGATCTGCAGAGTTACAAAGCTCAAAGTCTCCCACAAAAGGATTTATTCTATCTAAAAGAGAAGGCTGATCTAGACTGGGCTAAAATGCCTCGTTCAAACACGCCCCCACATGTCTACGTCACGATGTGGAAATATTTGCGTAATGCCGCCCAAATGTTCACGCAAAGAAAGAAGGCGTGGTTTCAGGAACCGCATTAGTGTTGATGCAGCCATGTCAGGGAGACGCTGTGTGTTTCTAGGCGAAAGCAAATCACTTTATTTGGCCTTCCAGAAGTAGATGCAATTAGGAATCACTGTTAAGATCTGTTTACAACAGAACAGCACAAACCAGATGTTCGAATTTGTGCAACACATTTTATGGACGACATTTTATGTGAACCAGAGTACGTGGCTGGCTGTGCGCAAAGGCTATTTCTAAAAAAAAAGGTTCAATTCCGACTTTGCTATGACAATCTGGCGCTTCTGAATCAGCGACTGTAAGTATGTTTTGTTATTAGTTTAAGTATTTGCTATTGACTGTTCAAATGCTGAGTTTTGCGCAGCGCAGAGTAATGCGTTTTGTGTGTGTGTGTGTGAGGGGAACAGTGTCACATCACAGCAGTGAACAGCCTGTTAGAAATCATAGCATGTCAGCTGTCTTAAAGTCGGCATGAAACGGAAGTAGCAATTGTCTTTTTATATGCTGTGATGTATATCCGAGTGAAACGGCATCTGAAATGATAGGGCGGGACTTGATTTCGTCCTTCGAGAATTGATTGGCAGAGAGAGATAGAGAGAGAGAGAGAGATATAGAGAGAGAGAGAGAGAGAGAAACGGCTTAAATGCTGAGCGCGTCCTCCATCAGTTAAGTCATTTCATGAAAAAAATTTGTTTGCAATGTCCTAAGAGAAATGTTGTCGTAATATCCTAATATCTTTTCAATGTTTAGGGGTAACGTACTCCCTCATGACTGGTGTCAGTGCCTAAAGTGAAGCATCAGCTTCAGCTTTTCCCCCTGTCGTTTATCCCAGCGTTTACCCCTCACCTCACTAGCTCCACCCTTGCGCCATAGCTTGTGACCGGAAGAGAAGATGAGTCGTTTTTGAGGGGGAGGGGAGGTTAACGTTTTTTTGATTAAAGATTACGAGGGCACGTGAATTAAAAAAAAATTATGAAGTGCACGGATAAATTATTTATAATAAACACTACAGTATTCCATTAAAAAAATAAGAGTTTTCAATTTTGATTTCATAGTGAGTTAACCGCGCTTGTGTACTGCAATCATCACTGTTCTGTCATGGCTACTCTGTTGCCCTTTTCCGGGCTTGAAACTATGGTAAAGTAGCAATTATTTACTGTCTTTACATTTATTTTGAAAGCTGATGCTTGCGATTATGGTAAGGGGTGTTAAATTTCCGACGTGTGCTTGCGGTGTTTGGCCAATCACAATGCACTTGGTCAGCTGGCCAATCAGAGCAGGCTGCACTTGTCGGAAGGAGGGGCTTTGAGGCGGGGCATAGAGGACCTACAATGATGTACAGTATTTGAAAAATAATGTTGTTTTTGAACAACAAAGCATGTCAACATATTCTGTTACACCAAATACACAAATAATGATCTTTAAAGGGGGCATATGATGCATTCAAGTTTTCTTTTCTCTTTGGAGTGTTACAAGCTGTTGTGAATAGATAAGATCCCTGAAGTTGCAAAGACTACAGTCTCAAAACCAAAGAGATATTCTTTATCAAAGTTAAGACTCTGTCACGCCCCCCTAAAACGGCTTGTTCTAACACGCCCCCGCATATCTACCTCACTATGTGGAAATATTATAATGCCGCCCAAATGTGCACGCAAGAAAGAAGGCGTGGTTTCAGTAACCGTAGTGTTGAAGCAGCCATGTCAGGGATACGCTGTGTGTGAATGATCAAATTTTAATTATATTTATGGGAATATGATAATATTTTGTAATTATCATTTAAATCCGACTAATTTTCAAGTTGTTTGTCGTAAATAAAGATCTCAAAAAATGTTTATGGGGTTTCAAATCGGAATATGACTTTTTGTTACGAAACAAGGCATCATTTTCACACTTGTATTCTGTAGAGGACACCAGGACAAACATCATGTTAATCAGGCATTTTGGGGTTAATAGGGAAAGAAATTATAGATCAATATGTGAGATATTCTTATGAAAATGTTGCATTATAACACTTATTTTTTCATTATGATTTGCCCCAAGAACACATTAAAATGCAAATTAGATGCAGCGTATAGATAAATTGAATAAAATGGGAATATCAATTATGGACACTTTGCGCACATATTGCATAAAGTAAAATAGTATACCAAATCATTCTGTTATACTTTCATAACATTTGAGAATCATCTTTGTACAAAGTTTGGTTAAAAATAGTCTGAAACCTAAAAACTGATTGGTGAATGAAACATTTTTTTTTTTTTGCCTATACATGCCTTTTCATGTCTTTTTTTCTTTTAATAACTTTTCTAAAAATTGTCTAAACATTTTTCATATGCTCCAACCAATGTAATGACATACATTGTTTTTTTTTTACTTCACAAAACGTTTTTTTTATGGTTCTCAGGAAGAGAATAGATATATAATATATATATATATATATATATATATATTATATCTTATGGTATATTATACGGTATATTAATAGACCTAAACTGTTACAGAATTTTTTTAAATTATATTACATCTAACTATCTATCTATCTATCTATCTATCTTTACACACACACACACAACTTTAAATCTACCAGAAAAAGACAAACTACTATGGCTACTAAGAACTGGTTGCAAAGTGTTTTCTAAGCCCAACACTGATCAGCTGCAGCACTATTTAATTAAACTATCTTTGACCATCTCAAAAGTTTCTTTCTTCATTTTGTGTTGTTGCTGCCTTATGTTAAACTGCTTAAATTTACTTTTTTTTCCCACATCAATCTACACTCCATACACCCCTGGTTTTTTAAACATCTTTTCAAGTATTCAAATTAAAACTCAAATGATGGCATAAGTATTCCTACCCTTATCTGGGACAGCTGAATTTTAGCTCAGGAGCATTCATATTGCTTGTTGATGTTACTACACTTCGAGTGAAGTTGACCTGTGGCAAATTCAATTGAATGGGTTTGATCTGGAAAGGCACACACGTCTTAATAAAATGTCTAACAGCTGAAAATGCATATCAGAGCAAAAACCAAGCCCTGAGGTCAAAATAACTGCCTGTAGAGCTCAGAAACAGGTTTGCGTCAAGCCACACATCTGGCACTCTGTTACCCTTAATGTAAGAAGTTTGAAACAACCAGGACTCTTCCTAGAGCTGGCCTTCTGGCCAAACTGAGCAATTGATGGAAAAAGGCTTTTGTTAGCATGGTGAACAAGAACCTGATGGTCACTCTAGTTGAGCTCCATGATCATATGTGGAGATAGGAGAACCCTACAGAAGGACAAACATCGCTGCAAAACTCCACCGATCTGGGCTTTAAGGCGGTGTGGCCAAACCCAACCCTCTCTTCAGTGAAGACACATGAAAACACACTTGGAATTTGCAAAAAAGACACCTAAAGTACCCTCAGACTCTGAGAAACAAGAGTCTCTGGTCTGATGAACCTCAATTCTAAGCATCATGTTTGAAGGAAACCAGCTCCGCTCATCACCTGCAGAGTACCATCCCAAAAGTAAAGTGTGCTGGTAGCAGCCTCATGCTGTGGGGCTGTTTTTCAGCGGCAGTGACTGAGGGACTCATCAGAATAGAAGAAAAGCTCAATGTACCAAAATATTGAGCCTTAATGAAAACCTTGTCTAGAGTATTCAGAACCTCAGACTGGGCAGAAGGTTCACCTTCCAACAGGACAATGACCCTAAGCACACAGCAAGAGTGGCTTATAGACTGAGTGACTCAGTCAGAGCCTGGGATTGAACCCAATCAAATATTTCTGGAGAAACCTGAAAATGTGCATCTGCCCCCCATCCAACCTGACAGAGCTTGAGAGGTGAACAGGTGAGGTGAAGAATGGCAGATAATTGCAAAATGCTGATGAGCAAAGCTTGTCGCATTAAACAAAAAAGACTTGAGGCTGTAAAGGTACTTCAGCAAAATTTTTTAGTTAAGGGTATGAATACTTGTGCAATGGAATCATTTAAGTTTTTTTTATTTTTAATACATTTGCAAATATGTTAAAAGCCTGTTTTTTGCTTTACATTTATGGTGTATGGAGTGTAGATTGTTGTAATTTAAAGCAGTTTAACATAAGGTTGCAACATAACAAAACATGAAAAAAAAGGAATACTTTATGAATACTTTCGCAAGGCACTGTAGCTTTTTCTGTTATCAAATTTCTTTAATAATACACCTCATATGTTAAAACAGCTGTGATAAAATCTTACAGGGATTAATTTTTTTCCTTCACCAAAAACATTAATAAAACTCGAGTGAGACATTGTGAGGAATCATTTGCCCTGCTGGAAGCCCCTCAGATCTTCACATTAACCTCACAGAGAATTAATTACAGCAAGCATATGTGTGACAGGGTGATGTGGTAGAGCCGTACATCTGTTAAAAACTCTAGGAAAACTAATCATGATAATTGGGCAGCTGTTATTTACATTCCTGTGACAGTCAGAATGTGTTTCCACAGAGAAGAAACACAGAAGCTGGGCTGATAAATAGGTGTGGTTTTCATGATGGGAGAGGACAGATTGTTCTTAATCTGAGCATCATAATCTAATGATATTGTGTTTTATCATTTTGGTAATTTGGTAATATATTTGGTAATATGGTACTTTACATAAACAAGCATTAAATAATGTGTGATACTGGCTTCTGAAAACTATTTCTTTGAGTTCAGGAATATGATTGATGATCTTAGGGATCTTGTCACTAACTACAAGCATGTTCTGAATATGATGTATCACTGAACATGAAAAGCTTATTTTTGATTTTACAGTTCAGAAACACCCTAAGGAATCAGCTGGCCTAGATTTAGTTACTAAACCCACAGACCAATAAATCAGAGCCCTAATAAAGACGTGTTACATTGCATCACAGACTACCATAGAAAGAAGACTGTATTACAAAGTAATATAACAAAATACATATTAAAGGACTAAATAATATTCATAAACCCCTTAAAACAGACAACTTAATCACTGCTTCTATAAACAGCACCTAAAGTATTAAAAGACTAATGACAGAAAGCAACTCCAAAGCAACTTATCTTTTACACCACGCTTCATGAGAAATTCATGGTCTGTGTTCAATGTAGTCAAGAAGATCTGAAGGGATTCTCTTTGTTTTTTTCAAAATATTTGTGTCAGGCTGAGAAATACTGAAATAAATGCCACTCTTATGAGACCAGCAATACAATACAACATCTATGCAATGATTTCAAATATTTAACCATGACTTTGTGCTTACTTTCTACTGCAGAATACAAATAAGGGGTCTGTCAATTCTGTTACTAACCTTAAATTACACTACTAATCTTAAAATAGTGTACTATTGTATGTTTTGATAATGGTAAGTCAGTTTTTTAATGTATTAAATACATCAAATGATCCCATGATAGGAAAAGCCCTAAAAGGTCCTATATAGAACTTTTTTTCTGGCTTATGATTGAACCCTTATGGAACCTTTAATGGGACACTCCACTATTTTTGAAAATAGGCTAATTTTCCAACTCCCATAGAGTTAAATAGGAAAAATATAGAAACTCTTTGGTCATTTTTGAGTGAGATGCTAACGGTCTAATCAGATTCAATGATCTATGCTAAGCTACAGCTAAAAGTGCTACCGCCAGACCCGGAGATCGGCTGAATGGAGTCGAAAACGGTAAAACTCAACTGTTTAGCTCTACCATAGTGTGGAGTTGGAAAATTAGCCTATTTTCAAAAATAGTGGAGTGTTCCTTTTAAGGTTTCCAAGTCTGATGCGCCCGATAGAACCCTTTAATGTTCTATATGTATTCTTAGAGTGTATGTCTTTAAAAAACATAATCTGTGCTGGTAGGCTGCAGTATCAATGTCAATATTAGAGCAGCTTTGGATGAGATGGTATTCTGAAATTAAAACTCATATATTAGATTCTTCTAGAAAGGGCTTTTGGTAAACAGCCAGCAAGAGCAGTTAATTAGTGTTTGAGGGCCACCATACTTCAACTAAATGAAATGGTTCAACTACAAAGACTGCACGTTTGATTAACATCAATTAGAATAGTCTGCCTGAAACATTAAATTTCTGTAATAGTACCTGTTAGAACAAAACACAATGACAACTCCACACACGTAGAAGAAGGAGGTTGCATGTAGACATCTGAATATCAAGCTGAGAAGATTGTTTCCTTTTGAGCAATGGAAGGATAATTATCAAGTAGAGCAAACTAAACAATACTTCTCTAAGTCACTCTCATTTTAATTAAATCCATTCAGATGTGTATCTGTAGCTCGATCTATCTATAATACTGTATATCCATATGTATATATGTAAGAAATATTGTAATATGTATTATTACATGTATATGTTATATATATACTGATACATCTATATATATATATATATATTATATTATATATACAGTGGGGCAAAAAAGTAATTAGTCAGCCACCAACTGTGCAAGTTCTCCCACTTAAAAAGATGAGCGAGGCCTGTAATTTTCATCATGGGTATACCTCAATTATGAGAGACAAAATTAGAAAAAAAAAATCAGGAAATCACATTGTAGGATTTTTAAAGAATTTATTTTGCAAATTATGGTGGAAATAAGTATTTGGTCAATAACAAAATTTCATTTCAATACTTTGTTATATACCTTTTGTTGGCAGTGACAGAGGTCAAACGTTTTTTGTAAGTCTTCTCAAGGTTTTCACACACTGGTGCTGGTATTTTGGCCCATTCCTCCAATCAGATCTCCTCTAGAGCAGTAATGTTTAGGGGCTGTCGGATGGCAACATGGATTTTCAAATCCCTCCAAAGATTTTCTATGGGGTTTAGATCTGGAGACTGGCTAGGCCACTCAGGACCTTGAAATGCTTCTTACGAAGCACTCCTTCGTTGCCCGGGCGGTGTGTTTGGATCATTGTCATGCTGAAAGACCCAAACACGTTTCATCTTCAATGCCCTTGCTAATGGAAGGAGGTTTTCACTCAAAATCACACGATACATGGCCCCATTC
This sequence comes from Sinocyclocheilus anophthalmus, assembly GCA_018155175.1. NCBI lineage: Eukaryota > Metazoa > Chordata > Actinopteri > Cypriniformes > Cyprinidae > Sinocyclocheilus > Sinocyclocheilus anophthalmus. The sequence goes on along the minus strand of JADLZN010002671.1, from coordinate 291,375 downwards.
ATTCTTACGTTTACACGGATCAGTCGTCCTGGTACATTTGCAGAAAAACAGCCCCAAAGCATAACGTTTCCAGCTCCGTGCTTGACTGTAGGGATGATGTTCTTGGGATCATAGTCAGCATTTCTCTCCCTCCACACACTACAAGTTGAGTTTTTACCAAAAAGTTTTTTTTGGTTTCATCTGACCATATGACATTTTCCCAATCCTCTTCTGGATCATCCAATTGCTCTCTAGCAAACTTCAGATGGGCTTGGACATGTACTGGCTTAAGCAGGGGGGCATGTCTGGCACTGCAGGATTTGAGTCCTTGGCGGCGCAGTGTGTTACTGATGGTTGCCTTTGTTACTTTGGTCCCAGCTCTTTGCAGGTCATTCACTAGGTCCCCCCGGTGTGGTTCTGGGATTTTTGCTCACAATTCTTGTGATAATTTTGACCCCACGGGGTGAGATCATGCGTGGATCCCCAGATCGAGGGAGATTATCAGTGTCTTGTATGTCTTCCATTTTCTAATTATTGCTCCCACAGTTGATTTCTTCACTCCAAGCTGCTTACCTATTGCAGATTCACTCTTCCCAGCCTGGTGCAGGTCTACAAATTTGTTTCTGGTGTCCTTTGACAGCTATTTGGTGGAGTTTTGAGTGTGCCTGTTTTTGAGGTTGTGGACAGGTTGTCTTTATACGATAACAGTTCAACAGATGCTATTAAAAAGTACGTCCCGAGTGGAGACAGAGAGCCTCTTAAAGAGAAAGTTCAGGTCTGTGAAGCCGACTCTTAGCTGTTTGTAGGTGACCAATCTTATTTTTTCCCTAGGAATTGACCATTTAATTCTTTAAAAAGCCTACATGTGATTTTCCTCTGGTTTTTTTTTCTCGTTTTGGTCTCTCCTAGGTGAGTATACCATGCTGAAACTTACAGGCCTCTCCTCGTCTTTTTAAGTGGAGAACTTGCCATTGGTGTCTGGACTAAATACTTTTTTGCCCCACTGTATATACACATGTAAATATGTCTTAAATATATTCATGTATGTGTGTATTTATACTGTATATACATATAACGACTACCCTAGCACCCCCATATATAAACGCAAAACTTTGGATGATGATTATCCGCTATCTATATATCTATCTATCTATCAATCATTTTATTAAAAATATTAAAAATCTGACCGATAGCCTGTCATCTTGTGCATACTGTGGCTATGTCTGGATGCATCCTCTATTCGTAACTAAGTGAAGATATGATAAGGTCCAGCCTCTTTTAAGCCTGCAGAAGGAAGCTCAGTATCAAAGCCAACTACTATAGTATATGAATGTTTTAGGCGAGTCTAAAGAATAAGAACCCTCTCTCTCCCTCTAATAGTTTGGCGCTGCTTGCTTAGCGGCTGTTCCATCACTTATTCATACAGCTCATGATTCATTTAAATGACTCTGTGACTTTAAGACAGATGCTTCACAGAGCACTTTAATCATCCACTTTTTCCATATAAAGGTGTGGGTGTAATGAAGCATTCAACTCATTTCAGCAGATCATTCGGTGAAATAAAGGACAGATAGAGACAGGGCTTTTTCTACTGTACACATCTCTATCTCTCTCTCTCTCTCTCTCTCTCTCTCTCTCTCTCTCTCTCTCTCTCTCTCTCTCTCTCTCTCTCTGCCAGCATTCTTCTTCTAAGCATTAACTTGCATGTCACAGTAAACCATAAACTGCCCTGAAAAGTCTCATGACCTGAAAGGGAGAACTTTATTAGGGAAATGTGCTTCCTGTTTTGTTCACTAAGGTTTTATGAGGCCACCCTTTTGCATATGACACAAAGATATTTTATAGAGAGGAAATTTAATGTAGTCTTTGTTTTAATAGGACATTTTTTATGTTAACATGTTCTTTACATCTGTTTTTGTGTTAAGGGATCTCAACCAAAATGAAAACTCTGTTATCATATTACTCCCCCCCCGTTATTTCCATCCTGTGTACTTTTCTATCTTTTGTGAAACATAAAAGAAGATATTTTGGAGAATGTTGTAATCAAACAGTTTCGGGTCCCATTGACTTCCATTATACTTTTTGTCCGTACTATGGCAGTCGATGGGACTTAAAACCATTTGATTCCACTTGAAGAAATGCATTTGGAACAACATGAGGGCAAGTAAATGTTGACAGAATTTTCATTTTTGTATGATCTACCCTTATAATTTCTCCTGGGGATTTGTTAAAATGACAGCATATACTACACCTCCAGAAACTGATACTTTTCAGCATTTTATGGAATCAGACTTTGCCAATCATGCATTATGTTCAGATAATTTTTTTGCCTGCTATGTTTATTAATTATGAACAAAATATAAGCAAACAAATAATTAGGTAGTGTTGTTCAGTTTGGCAGAATGTGATCGCATCTCCAAACATTAATTTAATCTACAGTTCAGAGATTCATATGTATGTTCTGGGAAAACCAATGGCACACAAGCCTGTGTATATCTTCCAACTAGTTTTTAATTAATTAGATCATTTCATGTCAAATTTGTGTCACTGCTAGACAATTACATAAAGGATAACGTAGAGCAAGCCACTCATTACTGAAAATTAAACCCAGACACTTGATCAGGACACAGTGGATTCTTATGGGTTTATTTCGAAATAATGACTAACTGACTGTAGAGTATGCTGCTTTAATCTTGAACATTAGTAGTGCCAAAATGATAAGCACATGTAGCCTATATTTGCACTAAACCCATAATGTTCATATACTGTAAATTGCCCAGCAGTTTTGAACTCCACAATATAACATAATCTCATATAAGAGCAATGGTTTGAGTGCCAGCAGTGTATCATTAGTGTATTGGGCCTCACTGGATCAAGAAGTTATAGTCCGTCCACGCTACCTATCATTGGATGTTCAAAGAACTCTTCAGTTGACTTCTCTTGCCTTTAAAATGAACCTGTGAGAAATTAAATATGGAGCCATGCTCTTGCCTCAATGGTGCCACACTACTGCAGAAAGGAAGTGCCACCTAGTGGCCACTAGAGTAAGAACCTTGCCACTCACTACACAAGAAGGAGGACTAAAATATAAAAACACAAATCCATGTTAAAGCCAATTATCAGGTGCATTATAGAAGCCTTATTTAACATGCATGCAGAAAATGAATAAATATTATGAATAAAATAATAATATAATATATATAATCTTAATTAATATAATATAATATAAAACGACAGAAACCTCTTGCAACCACTTATATTAACAACCCAAAACAACCTAGTTTTGGTCGTAAATAAAATAAAAACAACAACTAATAAAATCATATAATATAATACAATACAATGAAATATAAAAGAATAGCTGTAATTTAACTATTTAAACTTATGAGTTTCAAATTTCTTCCCCAACACCAGACTGAGCAACCCTTCAAATTCCTGTTCCTGCATCACAAAAACACAATTATGCAGAAAATCTACATTCTGCTTGAAACAAGTGCCACCCATAACAGAAATGCTGTCAGGCACTCTTCCTTCTTAGGATTGATATTTCAAACCGGAGCCCTCTGTGATCTCATCACCAGACAGATCTCAACAAGGCATTTCAGAGCACTTGCAAATATTTGCAGACAGCCGTGTCGCTGATTGCCGTGGCACAGCAAACAGCCATTTCATTCCTGCTGCTCTGTGCCAGCCTCAGTCCTTCAGATTAATGAGGACGTGCCCACGGGGAGCGATGACCAAGCATTTCATTACAGGCTAACAACAAAAGCAAATTCAGCACAGTCTCTCAGAACTGTGATCCCTTCAGACAGCAGTAAATACTGCCGCATTGTGGAGGGAATTAAGATTTTTTTGCAGCGCTCCACGCATGATATTAAGTTCTCAAGAGGCCACTGACAAGCTTGGTGAGCGAAAAATTTCTTTGCAAACCTCTACCACCCAAAAAGTAATAAAAAATTGATCAGGGTCTCTTGAGATATATATATATACACATACACACACACACACACACACACACACATCATATATAAATACACTGACCAAAGGTTTGGGGCACGGAAATGCAGTACAAAAACAGTAATGATCTGAAATATTATTACAATCTAAAAAACTGTTTTCTATTGCAACATATTTTAAAATGTAATTTATTCCTGTGATCCAAAGCTGAATTTTCAGCATAATTACTCCAGTCTTCAGTGTCACATGATCTTTCAGAAATCATTCTAAAATGCTGATTTGGTGCTCAAGAAATATTTCTTATTATTATCAATGTTAAAAACCGTTGTGCTGCTTAATATTTTTATGTAAACTGTGATACATTTTTTCAAGATTAATGAAAAGTGCAGCGGGATCTGAAATTATAATAAATAATCCAATACCTATATGCATTCAGTAACTATACAGTACAATGCATCTGTTTTCCTGAATAACAATCTTTACAGATATATGCAGGGGAATGGGTGACTTGCATAAATGCATTAAACATAAAGAGCCACTTGAATGTATTAAATCTTTCTAATTCACGTCTAGAAGAGCCTTTGTGATGGCCAAATATGCAGTAGTTTTGCAATACATCAGTGAATTACTGTGCTAAGAAGATTTTCTGTGCCTTTAGGTCTGAGTAGTACTGCATCTCTGGTTGTTAAAGCATTGATGTAGAACTCTGTGGAGGCACTAGGATCTCAGTGAACATTAGTCTGGCCCACTCACATCAGTACTGCAGTGGAAAGTTAAACACCTCCTATATAACACCCCCCTCTGCAGCTGAGCGCTACTGTGTAGGCGACTCTCTTCCTTAACTCAATCCAGAGACTTACTGATGTACATCTGTAATTTACTGGCAGACAAAATGTGTAAAAAGTGTATCATTAGCTTGTCAATCACTTTTGTGCCTTGTCTACTGAAAAAAAAAAAGTTATATTAGTAGTACCTAAAAGGAATAGTTCACCCAAAAATGAAAGTTGGCTGAAAATGTATTCACCCTCATGCCATTCAAGATGTAGATGAGTTTGTTTCTTCATCGGAACAGATTTGGAAAAATTTTACATTACATTACTTGCTCACCAATGGGTCCTCTGCAGTGAATGGGATTTATTTCTTACAAACATGGAGCTTTTCACTTAAATGATGGACTGGAGTCGTGTGGATTATTGTGATGTTTCGGCTGTTTGGACTCTCATTCTGACGGCACCCATTCACTGCAGAGGATCCATTGGTGAGCAAGTGATGTAATGTTACATTTTTCCAAATCTGTTCCGATGAAGAAAAACAAATCTACATCTTGAATGGCCTGAGAGTGAGTAAATTTTCAGCAAATCTTCATTTTTGGGTGAACTATTCCTTTACAGTATAGTACTTGTATGCATCCTTAAAATACTAAAATGCAACTTTTAGGGGTAGAAAATGTACAAAGGTGTACCTTTGAGGGTACTGGCACAATGGCAAGCTTTCGTACCTCTGAAGGCACTTTTTTTTCATGGTGTACTGCATTAACACAAGTAACATGCATAGTAGAGCTGTTAAGACAAGCTTAACTATTAATATTGCTCAAAAGTTTTACAATTTGATACATAACTAATCTGTTGTGCCATGGACATAAAGGTTACTTGCTAAAGTGCTATTACCTTTCTAAATTATCAGTCTTTCCCATCAAGTTTCCCCGATTTGAGTTAATTAAGTGTCCTTGAGCTGGGAAAAGTGCTATATACTGTAAGTAAAGCTTAAATTTTTTTTTATACTTTTATTCAGCAACAACCCATTTAATTGATCAAAAGTGACAGTAAACACATTTATAATGTCACAAAATATTTATATTTCAAATAAATGCTTTTCTTTTGAATTTTCTATTCAAAGAATCCTGACAAAACACAGTTTCCACAATAATAATAATAATAAGAAATGTTAATAATAATCGGAAATGTTTCCCGAGCAGGAAATCGACATATTAGGATGGTTTCTGAAGGATCATGTGACACTGAAGACTGGAATAATGATACTGAAAACTTAGCTTAGCATCACAGGAATAAATTACATTTTAAAATATACAAATATGATACTATAGCATTTTTACTGAAATTCTGTAAATAAATGCAGCCTTGGCGAGCATGAGAGACTTCTTTCAATAAGATTTTAAAAATCTTATCGACGCAAACTTTTGAACTGTGGTAGTTTAATGTGTTTTGACTACAGAAGCACACAAAAGCATCCCTCAACACCAATCAAAATAGCAATACCCAAATAGCACTTTTCAATGCACTCATCATGCTTTTAAGCTGCAATTTAAGGGTAAGAAAGGAAAGGCCTCAAAGAAGAAAATCCCTCAAGCATTAGAACAAGCTTTCAAAGTAATCTGGCCACTGGATACTGACTGTGCAAGAAGTTTGCTTGTCAAACTGTAAGTGCCTTTAATTGCAGTCTAGTTGTATTCAGCAAACACTGCTAAATGTAAGGATGGACAGAGGAGGTTCAGTTCACACATTTAGCAAGTCGTTGATGCTCCTCTTTCATATGAAGCCGATTATGATACTATTAGAGATCTTCATTGTGAAAATCGACCCTGTTTAAACAACCTTCATCGCTTTCAGCTCTAGTCATCAAAAATCTTGTCTAACTTGTCATTTTACCCCCTGTGTTTTTATTTTTACGTTGAAGCCAAATAATGTTTCCACTGAAAAGAGTCAAGAGCAAAATATGTTTCATGAACTGAAATGTCTCTGAAGGATTCACAGGTAAGAAAAGATAAATTCACACTAAGCCAGCTGTCTTTCTTCACTTATTTACACCGTGTACAGGCTTCAAGGTCACAAAAAAAGTAACTTTGTCATTAATATGCAGGTCTGTGTATATGACATTTATTTGGTTTCTTACCTCCACAGTGAGATCTTTGTAGAACTCCTTGCGACTTTTTAAATCAGTCATTTTTTCCATTAACTTTGATGCCTGAAAGAAAGAGAATTGAGTTCAGTGGGGAAAATGTAAACAGCAGAAACCACTGGGTGGCACTAGTGATCATCTTTTGATGGTCGCACCTGCTGTGTTCAGAATAGGAAGGTACATTCTTAAGATATTCAGATATTTTCTCAAAGTAGACTTCACAGCAAGATTAATTTTTCCGACATCTTTAAATAAAAAGTTTGAGAAAAAACATAAGAGTTCACAAACTTAAATTAGACTTCATGGTTTCTAAAAGTTTATAAAAGCACTTTTTATTTTGCCACTTGTATCCACCAAGGTCACTATTTCAAGAGAGTAATGTTTAAATAAAAAGCATCCCTGAGCTTGTGGAAAGTGCTGTATTAAAAAAAAAAAGAATAAATAAGAGAACCGATGAGGTGACATATGCAGACAGAATTTGCTGGCATTACATGCTTTCAGATAACACCGCAAAAGCATGTTTCAAGGGTTAAAAGACTTCTGAATCAAATATTTATAGTTCACCCTAAAATGAAAATGTACTCACCCTCTCAGGCCATTCAAGATGTACATGAGTTTGTTTGTTTGCATTTGTCCAAATACAGTATTTGTTTCTTCATCAGAACAGATTTGGAGAAATTTAGCATTACTTGCTCACCAATGGATCCAGTCAATGGGTGCCGTCAGAATAAGAGTCCAAACAGCTGATAAAAACATAACAATAATCCACAAGTAATCAACACAACTCCAGAATATCTTGTGAAGTGAAAAGCTGCATGTTTATAATAAACAAAGCGTTTTTAACTTCAAACCACTGCGTCTAGCTAAAATATGAGTTCTCTATGCATAATATTACAAACCCAATTCCAAAAAAGTTGGGACACTGTACAAATTGTGAGTAAAAAAGAATGGAATAATTTACAAATCTCATAAACTTATATTTTATTCACTATAGAATATAGATAACATATCAAATATTGAAAGTGAGACATTTTGAAATGTCATGCCAAATATTGGCTCATTGTGGATTTCATGAGAGCTACACATTCCAAAAAAGTTGGGACAGGTAGCAATAAGAGGCCGGAAAAGTTAAATGTACATATAAGGAACAGTGGAGGACCAATTTGCAACTTATTAGGTCAATTGGCAACATGATTGGGTATAAAAAGAGCCTCTCAGAGCGGCACTGTCTCTCAGAAGTCAAGATGGACAGAAGATCACCAATTCCCCCAATGCTGCAGCGAAAAATAGTGGAGCAATATCAGAAAGGAGTTTCTCAGAGAAAAATTGCAAAGAGTTTGAAGTTATCATCATCTACAGTGCATAATATCATCCAAAGATTCAGAGAATCTGGAACAATCTCTGTGCGTAAGGGTCAAGGCCGGAAAACCATACTGGATGCCCGTGATCTTCGGGCCCTTAGACGGCACTGCATCACATACAGGAATGCGACTGTAATGGAAATCACAACATGGGCACAGGAATACTTCCAGAAAACATTGTCAGTGAACACAATACACCGTGCCATTCGCCGTTGCCGGCTAAAACTCTATCGGTCAAAAAAGAAGCATATCTAAACATGATCCAGAAGCGCAGGTGTTTTCTCTGGGCCAAGGCTCATTTAAAATGGACTGTGGCAAAGTGGAAAACTGTTCTGTGGTCAGACGAATCAAAATTTGAAGTTCTTTTTGGAAAACTGGGACGCCATGTCATCCGGACTAAAGAGGAAAAGTACAACCCAAGTTGTTATCAGCGCTCAATTCAGAAGCCTGCATCTCTGATGGTATGGGGTTGCATGAGTGAGTGTGGCATCGGCAGCTTACACATCTGGAAAGGCACAATCAATGCTGAAAGGTATATCCAAGTACAAGAACAACATATGCTCCCATCCAGACAACGTCTCTTTCAGGGAAGACCTTGCACTTTCCAACATGACAATGCCAGACCACAAACTGCATCAATTACAACATCATGGCTGCGTAGAAGGATCCGGGTACTGAAATGGCCAGCCTGCAGTCCAGATCTTTCACCCATAGAAAACATTTGGCGCATCATAAAGAGGAAGATGCAACAAAAAAGACCTAAGACAGTTGAGCAACTAGAAACCTGTATTAGACAAGAATGGGACAACATTCCTATTCCTAAACTTGAGAAACTTGTCTCATCAGTCCCCAGACGTTTGCAGACTGTTATAAAAAGAAGAGGGGATGCCACACAATGGTAAACATGGCCATGTCCCAACTTTTGAGATGTGTTGATGCCATGAAATTTAAAATCAACTTATTTTTCCTTAAAAATGATACATTTTCTCAGTTTAAACATTTGATATGTCATCTATGTTGTATTCTGAATAAAATATTGAAATTTGAAACTTCCACATTGCATTCTGTTATTATTCACAATTTGTACAGTGTCCCAAATTTTTTGGAATCAGGTTTGTACTTTGTCCGTGAAAAAGCTCTTGTCGCTCAGGAGAGGAAATAGCACAGATCAAGCACCATTTTTAAGCAAAAACGGTTCCAAAGAATGTTGGTAGACTTTGATGTAAGAGGACTACAGGGGATGGTCTTTTTCACTAGCTGAAGGAAGTGCTATTATGGATTATGAACAAGTATTTTCTCCAGATGCGGTTTAAACTTACAATGCCTAAATGAGAGGTGTTAAACAACTCTTTCATTACAAGATGTTAACTGATGGACTTGAGTGTTGTGGATTACTTGTGGATTATGGTGATGTTTTTATCAGCTGTTTGGACTCTCATTCTGACGGCACCCATTCACTGCAGAGGATCCATTTTTGAACAAGTGATGTAATCCTACATTTCTCCAAATCGGTTCTGATGAAGAAACAAATACTGTATTTGGACAAATAATCCAAACATAAAAATGTCTGAATGTCAATTATATAACAAAAAAATATATATAAAACAAGGTGCATTTTTAAAAATAAATAAATACAAAATAGCACAAGCACACTTTTCAAGCAAACATTTCACAAACAAAAGACTTGCTGCTGTAGCTTTCAAATTATAAAACAACACTGCTGTTAAAAATTTAAACAAAATGATGTGGACACTTCTTGGCCGTGAAATGTTAGTGGAGCATGTGCATAGTTAATGTGATAAACTAAACCTGTGGTGGTTACTCTGCTAGGACTCCTGTGTGAACTTGAGAAGAACTTAAATTCACCTTCAGACCATCAGATTAGTAAGGAATCTTAAGTTAGTTCTAATAAAAGCTTTTGCATAATTTGTTTCCAGATGCCACTTTATCTATACTTTGTGCAACGGAATTCAAACACTTTTAAGTGTATCTTAAGTGTTTACTTTTTGGGGCCCCTGTATTAAGGTTAGCAGCATCAGTACAAGTAAGTACAGTACAATTAATAGTTAACTTTGTGACACTGCCACATAAGGGACATGTTTTTAACATGTTTTGATTTTTTTTTGCTTGTCTTACTGTTTGTACACCGAACTAATGACAAACATAACCTTCTTTAACAATTTTAAGTCAAAATAGCCAAGGAAAATCCTATATTTTCCACAACATTCAGCTTTTTTTTTATAAATTCAGCATGTCTTGTTAACACAAATCAGTGTATTATTATTGTTTAACATTCATTTGTTTAAATAATACATCAAAATCATATGCATATTTAGTATCTGAGAGGCTGCGCAGTGCTGTATCTCTATAAAGCCAGAGATGGCATGATGCAGAGACACAGTGAAATAGAGTCCTACCTTTGCCAGTTTGACTTTATAACGGCATCAGAACATTAAGAACAGTCCACTGCCTGCCTCTGTCCACTTCACCTCTCTGATGGCAGGACACACACCTGTAGGGCTTTGTTTCTTTACGTGACATAAGAAACGCTGTTGCAAGATTGATGGCACTGGAATTAATTTTAAATAGAAGAAACCCAGTGTCTTTATGGCAAAATAAACCACAACACCGAAGTTTTGTTATGACTCTGAATGTGCTTAATATGCCAAAATGACCGGCTCTATTTTACTATTAATTAATCTGGTTTGTAGGCAACGCTGTGCACTTGGTGACGTCAGTTTAAAGTAACAGTAGCCTTTTTTTTTTTTTTTTGGGATGGAAAAACAAATCTGAAAAATTGCGGAGAGCGATCTGCTGCAATAACACAGCGCGAACCAAGTTGTCCCAAACATGAGAGCACTTAAATAAACGCGTATATTGTCCTGAAAGAAAGCCGGTTGACCTACTGTATATTAAGCGTGCGCGCATGCGTCATCCATACGCATAGCAGTTAATAACGTTTTATTGAACCGTTTTGTATTGCTTTGCACTGCGTTGTGCTCTGCTGTATATTGCATTGTACCGCATTTCACTGAACTGAGATCAGAATGAGATGACAATTCTATTTTAATGGTCAGGATAAATATTGAAATGTTACAATCGTAGCATTTATTTGTTGGTGATAAACTAAACAGGAGGAAATGTTATTGCTCAGAGGATGATTCATAGCTCATGAGACTTTTTAATGGGAGTTCTTATTCAGGTTTCAAAATATATGCGATTCTGGGGGGGGGGAAATAAAACAAACAAATCAGAAAAAAATAATCTCATTGCTGTCTAGGAGAAGCAATTGAGACTTTTTAGACCTTTGAGAGTTTATAGCTTAAGTTTTATTCACGGGATAGCAGACAAGAAAGGAGAGTTTTTACTAAAATCATCGGTGTTTGTGAATTGGACCACTGTGAGCCGAATGCAGTATTATGTAGCCTATCGAAGTTTTTTAAATGGACTAGTTAGCAAACATTTAGCTACAATGTTGCACGTTTTCCTCTACTTCAATCATTAATAACGTTTTATTGAACAGTTTTGTATTGCATTACTCTGCATTGTATTGCATCCCACTGAACTGTATTGCATTGTGTTGTAGCCTACTGCTTTGCTTTGCATTGCAATGCATAGTGTTGTATTATGTCCTGAACACCAAATGCCCAATAAATCAATCCAAAAAAGCAGTGGAAACATGGAATTCCTTTCATGTTGCAATTTATGGGAAGTGATTTTTCTCTGGCAGTGTTAATATCGATGTTATTAATGTGCATATGTAGACTACAGATACCTTTTTTGATTTTGTGGTAATAATGAATCCTTTAATGCTTCATGTAGGCTACCCTACACTAACATGTCTAACTGTTACCGTCACGATTCGTGACATTATTAATAACAATGCGAATGACTGGAGGAATGCGCAGCTTGTGCGCATGCGCGTCAGGACGCAAGACCCTCATCTGAAAAATCTGATGTCATCTTGCCGGCAATATTTTCCTCTCTGTCTGTATATTCAGTAGATTCATATTCCACTGCAATACAAACAGCGCGTGTAAATGGTGAAGGGTGTAGATTGTGTGTGCCGTTCGCTCTGTGTGCATCATGCTGAGATGCAAAAAGCAAACAGCAGGTAGCCTAATCTAGACGGCTTGTTTGCTGGATGAAGGTGGACGCTTAGGACACAACAGGTTATTGGCATTTATTTAAAGGAGAGAAACACGATGTCTGCGAGGGACAGACTGAAAGAGAAGATGATGAAAGAGAGCGTGACACTGCTGCCATGCTTTTATTTCGTGGAGGTAAGAAACCGTTTGATTTGACAGGTGACAACTTACGAGATCAGAGTGAGATGACAATTCCATTTTTTTTTCTCAGGTGAAGTATTTAAATGTTACAATCATAGCTGAATTAATGAATGGAACATTTCAATATTTGACTATTTATCTATGGTGATAAACTGAACCTGAGGAAATTGTATTGCTCATAGGATGCTCTTTCATAGCTCATGAGACTTGATGGAGTTCTCCTTTATTGAGGTTTCAAAGCATCAACGTGATCTCAGATGCTCTGTTAAATTCCTTAGGAGAAATGAGGACTGCTGAGAGATTGTTTGAGTTCATATTGTAGGCTAATCATAAGAAAAAGACTACATTTTTTTATTGAATCTCATTGCTGTCTAGGAGGAATATAGTTATATAAGCTTTTAAAAATTGTTGTCACAAAAGTATCTGGTGTTGGCAAAGTAACAAAGTAGAATGTAAAATAAATGATAAACATTTTTATTTTTGAAATAATATATACAATTATATATATGTATAGATGTTCGCCCCAGGAGGTGCTGCTCTGCTCTCCATGCATCATGATGGGGTTTAGTGGAATATATGTAGGTCAGTGTGACATAAAGAATTGAGGCAGTGCAGCTTTCATACGCACATGCATACACCGACACACGGGATCTAGTACTTAGAAGGAAGATCTAAGCATGCACTCATACATTATGCAGGGCTCTGTGCTGAATTTGACATTTTCATTCATTTATTCATTCCTACATTTGCTGTTTTTCTGTGAGCTTTGTAAAATTGTTTGTCAAATAAAAAACAAAAAAAAGATCAGGATTACCATATTTAAGGGTTTTAAAGAGATACGAGGCATGTGCTCAGCAGAAACGGCTGGATTTTGTGCTTCTGAAGATATCACTGAAGTTTCATCAGGTCACAGAAACCTCCACATCTCCTCACGAGGGGCAATGCTCTTATCGTAACGGGTTCTTTTCCATCCGGACACCATCTGCACCTGCTGGGATGGTGCCTGTCCCACATAGATCTGAAAATAGCCACTAAGAAACGCTATCCTCCCCATTTATAGCCATCGATTATTAAGACCTCAGTGTCACCTCTTCTTCTCAATGGGATAATCTTGAAGTCAACATGAAATTGCATTCACAACCCATTTAACTTACGTAACATGATGTATTTCTGACTGAAAATGGATATTCAGTTAGAAGAAATTAGCAGAACTTATTAAAAGTTAATATATTTCTTGTATTCAATTAAACTGGACAATCAAATGACCTCTCTACATATACACTGTAAAAATGATTTTTGAAGTTGTAAATAAAACAAAAATGACTGGAATAGGTTTCACAAGAAAATACTATTTCAATCTTTCTACTTCAAAACTCCACAATTAATTTAGTACTAATTCTTCATAATGACATTATTAACAATTTCTGAGTGAAAATGTTTTTTTTAGTGTATACCCTGATACCATCAATATACCATGGTACCACCACTTTACTTCTTTATATAAAGGCACAGGAAAATGTTCAGAAAAAATATTTCAAACAGAATTATATACAACAATCATCTGAAATGCATGTAAAACTTCTTATCTGCATTCAAATTAAATAAGCTTTGGTTGGGGTTCATCATGTCTTGTTATTCTTTTTGATGGTCATGCCGATGCTCGGCTACTCTTTAAACCTCTACTGTTTGTCCCAAGTGCCAGTGCTTTGGGAGAAAATATGGGTCAGTGGTATCAGTCGGCCACAGCGCAACTCTGCAGAATCAGCACAAAACAGCAGCTGCTTGCTGTATCCATCTGCATATCAAATGCCCGCAAACTGACCCGATCACTCTACTGTAAAAAAAAAAACTTCAGCTGAGAGCTCTTAATTACTGGCTTACAGTGATAAACATGACAAAACAATCTGTCATAAAGAATACTAGATGATCTTGTAAACATATACACATCACTGAAAAAATAGAGTAGCATTTACTTGAAAAAAAGCTAAGAAACAATTTTCACTCAATAATTACTAGGACATTTTATAAGAGTAAATTTAAGAGTAAACTAGTACATTTCTTTTAAGAGTATAAATAGCACTTTAAATGACAGACATTCACACTCAAGTGTGCAATGTGTAGCTTAACAATTGCTTTATAAAATGGTTTCTTTTTTAATGCACATATAAAACATTTCAATGTAATGTTAAACATAAAAATAATCTGCATGGTTGATCTTAAGGGAATACTGGAATACTACCAAAAAAAAAAAAAAAAGGGTGTTAAGGCACACCAATTCACCCCCAGCTCAAATCACATCACTTTTTTTCCACCACTGTATATGAATTTCATAATATAAAGAGAGATTTGTCTGAGTCCATCTATAGCTTTTCTGCAATTCTGTGAATCTATCACCATTGGTTTGTATTTCTAGCTCACAAGCCTTCAGATATCACCTCATAAACATGACCTGAACTCATTATATGGCTTTCTTATACCAAGGATTTTATTTATCTTGTAGGTACTGCCGTGTCTCTGTGTATTTTGTGATCATGACTGGCTGACTGTATGTATATTATCATAGGGACCTGTTATGTGGACAGTGTAATTCTTTGAAAATGTTTGTTGAAGAGATATGTTATGTTTTCGCCTCTCTAACAGCTTCCACTCCTGGTCTCATCTATGGTCAGCGTGTATTTTCTGGAGTGGACAGACATTTTCAAACCGGTCCGCTGGGGTTTCAGCTGTCACGACCGCAGTCTGAGTCTGCCTTATATCGAACCCTCGCATGAGGTCATTCCCTTCCTCATGCTCCTCAGCCTTGCTTTCGCAGCGCCAGCTATTACGGTCAGTCTAACCCTCTACCGCTACACACACATATACAAAGTGCAAGATATACTTCTGCTTTTGGATACTGCATATTGGAAAGGACACAAACTGTTGGCTTCTTGCTAATGTTACCTGCATATACTGAAGGTGAAAATGTGTCATGACTTGTGTGTATTCAGGCACTTATGATTCACCCAAGCTGGGTGAGTACCTGAAGCAACAATCCTATCAAACAATTATTGCAATAATACAAGTCTTGTGGTGCCAGAGTTTTGGCTGTCGGCATAAAGTCTGGTCCACTATGCATCTAATTCTAGCCAAGAAACATTCACATAGACAGAGATTGCCAGAATAATGTAAAGTGCCCAAGCAAGTTGTATTCAATGGCCCAGATTTTAGTTATTGTTTCCACTTTTCTGTGGATTTTATTTGCATTAAATATATTAGGTATTATATATAATTTTAAGTATTGTTATATTATTATATATCTTAGGGCTGTCATCTTTAACGCGCTAGCGCATGCGATTAATTTTACAATCCTTAACGCGTTAAAAAATTGAACGCAATTAAGGCAAAATTACTGAAGCACAATTTCTATTCTAACACTTTAACCCAATTTTGCTACTCTACTTGCGAATAGATCAGTCCAGTGATCCAGTAAGCGAATGCATTCAAACAATCCGTCCAAAACAACGCTAATATAAAAGAAACCAGGCTGATTACATCAGAGATAGCAGAGAGAACAGAGACTCGCGTTGCATTTTCAGTGAATTATTAATTACAGTGTGTTTCACTTTAAAACACGAGCTCTGTCATATTCAGTGATTGTATCTGAAGAGTACAGATGAATGGAATGGCAACACATCCCACCGCTGTATGGCCAGATGAGACGCAAACTACTGGATAACAGTCTCGCTAGTAAAGTTTTGATGGATGAAGACTGCAATCAAAGTAAAGACGATTGCGGTGGTGTACAGGAGTCGTACAGTAAGCATGCGTGAGTCCATTATAATAATGCGTGTATGAGTGCTCTTGACGCACTGATCGCACACATTGTATTTATGCACAGGCACAGACATTTCACATACATTCACGTTGTTTCCACACACACTCACGGTAATGTTTTGATTGGTCATGTGTATGTTGCTGTGTTTAGTTATTCTGAATGGATCCATGTACTGTAGTAGATGCAGTCAGCAGGCGATTGGTTTAGGTTTTTTTTGGCATCCCCATGTGGTCCTGTTCGGTATCACAATTTGGCTTCTCTAAAATGTAAAAAAAAAAAAAAGCTATTTGCTGTTGCACTGTACACATCCTATAAAATTCTGATTTTCTTTTTCTTTCATATGTGCTTATATGGGCTCCTTATATCATTTGGTTCTTTGGTGTCCATTTGGAGTTTCTAAGTGTCCTTTTTTAGAAAGACATCTAAATTTATCTTGAAAAAAAGCTTGCAAGAAATATAGATTTTTGAGAATCACCCTTCAATCTTTTGGTTTACTTTGCTGGATATAGCAAATTATGACAATAAATAAACATTTGAAACAAGATAAATGGTCTATGCTTAATTTCATGAAGTGTGCGATTAATCACAATTAATCACAGAAAAGGTATGTGATTAATTAGATAAAAAAATTTAATCGATTGACAGCCATAATATATATATTTATACGATTACATAATTACATACATAATTATAATACCTAAATAATATACTACCGTATACTTTTTTTTAATACAGTATACTAAATATATATTACCATTCAAAATGTTGGAGTCGTTTAATACATTTATTCAGTAAGATGCAAAGAATTATCAAAAGTGACAGTAAAGAAATTTATTATATTTACAATAAATGCTGTTTCAAATAATTGCTGTTCTTTTGAACTTTTTATTCATCAAAGAACCTGAAAAAAATATCATGGTTTCCCCAATAATATTAGGCAGCAGTTTTTTTTTTCAAAAATTGTCTTTACCAGTAAAATAATAAATAAATATTTATTGAGCAACAAATCAGCATATTAGACTATATCGCATATATATCTGAAGGATCACTGAAGGCTGGAGTAATGTTGAAAATTCAGCTTTGCCATCACTGAAAAAAAATAGTTTGAATTTTTTGAAAAGTTATTTTAATTTATAATAATACTTCACAATATTACTGTTTTTACTGTATTTTAATCAAATAAATGCAGCCTTGGTAAGAGACTTTTTTGAAAAACGTTTTTAAAATAATCTTATTGAGCCCAAACTTTTGAACAATAGTGTGTGTAAACATTAATCTAAATATTTTATAACAAAACAGTCTCTGAGAATTGGAGTACAGAAAACAAAAGAAATTTGCAGAAAATGTGTTTAGACTTTCTGATCATTTCACTGACAGACATCAAAGCTAAAAGTGGAATATACTGTTATGCTCATACATATGCATTTTACTTGCTGCTAAACAGGAATGTTCATCCAGGGCCAACTATGTGAATGCAGGAGCATGTCCTACTTGAGTAAATTTATAGAGTTAGCCTGTGGTCTATTATCCCAGCTGACACACAACAAATGGCCTCATCTGAAACACTACAGAAAAGAAAGTTTGTGCATGAATAGCTCAAATACACAGTTTTTCCTCACACTACTCCATGAGCAGTGAGCTGTCAGATAGCATCTTTCTCTTCTCAACTTTATGACACCTTGGGTGCATCACAACGCTACCAGAATGGCTGCCAGCCCTCTGAGGATGCTCTAATGACACAATGAATTTGCTTTTCTCTTCTTCTACCTAGCAAGGTTAACTGCCAGTCCTGGAGCGGATGAGTGCAGTTTCGCAGCAGGCTTTACTATGGATTTATGATAGTTTGGTTGTTCACTCGTACGGAAAGTCATATTATTTCACACTCAAATTCATGTTGAGTTCTTAGGGCAGATTACGCTGTTGTCTCAGAAATGACAGGATGGTTAAATGGTTTCGCAAACGCTAATGGGTTCTTCGCAGTAAGGAGTTGGTTGTGGTTCTCGTCTCTCTGATCCTCTGAACTTACAGTATTTGTAGATGATATTACTCCACTCTGAAGAAGAAATAAACAGACTGAGATCATCTTTACACTTGGCAAATTTTCTAAACATACCGCAGGCATTTTTATATTAAGGTCATAAACATTTATCAAGCTTGTCATTGCATGTAATTTTATTATTTTTTAGTTTTCATAAGTTGAGCACTCAAATTTTATCTTAAGGCAAAAAAAAAACATTTATATTAGATTGGATATTAATATGAATCAAATGCAATCAAAGCAATAAATAAAATCTTTATCTAAATATACCCAGAGGGAAACTGTATTGGTCTTATTTCTCTTAAATCACGTAGGAGGTTTATGTATCATTAGTATCAACTTACTTTAGAATTTTTTCGGAAGTGTTTATGCATGTCTTAAAAGCTTAGAATTTGCCCTTTCACAATTTAAGGCTTTAAAAGGTCTTACATTGGAGTAAAAAGTCTTAAATTCATAAGGTCATAAGCAGTGTTGGGGTAGTAACGCATTACAAGTAACGCGAGTTACGTAATCAGAGTACTTTTTTCAAGTAACTAGTAAAGTAACGCATTACTTTTTTATTTACAAGAGAATATCTGAGTTACTTTTTCAAATAAGTAACGCAAGTTACTTATTTTTTTCAAATTAATTGACAGCTCTCCTGTCCCCATGCTGAGAGAAATCAGATGTTACTGTAGTTCTAAAATAAATATGAATATGCATTAATTCATCTCACTCACAAAAAAAAATTAAAAATACAGATTCAGTATTCCTCAAAATGAATAAAAATAATGCAACTCAGAATATGACGCAAACCTGCAATAATTAAATGTTAAACAACACAAATATCCTTTATGTATTTAATCCCATTCTATTAAGCAATGTCTTTGCTTCTGACCTTCGATGATCCAGTTCAACCGTACTAATAATCTAAAATTACTCTAGACAAACATTTGTGTGTCTTTTTTTATTGCTGAAGTGTGTTGAAATGTCTTCTTCTGCATTCTACTGTACGGACGTAAATTTACTTTCCCTTCAGCCTGAGGCTTATTCATTTCACTTTTGGTTTGAAAAGGCTTTTATATTTGCCAAAAGTATAAAATATAACTTTTTTATTTTAAAAAACAAACAAGCAAGCCCTGTCCAAATTTAAAAAGTAACGCAACGCATTACTTTACATAAAAAGTAACTAAGTAACGTAATTAGTTACTTTTTTGTGGAGTAATGCAATATTTTAATGCATTACTTTTAATAGTAACTTTCCCCAACACTGGTCATAAGGTCATGGCAGTACAAATATCTAAACATCCTTAAAACAAAAAGCATTTACTTGAGATTCAAATTTAAGATATGCGGTTTTTTTTTTTGGAGAAATTGCAACAAAAATGGTTTATGCTTAAACAGAATCTGTTTATATTTGATGATTAATATCATTTAAGAAATTGTGAATTCACTGGTAAACAAGACAAAAATATATCAGAACATACCTTAAACATTATTTCTATATTATAGTAAGCTTGTTAATAAAAAAATTAAAAAGAAATTGAGAAAAAACAGAAAAAAATAAATTACCAAACTTTGAAGTACTTGTAATACAACTCGTGTTCTCCTTAGACATTTACATTTAAAGAACCTGACGTATTGTGTTCCCTTTAATTTATTCCTTCAATTGTCTTTAATTGGTCTTAAGTCTTAAATTTACTTTCATAAAACTTGCAGAAACACTGAGTATAGATCTATAAAATTAGTATGGCTCGATGATCTGGCCTTGGGAGAAATTCATGACAAAAATGTTTGAGTTCATAGTGAAATCTCTTACATTCTTTTGCAAATCTGAGCATTTTGTGATGTTCTCTTCTAAAAGTACAGAGGAGACGGGAAATTAATGGAATCTTTTTTTTTTTCAGGACAAAAACTTGCAAAGTCCTAGAGGAAAGAGAAACAGAAAACATTGATTGAACGACTAAAATGACTAGCATTACAAAGACACCCAATGTACTTTTCTCTGCAGCATGTGACCACCATGCTAGCTATTTTAGGTAATTAAATATTTTAGTTTGAGTTGCAGGCATAGAGAGCTCTGACCACATTTGCATCTTATCCTAACAAGTTCAGCTGCATAAAAATCCACTGTAATGTGTGTCTAAAAACACATTTTGGCTGTCAGGTAATGACAGTCATTAAAAATGATCCACTCTGTTCTTTCTTTAGCCCATTTTTGGGTTACAATCTGTTTACCTACATAAGCCAGATTTAGCATCAGGCAGGAAGTGACTGCAGGCACGGAGACGTCCTGTGGTTCCTCCAGGTGTCATGACACAATATGAGCGTCTGAGCGCCCGAGCTGGTCAGATGGGACGGGATGGTGGAATCTGCGGGCGTCCTGGGATCTGATTCAGGTCACGGTGTGGCACATGGTCTTGCCAATGTTTAGATCGTATCCTTAGCACCTCCCCCACCAGGCCGGAGCGTGGAGCACAGCTGATTTCAATCCCATGATCCTACTGGGATTTAAACTCCTCACCTGGTGATCTATGCAATATAGAAGAGAAGACTGTTGGCTGTTGAGTCTGTATGTTCTATATGGAGCAACAAAACAAAAGAGCAGGCAGTGCAAAGCTATAGTCTCATGTAACCAGACATTTCACTTGTGGCACACTGAGCTCAAATGTCATAATTACAATATGTTGTGTTGAAGTGAAAAATAATAAATTAATGAATAAGTACACACATAAACCAAAGTTATATACAGTATAATGTGTTCTTATATTTAATTATTGAATTTGGTATTTATATATACTAATTCTTATATATAAAACTCAAATTTAATACCCACCACACGACAAACGAAGAAAATAATATATAAACCTTATCTACACCCCCAGTAAATATAGTAATCAATTTTTATTGTATATTAAAATACTTAATATAGTAATCTATAAAAGTATGTACTATTATATATATAGTTATTATATTGCGTGTGTGTGTGGTGTAATATATATGATATATAATATATCTAAGAATTATTCATAATGTGTAATTCATTAATTATTTTCTATTAAATGTTTGTTCATTTATAGGAATCAATTAGTATTATATTATATATTTAGATATTATTTATTTTATAACTATATAGATTTTATATATCTAATATATATATATATATATATATATATATATATTAATATTATATTATTTAACAATTATTAAAAAATATAATGACTAATTATATACTAATTAAATATCATTTTGGAAGGAATGATTTTATATATAAAGTATTCAAGTACATTTTAAATCAAAATGCTCAGACTTAACTATGCCGTTTTCCTACAATGTGGTTAAGTGATGCGGTTAAAAGGTATGAAGTGAAGGGACCAAGGACCCAAACAAGGTTTTACAAAGCTTGTGACCATTTGAGCTGAAATGATTCATCTCCATGAAAGCAGCACTTCACAGCCCTGATGTTTGTGCAGAAGTCAGTGGGTGTGTGATTTTCAGAAGACAGGGAGGTGAAACGCCGGGGACAGATCTGGAGCAGATTAAGGATGGATGTGTCTTTGATGCACACTGACAGCCCTGCTTAAGATGGGCATTAATACATAAGTGTGCAATGATCAAAACGACCGCTCGCTCAGCCCAAGTGAGAGCTGATTTCATTATGGCTTATCAAAATTGTGCATTTACAAGTAGACAAGGACATTATGGCGGTTCTGTTTAAAGGCATCTGGAGCTTCACTACAGAGCTTCTGTGTTTGGTGTCAGAGTAAAAAGAACCTCCTGAAGAGTTAGTATGAGACCGTTGAGTGCAATCTGAGAGGAGAGATATCCTGAACATTTGATCCACTTCCACCTCTGACCTGGTGTGTTGCATGTCCACAGATCATGATCGGAGAGGGGATTCTGTTCTGCTGTCTGTCCCGATCGCAGTGCAGAGGAGGAGCTGAAGCTGACATCAACGCCGCCGGCTGCAACTTTAACTCTTTCGTCCGGCGAGGTGTCAGGTTTGTGGGTAGGTCACATTTCTTGTAGATTTCGTTACCTTTAGGCCCCCAGAAGAATTTGAATTTTTTTTGGTCCAGAATTCTGTGGAATGAATTGAATGTGTTAAATGTGTTAAACTGATCTGCAATAAAAGTGATAGTTCAGACAAAAATGTAAATTCTGTCACCATGTACAGTACTTACCCTCTTGTTGCTCCAAAGCTGTTTTTCCACTGAACACAAAAGGAGAAATTATGAAGAATGTTCACAGCTACCTTTGATGACATGATTAGATGCACAAAAAAATTGCAAAAGTGTAGCTCTCAGAACATGTATGTAAATATTCCTGGCAATAAAATGGCTAAATATTTGTGGTCATATCGGTACCAGTATGTCTCTTATGCTCACCAAGGCTGCATTTATTTGATTATAAATACAGTAAAAACAGTAATATTGTGAAATTAAATTAAAATATTTTATATTTACATTTACATAAAATTACATATTTTAAAATATAAGTTATTCTTCATGCAAAGCTGAATTTTCAGCATCATTACTCCAGTCTTCAGTGTTACGTGATCCCTTAGAAATCATTATAATACGCTGATCTGGTGTTCAATTAATATAAATCATTATTGGTGGTCAATATTAATAATGGTTCTTTTCACGGTCAATGTTGAAAATATTTTTGAGATAAATTTTTCCAGGATTTTTTGATAAACAAAGCTCAAAAGAGCAATTATTTAAAAGAGAACTCTTTTGTAACACTATAAATGTCTTTACTGTCACTTTTGATCATCCTTGCTGAATGCAAGTATTAATTTATTGTTCTTTTTTTAAATCTTACAAGTTTTCCCTTTTAAAGTTTTCACAGAAAACATAAATTGATATATAATATCAGCCAATATATCGGTTATCAACTTATATTAAAATAAATATCAATAATTATCAGTGTATCACATTCAATGTCTTTTTCCTTTCAGGCGTTCATGTGTTTGGCTTATGCGCCACAGCTTTGATTACCGACATCATTCAGTTGTCGACAGGTTACCCCGCCCCCTACTTCCTGACTGTCTGCAAGCCCAACTACACTCACCTCAATACCTCCTGTGATGAAAGTTTCTTCATCCTGGAGGACATCTGCTCAGGATCTGATGCCGCTGTCATCAACGCCGGCAGGTACGGCTCTGATTCATGGCGAACGGAGACCTAGATCTCTGTTGGATTAACAGTGCCACAGTCATGTGAAACAGAGATTATCTTAACACCCACTGATACAGACAAGTTGATAAAAAATCTTTAAATATTACTCAAGTGTGAACTCCTGATACTCAGGGATTCGTACGAACGATATACAGGCACAAGAGGCTTCATGGATCAGAGCCAAGCCTCAGTGCAGCCTAAGAATAGCGGCTGTAGATTAAAGGAATAGCTTTTGATGTACTTTTTTAATAAGGTTGGTTTTCAAGGGAACGGATGAGGTTGTGGACCATTTTTCTGCGAGTGTAGATTCACTAAATAATGAAATACTGAAGTGGCTTAAGAATTTCTGAGCATACAGTACACTGACACAAATACCGTTTACCCCGTTTATAACTCCAGCTCTGTCTGGAGAGATTCGCTGTTGTGATGATTCAGGAACTCGCAATCAGACGGAGTTGGACGTGTTCTAGACCAGCAAGTATAATTTGATGCCTCAAGTTCTGAAAGTGTAGATAATGTGGAGGTACATTGCATCTTTTCTCTGGAATCTTTTATTTACTGTATGTCAGAGATAATATAGTGTATGCTGTTGTAGCAGTGCTATTTGTGATGGTTTCCTGCTTATGATGCCACTATTAATGTTTGTTTATCCTCTGAACAGTCAGAGAAGATACAGACACAACATTAGGTTCAACAGATTTAGCTCACCATGGGAGTCTCCCAATATACAGTGGGTATAGAAAAGAATCACCCCACCCCCCCTAAAATAATCACATTTTGTTATTTTGCAGCCTGAAATGAAGACGGACAGCGTTTTTTGTTTTTATCCAACTGTATTTACTCAGTGCAACTTATAACATCCAAGTGAAAGATATAACACCAAAATCTAAAAAAAACCCAGAATGACTGAGTCGGAAAAAGGACTTGTAAACTCTATCAGGTGTAGCTAATCACCTTCTCAATGGTACACATTTGACTTTCAATTGTGATCAGCTGTGGTCATTTTGATTAGCTCAGCATGAAAAAAGCTTTCCTGGAGCATTTCAGTCCTTGGTAGTGCAACTGAAGCAAACAATCAACTATGGGTGGCAAGGCACTGTCAAAAGATCTCTGGGATAAAGTTGTGGACAGGCACAAGTCAGGAGATGGATACAAAAAAAATTCAAAGGCTTTATCAATGCATAGAAGCACAGTGACGTCTATTATTAAGAAGTGGAAGGTATTTGGTACAACACAGACCCTCCCTGGATCAGGACGTTGCTCCAAACGAAAGAGCCAGGAGGAAACTAGTCAGAGAGGCGACCAAGAGGCCGACAGCAACTCCGAAGCAGTTACAGGAGTTTATGACAAAGAGTGATCATTGTGTGCATGTGACAACAATATCACAAATTCTCCACAAATGTGGCTTGTATGGGAGAAAAAAGAAAAAAGCCACTCCTCAAGAAAGGCCACATGCAGTCACGACTGAGCTTTGCCAAAATGCACCATGAAAATTCTCAGGCAGATGAGACTAAAATTGAATGATTTGGCTTCAACACCAAACGGTAGTAAAGTAAAGCATGGAGGTGGTAATGTCCTGTTATGGGGTAGTTTCTCTGCAGAAGGGACTGGAGCACTTGTCAGGATAGAAGGAAAAATGTATGGGGCAAAATACTGTCAAATTCTTGAGGAAAATCTGCTGCACTCTGCCAGAAAGTTGTCAATGGGAAGAAGGTTACATTCTTACTTTCCATTGCATCAGCAGCGCCCAACATGGACATAATGGACCCAAAGCACACAGCAAATGACAGTGGTTGAAAGAGAAAAAGGTGAATGTCCTTGCATGGCCTAGTCAGAGGAAGTCTGTGTGGAATCACTTGAAAGACTGCAGTCCACATCAGATTTAACTGAACTTGAGCAGTTCTGCAAAGAAGAGTGGGCAAATATTGCAAAGTCTAGATGTGCAAAGTCAGTGGAGACCGAGACATCTCTGTCCCAACAGACTAAAGGCTGTAATTAAAGCAAAAGGTGGATCAACAAAATACTGACACAAAGGGGTGATCCTTTTTCCAAATCAGTGAATCTGTTTTTATGTTTTTTTTTTTCTGACATGTTGGTGTTATATCTTTCACTTGTATGTTTTAAGTTGCACTGAGTAAATACAGCTGATAAAACAAAAACTGTGTCAGTCTTCATTTCAGGCTGCAAAGCAACAAAATGTGATTATTTTAAAAAGGGGTTTATTCTTTTCTATACCCACTGTGTGTGTGTGGGTGGGTGGAGGTGTGTATATATGAATGAGGTTTGTGAATAAAGGTTTAAAATGAGAGAGAACTGTAATTAGATTTCATAAAAACATGAAAAAAAACTGTTAAGTATACCTATGGGTCTAGAAGTGTTTCCCAACCGGGGTTCCGTCGCGAGAAAAAAAAAAAAGCAGAAGTGCAGTATAAAATATCTTTAAGTTTTAATTGCTAAAATGTTCAAAAAAGCATCTATTATATAATATCCATTTCTGATGTTGCCAATAATTAGAGATGCACCGACTGCCGAAAATTAGTTCACCGCTCAGAATTCACTTTCACGTGGTGTGAAGCTCTGCGTATTATCCCGCTGTATGCGTGTGCGCTCCGCTCTGTCGCTCCACTCGTATACCGTTCATGAGAATTGGAACAGCAAAGTCCACTCAAAAAATCAAGCTGACAGGAAACATCTGTGTAGTACAGTATTGTTTCTGTCTGCAATAGCCCTACTGTGTTGTAACATGGTGTGGTATATGGGCAACTCTGGTAACGCTGCCCTCTCATTCATTGATCTGCTAACCACTATGTTATGCTCACATGTTCTGATAATAATAGCTTTCTAGGACTAAACATTATTTGGATAATTGGTAAAAAAAAAAAAGTTAAATATCTTAACCCTACTGTTAGACCTACCTGAAAAACTAAAAAGCAATTTATTTAATTCAAAGGGCTGTCGTTATTTTTTATTTGTGCTATCATTATTAATTTATTTATTTGTTCTTTATTTTATTACTGATGCTTACTTGTCATTTTTTATTCAATTCAAAGTTTGAAATCAATCTATCTTGTGCTACTGCACCAAAATTACCCCACTGTAAAATAAAAAAAAATTTGTGAGATAGCTAGTTATAATGGTAATTAAATAATGTTTACATATGTATAAAAGCCTACATTAAAATCTGTCATATAAATTGGTCTCTTCATTAGAAATTAGCCTACTGATTGCCACCATTGATGGACAAAATTTTTAAATAATATAAAAAATATCTGTATGACATTATATCTGCAGTTCTCCCTGTTGTACCGAATAGCTATATACAAATTTTGTAGGGTGCCACAAGTTTTTTAAAATTTCCAAAGGGTGCCGCGACAAAAAAAAAGGTTGGGAAACACTGATCTAAACAGACACACACACACACACACACAAAAAACCTATAGCAAATGAACAGCAACACACTAATAACCACCTCTAATGCCGAGTTCACACTGCACGATTTTAGCCCGATTTTTCACTCGCCGACAGGTTTTGCGAAATCGCCGACAAATGCCCGAAATCGGAGGCAAATCGGTGCTCGTTCACGCGAGTGACAATCACGCAGTGTGAATTATCAAAGACGCGATCTGAGGGAATCGCCAACACGTCACCGACGCCCACAAAATATTTGGCATGCTAAATATCTGGAGCTGTCCGCGATTCACAATCACGCAGTGTGCAATGATTTCTGACTGAAAAACACATCAGCGATGACCTACAGCCAACGAGAGACCAAGATACAGTGCAGAGGGAAGTTCGGGGAGGAGTTATAGACCAGAATATCAGTATTTTAATAGATATATGAACAATTATATCATACAGAAACAAGCACAAACATTTGCTTGACCAGCCACAACATCAGCATAACAGTTATTGCACAATTATTTACCTCCAACTCTCTTTGCAGAACACCCAATCCCTGTTCCCTGCATCTCCCTCCTGCATAATCTGTTTTTCTTTTTTCTCCTTGTAGCTGGAAATCAGCTCACAGACAGTTTGCGGGCTATATATATATTTTATAATTCCAGTCTTGCTCGAGAACTCCGGTCTGACGCACGCGGGTTCTCGCGTTATTTCCTTATCACTTCTCGCGTGTGTTTTGTTGTGAAATGTAGTTTGCAGACCAGACAGAGTTGTCGGTGATTCTTCCTATTGTAAAGTCATGCAGTGTGTAACCTCCTGTCACCGATCCATCATGCAATGTGAACACAGCAGCGACTGAATGCTACCCCAGATAGTCACGCAGTGTGAAAACAACGGCGATCCGACGAGTTTGAAAATCGTGCAGTGTGAACTCGGCATAACACCCTATAGCAACTGCACAGCAATGCACTAAAAACCACCACTAATAGCCTATAGCAACCACATTGCAACACACTGGACACCACCCCTAATATATTACAGCAACCACATAGCAATGCACTAGAAACCACTCCTGACACCATATAGCTACTGCACAGCAACACACTAAAAAACACTCCTAACACCCTATTGCAACCACATAGCAACGCACTAAGAAACACTCTTAACAACCCAATAGCGACCCTAGCAACCACACAGCAATGCAAAAAAACACCCCCTAATAAACTCAGTATAGCATATGCATCAAGAAGAGAGGTGTGGACTTGGATGTATTTCAAATGCGTCTGCTGTATTCTTTCTCGCCTTTGATGACAGAGTTTATCAGAATTGTTTTCATTTATTTCAGAAAATCCTTCCCATCACAGCATGCAACGCTGGCATCCTTTGCAGCCGTGTATGTCTCAGTGAGTAAAAGTCTTTCAATTCACTGTGCTGTTAGAGACAGATAAAAATGGAGCTGCACTCATGTCACTTTCTGTGCAAAACTGACCCTGATGTGTAGATAAAAGGACAACAGCTCTCCGCTGTAATTTGTGCCGCAACAACATCATGCAGTTTAGTGGAGCTTGTCAATGTAGCGAAATAGAGTGTTGGCCCCTTTGAGCCATGTGTGTGTGTGTTTTAATGTGTTTGAATGTAATTGCCCATTCAAGGGTTGGTAGGAAATACAACAATTTGTGTCTTTACATTTTTCTCTGCTCTTGACATCAACACAAACTATGTGCACATTATATAAGCTGACAGAATGCCGGTAAAGTCACTTACATTTGCATAAAAATTATAAATTGTCTATTCTAGATGTCAAAGATCTTATGGCACTTATACATAAAGAGCTAAAAATGTGTAGAGTGTAAACAAGTGGTGGTGTTCTGGCAGGTTATTCAATGTGTGTATATCTGTTTAAGTTTTAATATTAAAACCAGAGAAAAACTTGATTTTAAAGTGTGGTTATCAATCTACATAGCATTCTTAAGCTCAAGGTCAGTTGATCTGTTATTTATAATGAGCTGATATACTCAATGTGCTTTTGCTTAAAGCGCTTATGAATTTCTCTGATAAAATAACTGTTTAAGCTGTTGAAATGACCTTACACATTGTCATCTTATGTACAGTCAGTCTAATAATCTTGAGTCAGTGAGATGGTGACTTATGTATCTGGGAACCATACCAAACATCTCATAACTCTGGGGTCTACCAAGTCACAAAATACACAAATCATTTAAATGTGCTTCAGTGGTGTAGCGATAATGTGCTCTATGATATACTCAAATCAGCTGAATCATGTTCCCTGTGGTTAATTCCTTTCTTCTTAAGTGTTTGAAGATTATTCTAATTATCAAAGCTTGTATGAATTTTTCTCATTGCAAATGTTATGGTTCTGGCTCTCTACCTGATTTGGCTTCGGCTTGGAAACATCACAGCATATCTGTAATCTTGATCATCTTTTTCTTGTGCAGATGTATTTCAACAGCACACTGACAGACTCATCCAAACTGCTAAAGCCTCTTCTGGTGTTCTCCTTCATCATCTGTGCCATCATATGTGGCCTAACCCGCATTATTCAGCACAAGAACCATGCTATTGACGTTTACCTGGGCTTCCTGCTTGGAGGGGGCATCGCTGTTTACCTAGTGAGATGAATATAAGCAGTTTATGATATTTTTAATAGCATTTTGAAGCAATTTCATGATACAAAGGGTCTTGGAAATGCAGTTTACTTGCATGTCTACAACATGAAACATGGGCACTATGATTTAGCCAAATAGGACATGTTCCTGGATCAGATCTTTGTTGGTTCTGGAGTAACATTCCCATCAAATAAGTGTACGCCAAGCTCTAACAGTCCTCTAAAACCAGAAGGAATCAGGCATTTTTCATGGTCCAAACTCAAGCCCTAAGCCTAACCCTAAAATCGGACTAGTTGAGAGAAAAGTTGTTCCAGGACCAAAAAGAATGTTGATCTAGGAACATGTCCAAGTAAACTGTTACCAAAACTTATTATTAAGTATGTTAGGAAATACCAATGAAATATTGTGTTTTGTTCGCCCAGGGTTTGTTTGCTGTAGGAAACTTCCAACCGAGCAAGCAGAAACAGACAAGTCAGCTTCACGTTCAGAATTCTCATCGAACTATGGCTGACCTTTGCCAGCAAGGTCACCACCTACCTGCCAAGAGCTGCAGTGGCAGTGATGGCCTCTCATCTTCATGCTCCGAGGGCATACTGCACCGCAACACCAAATACCACCAGGCCGGATCTCTTAGTAGCTTGAAAAGACCAAGTGGAGATGTGGAGGTCATCACCTGCAGTCCTCCACACAAGGAGAACATGGTGACCTTCAATACCTTGCCCAGAGTGCATATGCCTGCCATGGATGAGTCTGCCTTCCGCAACTCCACCATCCACACCTCCTCGGTAGATTTGAGTCGATCGAAGCAGCTGCTGATGCAATGGAAGAGTAAGAACGAGAACCATAAACACTCCGTGCATGCCATGGAAGGCGGACCAGGACTGTCCCCTCCAAACAACATGGACATTCGCTGTAATTCTGAACCCTCAGCTGTGGGAATCAACGGTGAACATAAGGGACCTGGAACCCCTTACCTAAAAATGGCCACTGGAAGTACAACACTACCAAGCAACCCCAGCGGAATTGCTGGCGGTGCTCGGATACCCATCCAGTCTCGACCTGGTTCCTCGCAGTTAGTGCACATCCCAGAGGAGACACGGGAGAACATGGGTGGCTTGCCAAATAGCAGTAACATCCATGACAAATGGCTTAAAAGCATGGAGAGGACTGCGGAGAAGGGTGAGGAGGTACCAGTGGTTAGGACTAACTCTAATGGCCAGCCACGCATAATGCAGGTCATTGCGATGTCCAAGCAGCAGGGTCTTCTGCAGGGAAGCTCTCCCAGTTCTGAGAGCAGCAGCCACACCAGCTCCACAGCACCACTGCAGTGCTACAAGAGCCTAACTGAGGAGTCTGGAGGTCAAGGCAGCACTGGAGCCATCATTCGGGTGGAAGCCCATCCAGAGAACGGCAGACCCCTGGTGCATGCGCACTCCACAGATGGAAGTGGCTCCTGGACGTGGAAGTCCCAAAGCAACTTTAGACAGTCATTTGAGCTCAACGACTTGAATCGGGACTCAGAGAGCTCAGAATCCGTGAGGGATGGGAACAGTTCTACGGACAGAAAGAAGAATGGCTCTAATGCTCCTAAAGTCGTTGCGGTGCCAACTGTCCCGACTGACCGTACTGTAACTACAGCAGGTGGTGACCAACATCCCAACCAGACCATTTCCACCATCCGGATCACTCCCATGGAAATGACTGAATCTGGTCCTGAGAGTCGCGATTCGAGCTTGCGCAGAAAAACCAGGATCCTCATCCCTGAAAGAGGAAACAGTCCAGACAATACCAGGACAATTTTTTACAAGGGAACATCCACCACCCCAATTTTCAAAAAGAGTAGTCAGTAATTATCTCTACAAAAACAAAAAAAATGAAGAAACCAGAAGAGGTGGGGTGTTTCATAGACACATATGCTATGCTTTACACATCTCCAATGGCATCACTCGTTATGTATGAGATGATTCACTGACTTAAAATTATATGACAAGTAAGAAAAGCACAAAATCCAGGTTTTGGTCGTAATTCTGTTTACTTTAGTGATAATGACATTGTAAACATATGACAGTATATCACATGGAAATGGTCTTACCTTTAATGAAACACTGTGAAGCTGGAACTGTGACTGTGCCAAGATTGAACTGCAACACTGTATTTAAGTATTTAAAATCTCAGATTTTCCATATAGTCATACTTTCACTTATTCATACACTAATAACTATGCTAGCTAAAACCCTTATTTTTGTATTCTGTAAATAACTTTTAAACTTGGTGCTGCCCAATTCTGAGAACGTTATGTAAAACAAGTTAAGAAAATAGAAAAAGAAAATGTGCAGTGCACTCCTCTGAAAACTGTCATTTAAAATTTCTTATGACCATAAGTGCTTAGGATATTCTCTGTAGCAAATGATAGTCATAAAACGACATGCACTTCACGTTTACTACTTGCAATACAAATACTTTACGTACTGTATGTGCTGTATCTGTAGGAATTTGTACGTAAAATTTACATTTTAATAGACACATAAAAGGGTTTATGTTTTAGAAATACAATGATGTATGTATCAGTGTCTAGCCAAAAGAGAAAAATAAAAAAGAACTACGCTTTACGTACAAATACCAACGAATACTAATTAGATTTATTACTTCCATTTAAGACTATTATTGTAAAGGTTACCATTATTGTAAAGGTAAACATTACTATTGCACCAAATGTCTATCTTCCACTCTTTTCTCAAATGTATATTTGCAAACAAAATTAATTAACCGGTTTCCTACAGATAATTCTGATTTTATTTCAGTTATTCTAAGGTTAGCTGCATTAGTAGCAAAACGATATTCCATGTTTTCTAACTGTGGTTCCTCTTCAGGAACTCGAGCTGCGTCGACAAACGCTAGGGGAACGCCTTCCGCGATCCACGCTCTGAATCGTATGTGAAATCAGTCCAACAGCTGAACGGGACGTCACGGCGGATGACGTCATGACCAGGAAGCTATAAAAGCACGTGCGGCGGAGCCCGCGTCAGCTTTCTGTCATTCAGCGAAGCGCTCTGTGTGTGTCAGTCATATTTATTGTTGTCTGTCAAAAGTCTATAAGCTCCAGCTATGTCTAAGCTCATGCAAAAACAAAGCATTTCAAGGGCGAGAGCAAGCCACGTTGTAGGTTGTGTGTTCCTCCCTGCCCAAAGATAATGTTATATCACGAGTGGGGACACACACAGCCTGTGCGTGGTTTGCTTGCGAGCGAAGCATAGTTGTTACTGCCTTGCTTCGCTCTCAGAGGGCTCTCTTTGAGGAGAGAGCTTTCACTAGCGTTCCTCGCGGTGCCGGCCCCGCTTTCGCCGAGGCGGAGCGGCGGCTGTGCTCGTGGGTTTCGCGTATGGATCTGCTAATCACCAGATCCAGCGCCCGCTCTCGGGGTTCGGAAGCCCACGCTGCGGTACTTCCCCCCCGGGGAGAGGGCGCGACGCTCCGCCTGTCTTTCTCCGAGGAGATTGATACGGAGGGTGTCAAAGAGCTCGCCAGTTGCACAAACATCAGTTACACAAGCAAACAATATTATGCCTTATATTATAATGAGCAGCATTAATAAGGAGCGGAGCTCGCGCAGTCGGGGCGGATTGTGTTTTTTTTCCCGCTATTAAACGCTCCGCTCTCGCCGGGCACGCTCCGAGGAGTGTGTCCGTGCCTGTGATCTTGCTGGTTCAGGTCCCGCTGCTGCTGAGGCACGGCGGCGACTGAGAATGCGGAGATTGCTCATGATCTAGCAGACGGTTGGAGACGGCTCTTCCTATCTCCACCCTTGTTCGCTAGATTTAGAGCTCGTTTGTTTGTCCAGGAGATTGCATGGTGATCAGTGACTGAAAATGGCTCGCAGCGCAGCGCAATATACATCATTTGGTTTTTGATGTGATTTTACTACGTGGACCGTATTACTCGTATGGGTGTTTGATGCATTAAATCTGAGGAAATAAATGAAGTATTTGTCTGATTGAGAAGTTACTATACAGGCTCTGGGGAATAAAATTCGCGAGTGAGAGGAATGCGTGAACCTCTCTTACTTTGAGGACGGTTGAGGCGGTTTGCAGGGATGCTGGGGGAGCAGTCCCAACCCACAGTGTTACAGCCTCATTATGGGGGTCATTCTCGTACTCGCAGAGTTAGAGTCAGAGTGGAGGCTACCAGGCGAAGTATCTAGCAAGAAGGCGGGTCTGAGGACCGTACTTCCGCTGGATAGTCTTCGTTCGTAAATGTCCTGACGCCTAAGACTAGGACTTTTTTTGGGGCAAGCTCCCTCTGGGGAAAGAGCAGGTACACACAGCCATTACACGGTTTGCCGGTCTCGGCCTCAGCGGACCTCAAGGAGGCCGGGCTGCCAACCCTGCCGGTCCAGGCGCAGCGGTCTCCGGCGGTGCTCATATCAGTTTCACCGCCCGGAAACATAGCGGTACTGAGAGGCTCGTTACCTCTACTGAGGTTTCTAGAGCAGCTAGTTCAGCCGTACCCTGCCGGTCTGCTGCTTCAGGGCACTGAGCTAGCTGCCCTAAGCGCACCACAAGCCAGTCTCGCGAGACTGGTTCCCTTAGGAGGTCACCTGGCGGTGTGGGAGCCCCTGCCAAGTGTGCTTCATTGGGTCCTGCCCCGGCAGGCTGTGGTTTAGTCTTCCTAGCTGACGACGTGGGTCTGAGGGCCGTCATTTCAATAGGAGACTTCAGCTATGAGAATCCTAATGCTGTGGCTCAGGACCTCGGAGGGCAGGCCCCTCTGGGGAAGAGAGGTTCCCACCGCATTACACGGTGCCCGTCTCTCCTCAGTGCCCTCAGGAGGTCGGTCTGCCAACCCTGCCGTGTTCCAGGGCGCAGCGGTCTCCGGCGAGCGCTTCTCTCAGTTACCGCCCGGCAACGTAGCGGCACTGAGAGGCTTGCGGCCTCTGCGGAGGTCCCCAGAGCAGCTAGTTCGGCCATCCCCTGTCGGTGTGCCGCTTCAGGGCACCGAACTATCCGTTCTGGGTACACCAGAGATCAGTCTCGAGAGACTGGTTCCCTTAGTATATTATTTAGCAGCGTGGAAGCTACTGGCAAATGTATCTCAATGGGTCCTGCGTACGTAGAAAGAGGCTACGGAATCCAGTTCGGTTCTCGTCCGCCTCGATTCAGCGGGGTCACCCCCACGCTAGTGGGTCCCGAGCAGGCTCTGGTATTAGAACAAGAAGTAGTTACTCTCTAAAGTAGGAGGCCATCGAGGTGGTCCCTCCTAATTGCGAGGCAGTCCGGGTTCTACAGCCAGTACTTCATTGTTCCGAAGAAGGATGGGGGGTTGCACCCAATTTTAGATCTACGTCAGTTGAACCGCTCAGTCATGCGAATGAAGTTCAGAATGCTCACACTCAAACAAGTCGTGTCGCAGATCAGGTCCGAGGACTGGTTTGTCCCGATCAATCTGAAAGACGCATATTTCCATATCTCCATCCTTCCTCATCACAGGAGGTTCCTGAGGTTCGTTTTTGGGGGCAAAAGCCTACCAATACTGGTTCTTCCTTAGGCCTTGCACTCTCACCCCACACTTTCACGACTCAACCACATCGACGATTGGTTGATATTAGTTCAATCAGAGCGGATGGCGGTTCGACATTGAGATGTCGTTCTCGCTCACACGAAAGAGCTGGGGTTAAGACTTAACGCAAAGAAAAGTGTGCTTTTTCCAGTACAGATAACTACTTATCTGGGCGTGGTGTGTGATTCAACCACGATGCAGGCACGTATGTCCCCAGCTCAGATCGAGTCGGTCCTCACCGCAGTCGCAAGAGTCAGAGAAAGCCGGTCACTCACTGTCAAGCAGTTCCAAACTGCTTGGGCTGATGACAGCTGCGTCCAATGTGATAACGCTTGGCCGGCTGTACATGAGACCCCTAAAGTGGTGACTTAAGACCAAGGGGTTCTCCCCTAGGGGAAACCCGCTTCGCATGCTTAAGGTCACGCAGAGGTGCCTCCGTGCCTAGAATGTGGGGAAACCTTTGGTTCTTGTCTCAGGGGCCCGGTGGGAGCTCCTTGCGACGCGGGATGCTACGCGGATGAAGACTCATCGGAGTCGGGGTGCGGTCATGAGTGGCCACACTGCCCGCGGTCTGTGGAGTGGTCTCCATCTCACGTGGCACATCAATTGCCTGAAGATGCTGGCCGTGTTTCGAGCACTGAAACACTTCCTCCCAGACCTAAGAGGTCACCATGTGCTGGTAACAACACAACGGTGGTCTCTTACATCAACAACCAGGGAGTTCTGCGTTCGCGCCCCTGTACAAGCTGGCGTGCCAGATCCTTCTGTGGGCTCAGGGGAAACTCCTCTCTCTAAGAGCAGTTTACATACCTGAGGCTACTCATTATGGGAGCAGACATCCTGTCGAGGCAGGGGCTGAGGCCCGGGGAATGGATGCTTCACCCCGAGGTGGTGAAGCAGATATGGAGAGTGTTTGGCCAGGCTCAGGTGGACCTGTTGCGACTCATATGATATCACACTGTCCCCTCTGGTTCTCTCTGACTCATCCAGCTACTCTCGGACTGGATGCTATGGTACAGACATGGCCGAGGCTTCGTCTGTACGCATTTCCTCCGATTTTTATGCTCCCGGGAGTTCTGGAGAGAGTGCGCTGGGACAGGCCCGTCTGTTGTGAGTATCCCTGTTCCGGCCGAGTTGGGTCTCAGGCCTGATTTCACTCCTCGACGGCGCTCTATGGGAGATTCACGTCAGGAGAGATCTCCTCTCACAGCCCGCCCAGAGCTGGGAATCTGTGGTTGTGGCCTCTGAGGAGGCACAACTCAAAACTTCCGGTCTCTCAACCGAGGTTGTTGAGACCATCCTCCATCCAGAGCTCCCTCTACGAGGAAACTGTATTTCTGCGGAGACCGCCAGCCCGACCCAGCTAACTTCCCGTTTGGATACAGTTATGAGTTCCGCTAGGCCCGGTTATCCCGCAGGGGTGACCCTCCACCCTAGAGGGCTTCGTGTCCACGGCCCATGCGGCCTACCACGCCCCTCTCGGTGGCCATCCAGTGGGAAGACACCCTCTTCTTACAAACTTCCTCTGCGGTGCGCTGAGGCCGAGGCCTCAGGCCAGAGAAGCTTATGCTAAGTGGTGGATCAGGATGCTATTCCATAGCCTCGAGTCCTCTGATCTCCCCTCTCCTTTGGGGGTCAAGATTCACTCCTCCAGAAGTTGGCCTTCGGGATGGCGAGCCCCGCCTACTTTAGCCAGTCCGGGCTCTTTTGTTCTCTCGCCCTAGCTGTGCAGTCTTTCACACTAGGCAGAGATTTGGAAGTCTGGAGGCGTGGGCATTCTCGTTCCCCTAGCGTTTGTCGACACAGCTCGAGTTCCTGAAGAGGACGCTTTGGAAGGTTAGTATGTTAACCCTAGGTCCTCGATGGAGGGAACGAGACGCTGCGTCTTGGTTCCATACTTCCGGCGTCCCTGCCAGTGCTTGCTTCATTCCTAGGAGCTGACGCTGGCTCCGCCGCACGTGCTTTTATAGCTTCCTGGTCATGACGTCACCCGCCCGTGACGTCCCGCTCAGCTATTGGACTGATTTCACACGTTATACAGAGCGTGGTCACAGAAGCATCCCCTAAGGTTGCGACGACGACCGCGTCTCGTTCCCTCGAGGAACTAGGGTTACATACGTAACCTGAGACGTTATTATACCACCGTGAGCTCCAGCTTTTTAGGCCAAACAGTCATATTAAATGTTTTATATACACTTGTGTAGCCACACACACGCAGTCAATACAAATAAATAAATGAAATTGAAATTATAAAATGGCTTTACTGTTCACGAAGAGATTTGTAATGAGCAAGACGTGGCTCATTAAATCTAGTGTCATCTTAGCTGTTAAAAACTACAGCAGTTAATTCCATTTTTAATTTTCTGTGTAACGTTTTATAAACTGTAAATTAATGTGCCAAAGGGTATTTTAAAGGGAAGATTCTGTTTTGAAACATTTCTATAGAAGTCTGTATTCTTATAAACCACAAACTCTTTCAGCACAGCTGTAGCCAGTGCATGGTAGTTTGATATTTCACATTTATTTTTGGTTTCCTTTTTGTAAATTATGCATTTGTTGTAGCAGCTGCATATGTGATTATTTATACAGAATATAAATGACTTGTTGACAATCTTTATAGATAATGTCACACCAGAATACATTGTATGTTATCTCTAACATGTCGAGATTGTTTGGATACCTGTTAATGTGCGCTAATGATTTTAGAAATGCATTAAGCATGCTGGTAGCAGTGTGTGTGTTATCTGAGGAACGTTTTACTCTGTAGCACTGTCATCGACACAACTGTCATCGACACAGTAATGTGCGGTTCAGTTCGGATAGGAATAAATCCAGTCGAACCTGTTACAGTGATGTTACGTGTTAATGTTGCGGCGACCTGACTCAGAAAAATAATGTCAAACTTTGTTATTTATGTACGTCACCTCTGAGAATACAAACAGTTTGTTTCTATCGTTACATGGTTTTGTTTTACTCCAGTAACAGGGTAGATGAAGAAAAACTGTGCTGTATCAGTGTTTGAATAAACATTTGCCATTTAAAACAGCTGAGTCTCTTCAATAATGAATTGGCTGCACATTTGTAATGGCACTTTCCACAAATAGAGTGCAAAATAGGCATTGAAACTAAATATTACATGTTTTATTTTCTATTTATTTTACTTGAGGTATGC
Source organism: Sinocyclocheilus anophthalmus (assembly GCA_018155175.1). Classification (NCBI taxonomy): domain Eukaryota; kingdom Metazoa; phylum Chordata; class Actinopteri; order Cypriniformes; family Cyprinidae; genus Sinocyclocheilus; species Sinocyclocheilus anophthalmus. The sequence goes on along the minus strand of JADLZN010002671.1, from coordinate 253,108 downwards.
CATTTTTAAAACACAATTTTTTTAAATTATTTTTAGCAACAATATTATCTAAACAAAAATACAATAATTATTGTATTATTGTATTGTAAAGTAAATCAAATAAAAAAAAGTTTTTAAAATATTTGTAAAGTTATATATAAGATATAATATATATATATAGTTATAGTATATATGATATATATTTTATTATGATTAATTATTTTAATTTTTTTTTGGCAATTGAACAGATTAGGCCAAAATTATAACACTATGACATATTTGATTGTTGGATACTCTCAACTACTCGACTACTGAAGTGGGACAGGGTACAATCTTAAATTGCTAAATTGGAATGGGATGCTATTCTTGGAAAGTTCCTCATACTGTTCTGTTTCTTCATCACTGCTGTCATAAAAAAATATATATATATGGCATGAGAATGATTTCTCTGTCAGCTGAGAACAGTCAACAGCCATACACGAATATGACAGACTGTGGGTCGAATGCAAAATGAAGGCGTAACAAGTTTAAATTGTTGCCTGTGGTCATTTGTCCATCCTCCAAAATACTCTCTGTCAGAAAATTAGTGCAGTCAGATAACTCACATCCCTTCCCTTACACCATCCTACGTCTCTTGCATTACGTAAACCAAAGCTGGCATGCACTGCTTTATCCATAGCTATACATTTAAAGAGGATGTTTTAAAAGAAACATAAATTTCACACCAGATCAAGAACGTGTGACGCCACACAAACAGACACAAAGCTCCCTTCATGATCTGGAAACGCTGGTCTCGTTAAGACTGCCATGTGTAATTATCATGGTACAGTATAAAGTAGGTCAGTGAATTGACCTAAATTGAATGTGAGCGCTGCCAGATACAACTCATCTCTTATGAACAGATGAAGTAAACCAAAGGAAAATAAAAACATCTAAACTCAGCAATGGAAGCTCTGGATCAAACAGAAACACTTTTGTCTAGGCAACAAGTAATGGTTGTCAGTTTCAGGTCTCCGTTCTCTAAACGTCACGACTCAAACAGAATCACTGATACATAATATTCTTATAGACACCCCCTGTTAGCTTATTAGCTTCCCTAGTGTCGACATGCTTTACTGCAGTCTCTACAGTCTCCTTATGAAACAGAACCATAGTTATTTTTAGCAACCATAATTTAAGTGTACAGCTAGTATATAGTTAGTAACCACAAGTAAAACTATGGATAGCCTTTCATTAGTGTAGTTTGAATAAATACCACAGTACCATGCTAGCTAGGGATAAGGTAAGGAAAATTCCTAATACGTTTTCAGGCTAACTTACTTCAATACAGACAAATGCCTTCAAAAGACAAAAAAGAGAGCCAGCTCATCTGAAATCAGAGGGCATGAAATTCATAAATAGAAATAGCCGAAGACCTTAGTGGTATCATGGATATTTTAACAACTTTGCTTCCATGTCCACTTTTTTCTCAAATCAAATCTCTCACAATTTGAGCAATTTAAAATGTTTATATTTGTTATATCTAACAAAAAAAGATGATATAATATAATAAACGCTTTATGAGACATAAATATCTTATTAATATAGAAAAAAAATTATAATTATAAATATTATTTGCCTTATATATTGCTTTATATATTAAAAAATAAATTGTGTGTATATATATATATATATAGATAATATATATTTATATATACAGTATATACTATATATATATATATCTATAATATAGATTTATTATAAAACGGTGAGTTCCTTCTCGATCGATTGCGACAGCAGCGTGTTTTTACTATACAGCACTGCTATGACCCAAAGTCCTTTTAAGACAGGGTATTCTATAGTCTTCACCCAACGGTTCTGTGTATCACCAAAGTCCTTTTAAGACAAGTCATGTCACTCAGGGACCATCTTTGAAACGCCTCTCGGGCATGCAAGTGCAGCTCCTGTTTCTTTGAATGGGGAAACATCAAATTTTTAAAAACTATTCACTAAGCTTTTGATTAAATTTCATATTTGAAATCACCGAAGAAATCTGACAACAACAGTGTCATAAATGTTGTTTCTTTTGCTCAAAAAGCGTTGTAAAAAGCTTATTATTCAGGCTAGATCAAGATGGCCACAGACGTTAGGCAGGATAGGCGCGCTGCACGTCTAAGTGCATGTCTCAGAAACGCTAAGTATGCTTGCGATAAGCGCACCAAGCATCGGGACTTATAACGGCAGCTGCAGTGACCGACTATGAATTAGTTACGACGTTAAGCGATTGCTCTTTCATTGAAGGCGGGTTCCTGCACGATTCTAGCGCACACAGAGTTGAGCTTAAAACCCTAATCAAGAAATACAACTTCCTAACCAGCTAATCAAGGTCATCGGGATGCATTAGGGTTTTTCAAGGTTGGAACTAAACTCTGCAGGAGAGTGGCCCTCCAGGATCAACGTTCCTCACCCCTGCTATAGTCTTTGTATCACCAAAGTGGTCAAATATGTCCATATGTCCATCAGTTTACACTGTAAAAAGACGCTTGCAAACTCGCGCTGTGTCGGTCTGTTTTAAAACTAAAAGACGAGAAAACAGACGTTTTCTTATGCTGAGAGATAAGCAGATGTATGTGCGTGAGGAATGGGACACAGGTGGATGAAAGAGTTCCTTTTCGACTGTTTATTACTTTAAAGATGCTTGAATGAGGCTAGGTTAGAAAATTCTCTTGCCGCTGCTACTGGCTGCTGTCAGGCAAACTATTTTTAGGGAAAGGACAGCATTGGTAACAGAACTTGCTTAAAAAAAGTAACATTTTCACTGACATACATTTGGTTTTAACATTTTTTATTGTGTCGGTAACGTTTTAATACAAAGCAATAGGTATGGAGACCATGTGTCGTGCCTAACAACGCCCTCAGCCGTGTGATTATTCACGATTACAGCTGACCCTCGTACCTTATTGCCGTACAATGTACACACACACACACCATTTTTTTAATAGAAATAAAATATAAGGCAAATATCAGCAATGGGTAAACAGTGGTGCCAGACTTAGGACCTTACTAAACAGGAAATTAGCGTGAGGAGCGCAATTCCAAAAGAGTGCTAATGCACCGTCTTCAAAACTAAAGGTGAGTCACGATGCCATAGACGAACTTTTGTCTCACTGGTTCCTAAAGCAACCGTTCAACATATGAAGACCTTTTCGGTTTCACAAAGTTGCTTTGTGGTGAGAAGAGGGTTCTTCAGGTTATAAAAAGGTGAGAAAGAGATGGTTATTTAAAGAACCTTTGAATGCTTCTTTGTGGAACCAAAAATTTTTTTTCTATGGCATCGCTTGAAGAACCTTTTTGAAGCACCTTTATTTTTAAGCGGTGTGGGAGTGGAAATTTCGCAGGTGATTACTGACAATGCGGCAATCTTAAAGAAACACAGGCCGCAAGAAATTTCATAATGATGAACACAATTTACCAAGCGCAGCGCAAATCTAGCAGTAAAGGAACGATATTTTGGAGGGCTAAAATGCATAAATATCGCCAGATACATTTGACATAGCGACAAACGGTAGTAAAGTCAGCATTGCGGATTCATTTAATACTCAATAAGGCTCTCCTAACTTTGAAGTCCGAAAGGGAAAACTGAATACAAATGCATATTCAATATGGTCAGCCGCAAAATTAACTGTGTCCTTTTTTTAGCACCCTTAGCACATAAATGAGGTATCACAGTTTTATGTATGGGCAACAAGGGTCAAAAATACCCGAAGAAGCTACCTGTTAGCCATTTGCATTTTCATTCATCTCAGTGGCAGTTGGTGGTCTTGGGGCAGCAAGGACGCTTATGCCATCTGTGCTCTCGGATTATCTGTTGGTACACAACTAAATGTTTCAGTTGTTGTAAATGCATGGAAAACAGGGAATGGCACGAGGGTGAGGAAATAATGATTGAGGTTTCATATTTGGATGAGCTACTCTTTTAAGTAAGGTTAAGTTAGGTAAATTGTAAAATTCACATGCCAACTTGATGTCCTTGTTTTAAAGCTGCAACCTTCCAATGCCATTAGAATCTGAAATGCTAATGAATGCCCTTTAAGTGTAGCAGTGACCTTAATGGAACAACCATTTGTCAGCATCACAATTTGTTTATATATCGCTGATTTTATATCTACCTCAAAGCATATGAGCACTGAAAGGTCAAAACTTCAAGTCATGTTGTATAGGATATGGGCAGCAATGGCACAGGGGCAGTTGGGAAATGAAATAAAGGCCTGATTATGACAGCCAGTGATTTGTCCAATTTGAAATGCATTAGGGGTTCAGGCCAGGCACTTACACATGGTTTCTTCACACTTTGGATGATAAATGACCTGTGGGTATGCATGGATCAGTACACAATGTTGAATACAATTGATTGCAGCATTAAAGATGCTTCCAATATTTGCTGCAGTCTGTGTCCAACAGCTTTTACTAATGGCCCATTGCAAATGTCCAGCAACATTCAGATTTGAGGACTAACTGACAGAAAACAAGTTATTCTTTAAGTGCAGGTCACATGAGCAAAACCTTCGCAGACAAAAGTCCACTGCCCATTATCAATAGTGTAGCGATAGTAAGAAGTCACTCTTCCAAACTACTTCATAATGGCCCATCGCATGTTCAGAATTTAACAAACTGGAATCCAATGTGAAAGTCATGTGGCAAAACTCCAGATCGCATAGATTTCCTATTTCACTTCCATAATTTCGCTGTACAAAGGTAAATGTGTTTACCTACTATCAAGTGCAATGTAAATATCTTTAAATAAATATAATTAAAAATAAACAAATATTTGATTTGATCATACTAACCTAATTTGGCCAGTAGTAGTAATTCGTTTTTCCTCAAAAGTGCTCGAAACCTTGTGAAACAGTTTGACATTTTTTGACAGTTTTTTTTAGATTTTGTTACAACATTAACATTTTTGGAACATAATTCACTTAAAATTGTAACAGATTTGTTTTTTTGTTTTTGAGAAACAGACCAAAAACACCTAATGTCGCAGCTTTAACTGCCAGTGTTGCTATGGTGTAGCAAATGTAACATTTAGTCATTTAGTCATTTTGCAGACGGCTTTTATCCAAAGCGACTTACAATTGGGACATACAACACAATGATCTCAAACTGAAAGTCAGTATTCTGGGCCTGGTGCACTCTACAGAGACACTGCGCAGTGACTTGTCGGCGTCTCTTGTGCAAAGAAAACAAAAACCTTGAATAAAGGTACAAAGGCTTCAAGTAACTTTCATTTGCAGTTTCTTCATCTCTAAAGACCGTGTGTAATTCGCACTCTAGCTGATGGACTATAGTTAGTATGCATGATAGTGAAGATGTCTTTTCATTTCCATCCTCGGGGAAGTACAGCCTTTCAACACATTCAGCTGAGCTACACAACAAACAAATTCAGCTTTAGAGAGGTAAGGGAACTTTTCCCATTCATTTTATAGAGAGCCAGCTCTTCAAATGGCCTTCACCTCTACCACCTCCATACAATTCAACTGTCTAGAGTCCAGACAGCTGCTCCATCAATATAGTGGTGTAGACAGACAGACATTGACATTGAAAACACCTCTGGATCTCTTATTGATATCACAGTTCTTTATAATGGACTGAACTGACAACACTTGTGGCATGTTTAGAATTCATTAGTATAAGAAATTATGATCCGCACTCACGAGAACAATCTTCTTTTTTCTTTTATTTTACTTTCATTACTGATGGGAAAAGACACAAACGTTTCGGCTCAAAGCCTTCCTCAGTGTGTAAAGCAATTCAATCCCTCCACCCACTTTTCAAATCACTAATTATATTGACGTCATCATTCATTAGCCAATGCTCAATTACCACAATCATTAAATCATCAAATCATTTCTGCTTAAACCCTGGATAATTTACATATATCCAACACAAAACATCACATCCACTAGTACACCTCACAATATACCCGTGACTAAAACAATAGTCACGGGTACAATCACTATTATACAAACCTATAGTTTATCCTATCAATCATCAATATCTACTCCAATTAACTTTAAATTGTATAACAATGGAAAATTCAATAATTAAGAACATCAGAAATGCATCGTCATAAACAATCATTGTTTTACACACTGTAAATACTAAATGTATTATATAGAATATTAAAAATGAATACGACCAACCATAGTTCATTAAAGAAAGTCAGAAAGACCTAATTCCTCATTCATGCCATTTGGGTTCAGTGATTTAAGTTTATGAATCCAGAATGCTTCTTGTTTCAATAGTTCTTTATTTATATTACCTCCTCTACATTTCCCAAAAACTTCCTCTGTTATGTTTAGAATTCATAACATAAGACATTAAAAACATCTTGTGATGGAAAATCTGATATTCTTTTCATAAAATATGTTTTGTAAATCTTAGATACAAATTAATATAGAAATTATATATATATGATCAAATATGAACATATTATCAAATATGTTTGTATAATTTGATCAGATGAAACTGATCACCAAATATTAATGCTAACATCATAAAACTAAATAATTGTATACAACACAATAATTTTAAATACAATAATATTAAATTGTTATTTTACCAATATATACTTTATGTGCCTGTATTTTTTTGTAATTGATCATTGTATATTAATTCTCATATTTCAGCATACTGATGAAAACACTGTGACTGGTTTTTCAAACTTTAACCAAGGGCTGCTGGCAGATTCATGAGATTTTTGCTGTGGATCATGTCATCCTAAACACCTCTGAATTTTTCATGAACAGCCCCTGATGTGCCACAGGCAAGCTGGCGTTTTATTAATAAAAAGCTCACTGGCTTAATGCAGAGGAGGAGGCGACAGGGTTTTCAAACACCATTCAAGTGTTTTTTTTGCTTGTTTGCTTGTTTGTTTTTTGTAATGGAAGCCAATGGAATGCGTTCCATTACTGGAAATTCAAAGTCAAGTATATTTGGAAAATTCAAGAGCCTGATATTTAAGTGATTGTGTAATTTAAGTCTACATAAAATGACATTCCCAACCCATTTTTCTTTTTTAATGAATCATGCACAGTAAGACCAAGAATGGTTATTAATTACATAAATAGGAATGATTTTGATTTCATGCTGAATTTGAAATATTTTGTGAAATGAAACACTAATTCAATAATAAGAACTGGTAAGCATTGTGGAAGAAAATACTGTCCATTCTGATCTACATTAAACAATAATGAAATGTTTCTCAAAAGGACACTGCTGTCATAAAAAATAAGCTTATACATCCAGGAAAGGATCTTGTTCAGATGTACTGTTGTTTTAGACAAAACTTACTGCAGCCCACAAACTGGGTCACGTATGACGAGATATGAAATGTTAATTATTTCTGTGAGTGATATTTTGCCAGCTTTACCTTCACTGCTTCAAACAGTAACTTGATTGTTGTCATGACAGTGGACTTCCAAAAGAGTCTTCATTATTTCTGGATCCTGAAAGGAATACATAAAACAGCATGTAAGTGCTTGAGGAAGATTGGATAATACATATCTATTTAACAACAGTGCAAATAGCATTGAAATGCACTGCAATAAAATCCAACACTGGGCCATTACAACTTAAGAACAAGTGTTTTTGCAAGTTTATTTTTGGTGCAGAGATCTATGGTTAGAGCATGTTAAATATCCAAATCGATCAGATCCTTTCTTGTTCTTTCTGTTTTAGCAAAGGTTTAGACCCCTGACCTGGATTTGTATTTGGTTGTTTCCGGATTATTCCTGTTCCTGCATTGTTGCTGATTTTATGCAACCTTGAACTGACTCTGAATTTAATTAATTATGCAATTAGGTATAATTATGTAAATGTCTGTGAACTTTTTTTTTTTTTTTTTGGCTTTATTTTAATAACCTCCACAAAAGCTCTTCTCATCTATGAATACTATGGATAGATTTGCTTTCAGAGCAGACACTGAAGGTTTTAGGTGTGATTCTCATGGGAGGTAAAGTTGTTTGTTAGCAGCCTACAATCGAATCGTTAGAAACAGATGCATTTGCTGAGCCTCATCTCAGTGGGTGTTCTGTGACTGAAACACAAACTGATATCCGAAGAGCTGAGATATGGACTTGTACAATGGAGGAGGAATGTTTACACTGACTAGGGGGTCTGAAGAGAACCTGATGATCGTTCATTTAACTGTGACCACAGTTATCAAGCCTAAATCTGTGCTGCACAAACCAGAGAAAGACTCCAGTAATCGCACATGTGTCTCCTCTAAAGATCTCAACAATGTCACAAACTGTGCTCAGATTTGCTGAAGTCTCAGTACGAACTTTTGCATCAAATTCTTCCAAGACCAAATTATGACTTCTATCCATATTAAATTTATTGTTACTTTATGTCAACAATTTTAGACTCAGGGTACGTTTACATGACAATAACGTAAGAAAAGGGTGTTTTCCCCAAGATTGTCAGATTCAGTTACATTTATTTTTGTCACACTTGCTGATTTGATCTAGAAAACTGTTAAGCCCTAGACTCACCTTCACACCTGTATACTCACATAAATATACACACACATCATGAAGAGTTGGCCTCGTTTCTGACAAATGACACATGGCGCTTTTTCACACGCGGCATTGCACGATTAGCAGTGTGGTGAGCCGTGAAGCTAATTGCCACAATGTTCTCCCAAGCACCGTGCTGACATTTAGAGAGCGATGGCTAGACATACATTTCCATTCAGTTCATGAGGATGAAAGTGGATTTTGATTTATCAAAGTAGCACACTAGCTTGAACAATCATTCTGTTCCTGGTTATTAACTACTAACCTTTATTATTACAGCATTAAATTACGTTTTTTGACGGAACTTCAATGTTCAAATGGATATACTGTATCTGGATAGTCACTGGTGAAAATTATTCTGAAAGTGATTCCAACGCTATCGTTTCTCTGTGCCTTTATGGTTATAGCTGTGGTGTGGACTCTGCTATTCTTTAATATTGAGAACGATTTTCAGAACTATATCTTTATTGTTATCTTTATAGTTATAGTCCTTGGTGTGAACAGGCTTTTAGTTTGCAAAATATATTAAGCTGCACAACATTAGAACACTGATCATATTAGAGTAATTTTTGTGAAGGATCACGTGACACTGAAGACTTGAATAATGTCTGCTAAAGATTCAGCTTTGCTATATTAAAATATATTAAAATTGAAAATATCTATTTGAAATTGTAATAATATCTCACAAAATTACAGTTTTTAATGTATTTTTGTTCAAATAAGTGTACTAATATACTTTAAGAAAATATTAGTGCTACATAGTGTATGTTGCTTGCAAAAACAAACATACAGAATATATCTAGCCAGAATACACAGCTACTTTTGAATGGCCTTAAAAATGGTTTATTGTTATTAATATTATTTTTTAAATTTTTTGCAGAGCATGTAGTTACAACATCTACCAGCAGGGGCTAACAGGACATGCCGACCACACAAACCTTGACCTCTTGGGCTGGCCTCGGCCTCCTACTTTTCCTTTTTTCTCTCACCTTCTTTATTATGCCGTCTTTTTTTTCTCTCTTGCTGTGTGTCTGGTTAGAGGACAGTCAGGAGACTCCTAACCAGTTTAGATGGAACATGAGGTCGTACTGTTGCTTCTGAACAGGTGCATGGGTGCTAGATCTGCCATGGAAAGGAAACAATTGAAAAAAGAAGATAAAGAAGCAAATTAGAGGTATAAGGAATGATGGATTCAAGCAGGCAGCAAAATTGACGTGTTTAATAAATTAAGCATATACAAATGTACAGGTATTTCAAGAAATACATTCATAAATTAGTACATTCATATGTATATTTTCTGCATTGGCATTTTAGTTCTGCTCCTCACAATCCGATGGGTGCTGAAGATCAGTTGAGTTTTCCTGTCATCTGCTGGTGGCTGGCGCTCACTACAGATACACATCAAGATATCAGCCCTATCTGTATAAGAGAATATTTTGATTTATAAATAAGAAATTCACTAGGATTGTAACAACCCCCCTGCCTCCCTAAATAGAAATATTTTAATATTTTTAATTGATGATATTAAAAACAATTATTGTTAACATGAGATAAATCTTGCTATTTCGTTTTTCTTATTTTACTGAGAACTATAACCTTACCTTTCAGTTTATTTGCTCTTTTTTGCAATTAAATGCAAATAGCCAACTTTTTAATCTTGAATAAAATATATATAATGCGTGATAATGCAAGAGTCTGTGACATTTTTAAACTGTTGAAACAAAACAGCTTATATAACATGTGGATTTAAAGATGATTGGATATTAATACTGAATAAATAAACATGTTTAAACAGTTTAAAAGTCTCATGGGCAGGCCTCTTACTCTCTAATGAAGAATAGACAAGATCTGATAGCTGGCCAGATGATTTCACACAGGAGGGATGCTCATATCAGGCTGGAGAATGTTATAGATCCCTTGCCAGAGATTCACTTCCCTCTACAAACCTTTGATCCAGCCATTACATTACACCAGCAAAGCCAAGTCAGTAAATCCAGCACAGGTGGGAGAATGGTCATTTCCCGATGAGAAACAGGTTGAAGCATGTATTTACCCTTACACTGATTTTGATGGATAAAGTAAACTATTAGTAGGTTGTTTTTTTTCGCTAGAGACTTAGTAAAATAAAATATAAATGTATAATTTAGTAAAAAATCCTTTACATTGAGCCTGTATATAAATACATAAAAAATAAACATATTATAATATCATATAATTAATATTAACATAAATTCATAATATAATTAATATTACATATTATTAATTAACTATATGCATATACCTCTTAAAGAACAGATTTTGGCAGAAAAAATGCTCATCACTCTGTTGCTTGTTAAAGTGGCGTCGACCGTCTTATTGTCCTCATAACTCTTGTGGAAATCGTGTAAAAGTGTTTTAAACAATAAACAGTGGGCACACCAGAGATACTCACAAAGTAAAACGCCTTTTTGTGATTAATTTGATCGTTTTTGAGCAAGCTGAGGAAAACTGTGATTTACTCGAGTTCCCAACAATGCACCGCGGTATGAATAAACTATGCAGATGATCACTGTGATACTCATGAACTGTATAATTTACTGTTTATTGCTTTATTTGTTTCAATTGTGAACGACCTGTCCCAAATGGAACACTTCATGTGCACTTTTGGACTTGCGGACTTACAATGGCCGCCGCGTGCACGTGTCCGTTTAAGTCCACAAGACCATAGGGTGTCCCATTCGTCATTTTAGCATTCAGAAGGGTGCTCGCGAGCGCCCCCTTTGCGGCCCCTCTATGCGCACTTCTGCCGAGCCCGCACTGGGGCGAGCTCCACAGCAGACTTCTACCCGACAGTCAAAGCGGCATTACGTCACGAAAGTGCGGACTCAGAGGAAGACCGTGAGGGTTTAGGGTACCATTTGGGACAGGGCCAAAGCGGCATTACGTCAAGAAAGTGCGGACTCAGAGGAAGACCGTGAGGGTTTAGGGTGCCATTTGGGACAGGGCCAAAGCCCGGCCTTCAAAAGAAAAAAATTACGTCACGAAAGTGTAGACTCGGAGGAAGACCGGGAGGGTTTATGGTGCCATTTGGGACAGGGCCAAAGCTCATTACTCAAGAAAGTGCTGACTCAGATTAAAGACCGTGAGGGTTTTAGGTTGCCATTTGGGCCATGCCAAACGGCATTACTTCACGACGTTGGACTCAGAGGAAGACCGTGAGGGTTTAGGGTGCCATTTGGGACAGGGCCAAAGCGGCATTACGTCACGAAAGTCGGACTCAGAGGAAGACCGTGAGGGTTTAGGGTGCCATTTGGGACAGGATAGGCTCTACAGTCATAACATAAGACGTTCACTGTTCGCCACCTGCTGGTTTAATTGTGTAACCTATTGAAATTCTTCCACAGAGTCAAAAGATTCGAGTCCCTGAGATGAATCAAAATTGTCACAACATATTGTTAAAGTTCTTCTGGGATATGTAAAAGTTAAGTAATGGGCAATTATGTCCATTGAGTGGAATGGACTCCGAGTCTTGCCTGGCCCCCATCCACTGCAAAAATGCGGTGAGTTTATCAGAGGCAGCACCATTCATTCACCATTCACATTTTTCTCAAACCCCAGTTATTTCTGTTAGAACAGAAATTAAAGGCTATTGTTCTGCTCTCACTGCAGGGTTTTCTGACTGCCATGGCAACAGTACCTGTATCAAAAACTGCTACAGCTGACAGCTGGAGCTTTGTAGGTTTTTATGGTCATAAAACATCCAAAACACCATAAGGAATATGTGTCAAACTTTATATGTTCACGTGCCATTGTGACAATGCGATTCATATGCACCTGTGTCTCTTTTTTTTAAAAGGGTCATATGATGTTGCTAAAAAGAACATTATTTTGTGTATTTGGTAATGAATGTGTTTATGCAGTTTAAGGTTCAAAAAACATTATTTTCCACAAACTGTACATTATAGTTTCTCCTCTATGCCACGCCTTTCTGAAATGCGTCGATTTTTACAAAGCACATTGGTCTGAAAAGCGAGGTGTGCTTCTGACTGGCCAGCTATCCAGTGCGTTGTGATTGGCCGAATACCTCAAGCGTGTGATGGAAATGTTACGCCCCTTACCATACTGTGATGCCCTGTCCGGCCGAGCGACGAGACAAAAACATTAAAACCAAGGCATTTGTTGCATCCAGTGGGGACATAATTATGGATTATAATAACTTATACTGTCTTTTTACGCGTTGCAATCATGCCGCGTAAACATAAAACCATGTCTGCATTTGTGATCGGAGAAATGACAAACAACAAGTGCTACTCTACACTGCTCAAACCTCGCATTTGAATTGTCAGTGGCAAATTCTTTAATGTAAAAAACGTACTTACAGACTGTGAGTCAGAACAGCCAGCATTATAGTCTACTCTACCAGGATCAGGAAACAGTCCTCCATAAAATGTGCTGCACACATCTGAATATTTGGGTTGAACTGTTCTGGAACAGTGTTGTAAATACAACTTAACCACTAATTTCTAGTCGTGTCCTCTTTTGGAAGGCCAAACAAAGTATTTTCGCTTTTGCAACGAAACACACAGTGTCTTCACAACATGGTGGCGTCGGTGGCAGCAACAATAAAGTTACGCCTTCTTTCTTTGCGTGAACATTTTGGCGGCATTATGCAAATCCTCCCACACAGTGACATAGACATGTGGGGGCGTTTTTAAACGAGGCGTTTTAGGTAGGTGTGGTTGACTCTTAACTTTTATAAAGAATATCTCTTTGGATTTGAGACTTTAGTCTTTGCAACTTTACAGATCTTCTTTATGCACCAAGAGCTTGTATCACTTCAAAGAGAAAGGAAAAATTGAAATCGCATCATATGACCCCTTTAAGAATTTACACAATAGCTGCATTGTCAACATGGGGGTAACAGCTCTGAAATATACACAAAAGGTAATTAATTTGTCTGTTTACAATCTCAGGTTACTTTCAGCCTGAAAGCATTCAAAATAAGGCACAGATAAGTGGATTAATAGAGCATGGTGTATATATGTATTGATTTAAATGCCTACTAAGCTTAAGTTATAATCATTAGCTGTTTTGTCAGTTTTCATGCAAAGCTGTAACAGTAAGGTTAACTTCCGTTCAATCTCTTTCACACCCGCACACATGGATTCAAGTGTTCCTGCACAACAGTTTCAAAGTATAAACACACTTAGACCAGCTCCAGTTCTGATTGTAAGCAGATCTCCCAAAATAATTGAGTAATTGGCTGCACAGTGAAATCTACATACTACTTCTTTGAATGAAAAATAAATATTTTTATACCGCAAGGATGCATTATATAATCAAAATAATAAAAAGTGACAGTAAAGACATTTGTAATGTTTATAGTGTTTTTCAAATAAATGCACAAAAATAAGAAAAGTTTCTTGAGCACCAGATCAGAAGGATCATGTGACACTGAAGACTGGAGTAATGACTGATGAAAATTCAAACAAGCGTGTTTGCCATTACAGAATCGTTACTTTTTATATATATTCAAATAGAAAATGGTTGTTTTAAATTTTAATAATCAAATCAAAAGTAGCATTGAAATGTGTCCGCTAGTGAGATTGACAGCGCAGTGAGATCAGGAGAGCATTGTGGGTTGTTTGTGTGTCGTGGGAGGGAGATCAGAGTCACTCCAAAGTTCTCCTACTAGCCACACCCCATTTGTCTCACTTGATAGAGCGAAAGACGCTCTAATGTATCAGAAGACACTTCACTTTTACCACTCACTGCATCCACTAAGAACAAGGCCACAACATACAACACACTGAGACTGCAGAATCAGAAACTATCTATCTATCTATCTAATCTATCTATCTTTCTGCTGTTGTTATATCTATTTATCTCTCTATCTATCCATGCATCCATGTCATTCGCAAGAGTTTACTGCTCTCTCTTCCTCTTTTTCCCCTCTCCTCTCTATTGCTCTCCTGCAGGGTTGTGAAAGATAGGCTATCTATCTGAGCCAACAAACAAACATTGACTGGTGCTTCAAAGACGTCAAGCTGTCATTCAGCGGGTCAAGCCGAATTTAATTCTCAACATCACAACTGCATCTGGAACTGACAGATTCAGAAAAAGTCTGTGTTTCTCGCAGGTGTTCAAACGGAGGTACAGTTTTATTTTACATGTTTCGATTTCCTCTCCTCCCCTATATGACAGACTGTGTGTAGGCAGCTTGGCTCCACCATTTCCAGGCTGCGCAGGACAGCGTTCTGGTGACAGATCCGCCCTGGGTTTCTGTTCATTAGGGGGCCAGCGGGAATGTGGCAGGCTGCGATGGTGTTGTATGAGGCATAGCCTGCAGTAATGTCCCACTTTTCTGTGTTCACCCTGCAAGCTGTCCCCTTGATGTGTGTGTGAGTGCATTGCTAAAGATTATTGCTGTAAATCAATATCCTATACAATAGTATTATGGTTTTTAGAGATGGTGTCACACACATATCAAGTGGACACACACACCACACACTAATATTCTTGGAAACACCATGTAAATACCATACATTTTAGTACCATGGTGTATTTCAAAGTACCATAGTGTTACCATTCTGCACCATCACTTTACCATGGTCCCTTTACAGTAATTTTGTAAGCATGGCTAACACCAAGTACCTAGAAGTACCATTTTAGATACCATGGTAAATGACTACGGTATCAAAGTACATATCAAAGTACCATGGTAATATATTCAGTTACTATCACTATACCATGGGTTATCAGTTGGACCAGATCTCCTCTATTAAGCGGTTTCCTTCAGCATAGGTGTCTTGTTAGTGTAGTGTTTGTACAGTATGAGGTACAGGTGCTGATGGTTTGGAATCTCACGCAGTGCAGACTTTCCCGTGTACTGTGTGCATCTATCTTTAGCATGCTAGGACCAAATAACTTGGCATGGGTTCAGCCCGTTGCCATGGACACTTTTGTACAAGCTCCAGGCTGCTGATTCGTGAATGTAGAGTGAAAGCACGTGCCGCACAACAGAGCAGATCACAAAATCTAGCACACCATAGACATTAGGAATTACATTCGATCAAAAAAATCCATTGGGCCAGATGAACAGTGCATCAGTTATCTTTTTGATCATCAAGGGTTATTGAGTTTAATTTCCCAAATGTTGCATAAATGAACACACATGAACTACAATGTGTGATTTGATTAATCATGGTAATAATCAGGAACAGGATTCCTGCCGGGGGGCAGAACAATAAAAAATAATGAGTTTTGTGCTCATCAAGTTAATTACAATGAGAATAGTCTTGGGGATTTATGTAGACTACCTGGAGCAAACAGGCAACACTCCAAGAACAGCGTATCTAGGGACTGAAATATCATGTATCAGCTTAGCAACCCCTAAGAACATCCTAGCAATTGCACAGCAATGTGCTGAAACACTCAGAACACATTATAACCCGCATAGCAACACCCTGGCAACCACCCAACTTTGTGACAGGTTTTTAAGCACATTGCTATGCAGGTACTAGGATGTTCTAAGTGGTTGCTATGGTGTTGCTAAAGCAAACAGCTTAGGAACTACCTAGTACTGTAGAAATCTCTAACAATAGTTGCCGCTAAAACAGTCCAGAAAAAACCAAACCCTAGCAACCACTTAGCACATCCTAGTAGCTGCATAGCAATGTGCTTAAAAACAGTCACCACATCGCAAAATAGTTGGGTGGTTGCCAGGGTGTTGCAATGCGGTTGCTAGTGTGTTCTGACTACTTTTAAGCACATTGCTACAGTATGCAGTTACTAGGATGTTCTGAGTGGTTGCTTTCACATTTAGCAACCACATAGAACATCCTAGTAACTGCATAGAACAATCAGAACACACTAGCAATCACGTAGTAACATAGTTGGGTGGTTGCCAGGGTGTTGCTATGCAGTTGCTAAGGTGCTTTGACTGTTTTTATGCACATTGCTAGGATGTCAGGACAGAATGTTCTAAGTGATTGCTTTAGAAACACCCTAGCAACCACTTAGAACATCCTAGTAACTGCATAGCAATGTGGTTAAAAACAATCACCGTATGGCAACATAGTTGGGTGGTTGTCAAGGTGTTGCTATGCGGTTGCTAGTGAGTTTTGTTTATGCACATTGCTATTCAGTAACTAGGATGTTCTAAGTAGTTGCTAGCAACACATTAGAACACACTAGCAACTACACAGCAGCATAACTGGGTGGCTTCCAGGGTGTTGCTATGCAGTTGCTACGATGTTCTGGCTGTTTTTACCTTAAATCGTGATTTATGATATTTTGCTTCCCAGATATGGCTTGATTCGCCAGTTGCTAAAGTGTTTCTATGTGGTTGCTATGGTGATGTGTGATAGTCTGGTTCCTAGATACAGCTCCTTAAATATAAGGTAATGTGAGATTTTTTCCCCCTTGAACTGTCCACAATATAAATATTGTAAGTCAGATCACTAATAAAAATATACTAGCACTCGTCTCTCCTCAAGCTGCATGATTGGAGGTATCATTTATACTTATAGGGCAAAATGTCCAGGATGCGCAAATATTTCATGCTTAAACTGTGCAAACTATGTTTTTACAATGATTTTTTTCTTCACAAAATGTGCCTAGTTTGAACATCTGCAATGAATAGAAACTTGGTTATTTGCATATCACTACTGTGACACGAAAGGGATACGGAGGAATATAGAGAGAAAAAGATTAAATATTACCATCATAGCAACGGGGAGTTCACTATAACACACACACACACACACACACTTAACAAAGCCCTAGTTAAAACTCAAGAGTGTTTGCGAACCCTTTGAGCTGTTTTTTGTTTAAGCTAATTTTGGAGAGGAGTAATTTAGCAAATTGTGTGTCAGCATGTTCGTCTAAGGGAACCAACAGCTGATCTGTGTGTGTGTGTGTGTGTGTGGGGGGGCACATTGTGTTGCAGTTGTACGTGGGCTAACACATGGCAGAGCAGCCCAGCTCTGACAGCCTGAGAGTGGAGAGAGAGAGAGGATGAAGAGAAGGGAGGGGGAAAGAGAGAGAATGATAGCATGATAGAAAGTGAGAGAATCGGAGAGTTAAAGAGAGAGAGAGACATCGAGAGGGCCAGTGAATGGTAACACAGGATCAACCCTCAGCCAACGGTAACTGCACTTGGACACACACACTGCTTATACACACATGCAACCATGCTGGAATGAACGGACTGCATTCTGAATTCTGGTCATCTAACTAAAAGCATCAGCAGAAGATAACCGGTGAGTATCGTTCCCTTCCTTTTTACTGTGTCTGTCTAAATATTGCCTGTTTAGTGTTATTCAGCTTTATGTGACAATATTATGTCTAGATGTAATTTGCTGCTTGTCAATTAACATTCTGACAGTACTTGGAAGACTTATGCTGCTTGGTTAACCGGTTAGTTCAATCATGTTGTACTTGCTGGAATGAAAGTAACTATGTTTTGTTGTGTGTAAGTGATTTATCGTATAAGCTATTTTAATCTCATTAAGCCTTGGCCGCGCTCGTCTTTGCCTCGTCTCCTTCCTGAACTAGACGGAACCGGTCGCCACCCGAAAGCTCGGGTCAACTGATTTAATGGGGTCTGCCTTTTAGACCCTCACTGTTGTTGTGCGTGCGTGTGTTGCTTATGGCGTCATTTGTATGTATCACCTCACCCACGGGGACACCCCCACTCTCTTCTGGCTATCAGCTACCGCAACAGAGTGACGGAAGTCCTGTAAGCCTCTGACACACCTTTGAACTTACGGTGCGACCCATGGAAATCCACAAGGGGGGGGGGTGGGCCGTCGGCTCTCTCTTCACCCACAACAGTATATGAATCAACTGTCCTGTGATTAGTCTAGCACACTGCTTCCATACACGTTTTTACCTCGAATCGTTGTCTACTCATTTTATACATTCCGTATGGTTTGCTGAAAGTGTTTAAGTGTTATAATGGTTCTGTCAACTGGTCTTACCCTAAATAACTTTTTTAAAAGTGTTTATTTTGGATATGCCTGGTTTGATTGTACATATTTGACTCATTATGAGGCGTATATTATATTATAAGTCATATAAACTATATTATTGAGTTTAAATTATTTTATGTAGTAAATAAAGAGACTTCTGATAGAAATTATGACTAGAACTCAAAATCTTGATTTTTTTTATATGGTTTACCATAAGTGTTCCATAACACTTTTTTACATAAGTGTTTACAATTTCCCCCATCTTATTTGGGTCATTTTTAATGGGTGTAAAGATTAGAATTCAGACTGAAATGAGTTAAAAGAATGGACTTTTAAATCTTGGAAACAAAATTTAGTTTTAATAATAATAATAATAATAATACAATCCAGGTCACGTGAAAACCTGGTAATATTAGGATTTTAAAATTGTAAATCATAAATTGTTAATTATCGAACAGTATCTCCCACTAATAACATTACCATTACTTTAAAGGACAATTCATTTCACTTACCTAAATAACAAATAAATAACAAAATTCATCTTCCCACTAAAATTCTTGCAAAAAGTACTAAGAATATACTATACTAAAGTTGTTATCCTCCTCAATCGTCTATTTTTTGTTGAAAATGTAAAAATATCATACCGTAAATGCCAGAACATTAGCCCTAAAGTACTAACGGGTTTTGCTGAATTGAAATGTCATGAAATCTGTGTTTGGGGTGTTGTGGATGTGCACGTTGCCACTTAAAATACGCACCTACATGACTGGAACATGAACACATGACCCGCTTGTGGTGTTGAACATAGTAATGTGCCTGGATTTTTGTGAGAGAAAATAGTTTGACCTGTTGACACAGTAGAGGTAATCTTTTAATGGGTTTCAGAATAAACAACACAGATTCGGACAGCAAATCGACAATTCGGGCAACTCAAATTCAATATTCCAGAAGCTGTAGGCGCTAATGCGGGGATACTGCGGGGCTTTTGATTACTTCAGTCGTACGAGGTTTTAATGGGGGACATGTGCATGGTACACTGCAGGAGGCAGGTGTGTCGTGCTGACCACTAGTGTCTGGGGGGGAAGGGGGGGGACAGGAGGGGGGAAACACCTAACAGCAGTGGTGGGGGCTGGTAAGAAGCAGCGGAGGGTCGATAGGGATTCTCACGGTGTTAGGGAGAGCGAATTTTTGCAATAAATTAATGCCTGTGCGTGGGAGGACATTATTGGTACACACGCACAGACACACACAAACGCCACATGTCTTCATGCATTAGAGAGAGTCTCCCAGTTTACATGTTCCAAAAGGCAAACTCCGAGCTGTGTAAGGAACTTCGTATTTCTATACACAAACTAGTTTTAAGGTTGAAACCTTGTTTGAACACGTGTACTTGTGGTGTAAGCAAAATAATTGGTATCAGACTGTTGAATTATTGAAAACTATATATCCATCTCAGGGTTTATCTCAGTTATTCATTAAATATAACACTTTTGGCTGTCATTACTTGGGAATGCTTTGAAACCGGAAGTGGGCACATGAATTCTGTTTTCCGTACACTGTGGGCTGCAGACCCCAGGGATTTGACTGATAAACCATTAGAGATTAGATTAGAGACTGGCGATTACTAGCTGTCTGTCTCTAGACTGAAATCTCTGTCAGACGTGTCGGTCATGTCGTATGAGGCAGTGAGGGAGGTCGGGCGGTTAGAAGAGCTTGTTTGATCAGTATTATCATGCACCGTGAAACCTTTGATCTCTGATCCGTCTGTCTGTCTGTGGCTGAGAGGCTGTTTGCTGTGATTACAGCAGGATTAGGACATTTTTTAGTTATTGCGTTACAGATTTTGAAGTTGCTGTGGTGGTACTATGGTTCAATGATGGTACTGATAAATACCATGGCACTACTTGTTTACGACAGTGAAGGAGGAGAGAAGTCCAGGTCTGGTCCTCTCTCGTCTTTCACTGTCGTGACTCCTACTTTTATCCTTCCGGAGCTCCTCCGTGGGACTCGAGACCGGTGAGTGGTGCAGGTGTCGCTCATTATCATTTACTCCACCGGCCTCGCTCCGTTCCTATGGCTCTTGGCCCCGCCCCCACTCGTCACAGTATGTTTATGGTAATTCCATAATTATAAAATACTATGGATTTACCCTGGTTTTTAGACATGGTAGTGGTACAATGAATATCGAGGATTTAAATGTAATGAATTCCATGTAACATGAAATCAATTAATTAAGTTTCATAGCCTATCGCGCTAATGTCCCCTGGTCATGGAGGGAGACGTGGTATGGGAAAAATATTTAAAAAGCCAGAGCGTATCGGGGAGAAAATTAGGTAAGAATGGTGAAGTCAGAAGGTAACATTGGCGATGCTGTACGGAGGGTTCAATAAGGTTTTTGTTTTGTATCCCAAATACGAAGTACTGAAAGGAAATACGATAAAAGATTCGTAAGCATGGCGATGCCCTTATAATAGTCGCATCGATATAGAATCGTGTTTCTACGGTGTGTTCTACGTGATAATGGTTATGTCAGAGGTTTTGTATGCAAAAAACATTTCTACATGATCTGTTAAACGGAAAATGGTTTTAAAAAAACAACAACTAAAACTGATAACATCTATACAGGAAACGCGATGTAAATTAATAATATGAATAATATATTAATAATTTTACTTACTTAGTCTCTTAGAAATATATATATAAGTGAATACATTTTGTATGTTGTAAAGGTCAGAATGAATAGATTTAATTAATTAATTTAATTTAACTTAATGTTTCTAAAGTGACTAAATGTTTTTTCTCATTTAACATTATACAATTAATATCTGAAATTTTATTAAAAAAACATTTTTTATTTTAAAATGGAAAAGCCATATAAATCTTCATATCTGAAAGACAATTCAATGAAGCTTTTTCATTTTAAAATTAATTCTTTTTTTGCACTTATGCGCAGCTATAAATGGCTAGAAATTATAGTACAATCCCTACTTCTTATTATTTGAAAATCTGGGGAAAAGCATAAAAATCTAAGGTGGGAACACTATATATTATATATATAATATTATATATTATATATATATCATAATTATCATTACATTATCAGTATTGCCATCTCATACTATCTCTATTTGAAAAAAATGCTACAGTACATTTTTGGGTACCTGCTTGTGCTTGTGTTACAATCAGAGAGATGGAAAGAGAAGAGGAGAGGAAGAAAGAAAGTAATTGACAGTCTGGAAGAGGAGGAGGAGGAGGAGGAGGAGGAGAGGGGTAGATATCTTAACAGCTGATGGGTCTCAAATGCTCAAACATGAGGAGAGGTTGAGGGCCAGCGTTCGCCCATGTCTCAGCCATCGTTCAGCCTGCGCTGGCAGTCCAGCTGTGAGACAGACGCTATTTTCTACCGCAGTACCCATCTCAAGCCTGGCATCGAGAACCAGCGTAGGCAGGACTAACCAGCATGACCTTCTCCTGTTTGTCGCCACACTGGGCGTCTTAATTCCCTCAGTGAACCCTGGCAGGCTGCTGTAATCTGAGTTGACTGAAGCAGAGAGGAATGATAATGCATCAGAATCCTGGATGCAGGAATTAGAGTTCCAGTTCTGTGGATCTGGAGTGCTTTGGAACATTAAACTGGGAGACATTTATATGCAGAAGCATATGTGGGCGTTTGTGTGTGTGTGCGTGTGGTAATAATGTCCTCCCACGCACAGGCATAATTTATTGCAAAAATTAGCTCTACTCTGTGAGCATTTTTCAAACACCGCACTTATAAAATTAGTGTAAAATCTTGTTGTAGTGTTCATTAAAAATTAAACAATGCAGTTTGAAGTCATTATAAACCACAAAGTATTTCGCTTTATTGTTGTGCATGGCCCGGTGTGGTATTTTTAGAGTTGGGACAGCACCAGGACAGAGAAAGAGGTCAGATTAAACGCAGGTAAACGTCTTCTGAGGCGAGGAGCTGTTCCCTGACCTGCTCTGTATAACCACAATACTACAGCTAACTGTGACTGTGAGCTCATTATTGTACTATGAATGAAACTAAAGCTCTCATCATAGCTGTAGACTGCTTTTTTTGACTATAATGGATAAATCTCTTGTGTCACACTACTTGCTCTCACTGGAAATTAGTTGTAGTGCCATCCCTATAGTGTGGCGGTACTATGGATAGAATGACAGTATCATATAGAAATACTAATATACTGTTTTGTTTGTTTGTTTAATGGTGCAAAGTACACAACTAGTCAATTTTAGGCATTTCTACGGATCTTAAACAATGATCTAAATGCTTATTAAATTCTTTAATTAATTAATAAAAATTATATTCACTATAGAATGGCTTGTTTTTTATTATTTTATTTTATTTTTGTGACTTTTAGCGTATATCTGTTAGCTTTGGTGGCATCTGTACTAGTGTACTCCTAAAAGTTGACAATCAAATTAATTTGTAGAAAAAATGATCCATTATAGAATGACTTATTTTATTTTATTTCTAATTCCCATACATTCATTTGTTTTTGTTACGTAAAGTTTAATTTTTAATTTTAAAAGGGAAAATATTAATAATTATAATAATAAATACATTATCCTTGTTAATAGGAATAATCAGCAAGGGAAGAAAAAAAACCTTTGGGGGTCATTTTAATTATTATAAATAAATGTATAATTTCCATACATCATACATTTGTGGTAAAATAGTAGTCCAAATGAATAGTGTCTAAACTTTTAATTGGTAGTGTAATTCCTTTCCTTGTTCTTGTCCAGTAAAACACAGTATTACCATGGTACCATGTACAAAATACCATGTAGAGTATTTGTTATTGAAAGCAGAAAATGTATATATAGATTTATTTTGTTAAAAAAAGAAAAAAAAAATCTCTCTTTTTAGTGCATTAAGTGACTATGTCTCTGGTCATCCTAGTTTTATTAAAAAATATTTGTTTGATTCTAAATATACCATTTAATCCTAATGGGGACAGGGACATCTCTGAGTGCACATTCTCACAAAACCTGATGCACTAATGTCTGTAAATGCATCTCTCTCTGCCATATACTACTTAAGCTGCACCTCGAATTAGTAAGGCATCTTGTTAATTGTTGAGACATTTAAAGAGATGATGGGTCACTATCAGTGTGAACACCAGTGTCCTCAAGGGAAATGTCATTTTTGTTTGCGAGGGAAAATAATAGATTGAGGGTACGTGTTAAGGTCACTAACGGCGTTAGATCACAAAAATGTGCTTGTTTGCGTTGTTGTAGATCTGTTTGTTAGATGGCGTTAGGTGTACAGTTACTAACCAGAGCAGATGGATGCAATCTGAGCAGGCATTATTACACTCAGGGCTGCCTGTACACAGTTGCTGTCAGATGGACCCTCATCTAAGATATCACATGTCTTCAGGACGGTTTGTGTTTAAGAAATGGACATGACACAAGCTTGACATTTAACCAAAGGCCACACGTGACAGTGCTTAGCACACCCTGTCCATGTTGCAATGGCCTCTCTGTTTGAACTATTTACCTGCCAGATGGGGCACAAACCAGGAAATATAGATAGCAATATTGACAATTTGATGTTTTTCAAAAGATTTGAACTCTTGAAATCTTCATCTGTGACTTCTTACCCATATCTGTTAGCTTTGAAGCCTATATAATAGTGTACACCTATAAAGTTGACAATCAGCTTTTCTATTTTATTTTATTTATTTTTCACTCAAGTTTTGTATTAAGAAATGCAAAGGAAAATGGAAAATTGTGGTAATTAATACTAATAAATAAAAACATTAATTTATGGGACATAATCAAATCAAATAAACAAAAATCGCCACAAATCCTGTTTCAATAGGACATATGTCAACATGAGGGGGAAAAAACCTTTGGGGTAAAATTTTATATCACGCTTTTTTTCCATCATATTCTGTTCTTGGTCCCAGAGAGCTTTGTCACTGTCGTGTTTCGTAACTGCAAGTTGTAATTTGAATGCCATGCAACCTTGCTGCCCACCCGTGACAGCAGAGTGTATATCTTGCTGGTCCTGTATTTATTTCTGTACAAAGGTGGATGAGGTCTGTCTTCAGCGGGCTATTCTTAACCCAACAACATTTGCTCGTCAAGTCCAAACATTCGAGAAATGGCCTTGAATGAAATTCATGGTACAGTATATGACATCAATACTGCACTGGACAGATGTACAAGAGAGTTATTTACAGAGCACTGTAATGTTTTCTAACTGTATTGAGCTTAATCTCTTAATAAATCAACTCAACACTTGCTTTTCATGCACCAGAACTTATTTAAAGCTGAAATTAAAGGGTTAGTTCACCCAAAAATGAAAATTCTGTCATGAATTACTCACCCTCATGTCATTCCAAACCCGTAAGACCTTTGTTCATCTTTGGAACACAAATGAAGATATTTTTGATGAAATCCGAGAGCTTTCTGACCCTGCATAGACAGCAATGTAAGTACCATGTTCAAGGCCCAGGAAGGTAGTAAGGGCATTGATAAAATAGTCCATGTGATATCAGTGGTTCAACCGTAATATTATGAAGCTACGAGAATACTTTTTGTTTGCCTTTTCCAAGCTGCAACCTTCCTCTCTCGTGAAACCAACACGGAAGTGACTAAAACTGCAGTTCGTCGACTGGCCGCTAGAGGCTGGCTCCAAAAGGAAGTCAGTCCCATAGACTCCCCATGTTAAAATGCCCAACTTGACAGCATAAACAAATATGTTTACAGCCTGGTACAAAAAGTGGTTTTCGTCTATATAGCTAATTTTACCCTTCATAACAACTGTGAGGGGGGTGAATTTTTTTATAACTCATCCGTTTAAATTAAATAAAGCCTTAAATTTCTGCATAATTAAGTGCGTGGCCACTTGAGAGGCAGGTGGATTGCCGCTGCTGTCACCAACGTCGAGCTAGGTGGGCGTAGTATCAGCAACCAGCTCCCACCTCTTTGCCAATTTTCGATTATCCGGGAGTGACACGCAGCCAAGATGGCGACGGCCGTCTCCACCCACTTTGAGCTTCAAAAACACTCCTCGGAAACCTACAAGTGACGTCACGGACACTACATCCATTTTTTTATACATTCATTGTTGCCTTTTTTTCCCTTGTAATGTGGCAGAGACAGAATTTGCAATAGGGAACTTTTTGGAAAACATCAATAGTTAATGTTAGATCATTTATTAAAATAATATATTTATTTAATAATCTAAATACATTCTTTGTAATTATTTGTGAATTTTACTAGCAATTTCTGAGTGAAAATTGTTTCAAAGTAAATTTTTCGTTTGTTCAGAAACTTATAACGGTTACATCTGCTACGGACAAGTACCATTTTCTCAAGGAAATCTAAAAATCATTGCATTTCCATTTGGTGCAACTATTTTTTATCATTTGGTGCAGCAATTACAGACTTCACTTTTAAATTATTATATTTTTATAAATGACATCATGAAAACATGAACAATTTGAGCTGACAGCACTTAACACAACCACTTATGTTAAGTAGAAACTAAATGACCCCGGCTTGTTCTGTCTGTTTAACAGCGCAGCAATGTCAGGCTCTTTATCCATTATTTATTGACATGAGACATTATGTCATTGTCCCAGACAAAGCACTCCACGTGGATATATCTGGCGCATAAGTGTCAAAGAGTGACATGCCAGCTATGGCAGTTATGGTTAGCTAGCACATCATGAACACCATCAACCAACACACACACACAGGTTTGTTTTTGAGAAAAGTGGGGACATCCCATAGGCGTAATGGTTTTTATACTGTACAGACCGTATTTTCTATTGCCCTACACCAACCCTACCCCTAAACCTACCCCTCACAGGAAACTTTGTGCTATTTCAGATTTTCAATACACTCCATTCTGTGTGATTTATAAGCGTTTTGAAAAGTGGGGACATGGGGGAATGTCCTGAAAAGTCACCTTCTCCTTGTAATACCTATGTCATACCTTTGTCATTATACAAATTTATGTCCTCATTTGTCACAAAACCGCGCGCACACACACACACACACACTTCAAACCCTGTACATCTTTCATTTTTTATGTTCACATTTATCCTTCAGCAGATAAGATATTGGGTGAAAAGCCCCCCCCTTCACTTCTTTCTTTCTTCCAGGCCTGACGCCCACCGTCAAGTCACTCCCCCCTACCAAAACTCTCTCATGCCAACCCCACACTGCCATCAAGCTGTTACAAACCGTTTCTTAGTCTTCTACGACAGACATGCGGTGGGTTGTTTATCACGCCTCTCCTCCGCTTCCTCTCTCTCTTCTTTCTATGTGAGGATCATCAATGGAGAAAAAACCCCTGCTGCGATAGAGACACAGCCCGCTATAACCGTTATATCAGCGGTTAAAAATAATGGCTGGGCAAGTCTCCCTCTCAATGATTATTATTCTCTCTAGCACGCATGAGTGTGTTAATACAGACAATGCCACTCAACAATCACAGAATGAAGGTTTCGGGTAAACAAAATGTTAGGATTTTCCTTACTTACATAATATGACTGATTTCTCACAGTAGTACAAAGAGATCGAGAGGAGATAGAAAAGAAACGAGAAACATTGAAGAAAGAAATTTAAACCTACAAATAGGCTTAAAGTATGTATTCTTATGAAATAATAATTATACCTATTTATAGTATTATTGTTTAGACTATTTATTACTCACACACACACACACACACACACCACACGTTACACAGACAATTAATATACATATATTAAAATGATGGAATACTGTATTTTTATATCTTAACAATTTTCATGCTAAATATAATAATTCAAATATATTATCAATAACAAAAATATTTTTAGATAAATAATTGATTTAAAACTATACTGTAGAAGAGGATATAGAATGCATTTTTATTTGTATATATTATCGTAATATTACAATAGTATATCTTACTATTTAAAATTAAATTACAAATAATTTGTTTATAATACATTTTTAAAATTATATAAATATTATATAAATATATATATACACACAACGTTTAAGAGATAAACTAGTATTATTACAATATATTCAAATAAGTATTTTAAAAACGTTGGAATAGAATAATAAATATTTAGATTAATATTTGAATAATGAATGAATGTTTGAAAATACTGAAATATTTAATATATTTCTAATATACAGATTGTGTTTTCATTTCGTGTGTTTATAATATTAATTTAACAACACTGTATTGGTAAACAAAGTCAGTTGGCTTGATGCAAGATGCTATGGCTTTCTTTGGTCAAATAGAAAAAAAAAAAAACTCTCCGAGAAACAATGCTGATGGATGGAATGAGCACCCAGGAATGTGTGAAGGCCCAGACTGAAGATAACCAGCAGCAGACTAAACTCCTGCAGAGCAATATTGACAGGTACTCTCACATCGCACAATGAAAAAAAAAAAAAAAAAAAAAAAAAAAACATTTTACTTACTCACTAATATGCGCAGGTTCCATCACCGTTCTCTCTTGCTGAAGGAAGCAATTGGATTATTCTTGTTAACCACTGTGATGGGCTTTCAGTGTTAGCCAAGGGTTAGACAGACAGACCTCACTCACAGTATTACATAAACTGTCTACTTACGCAACCCACCTTGGCAGCGAGAGCCTGTTGACTTACGACAAGCTTTGCCTGGAAAAAAAACAACCATTACACAGGAGGTCATACCTGAAGCAGGAAGGATGACTAACACAACAAAAGGACAAAATAACTGAGGAAAAAACGTTTTACACTAGAACCACTCTCTTATAATGAGAGTTACCATAAGCTGCCACACATGGCCTGAGAGACACACTTTCTGCCTGATTTGTTCCTGTGGATCTTTACTTAGATGGAAAGGAAGTTTGCTTTCCAGCAGTTGTTAAGATCGATTTTGGACTCAAATCTCCAAAGAGCTTTCTATTGACCAATAGACTCCACAATATGATGGCTGCAGTTTAAACCAGGTGGATTAAGAGCAAAAAAGCAATCTAAAGAGAATCCCCACAATCACAGGACAGAGGAGGCTTGTCATCTCCTCTAAGTTATCTTGACATATAGGTTCACAGCCCCAAATAAAAAATAAATGAGGGTGATCATTCTGAAACTCTGAAACTAAACACTCAATTTTCTGTATCATCAGCTCTCTGCACATGCCATAAGTAATGTTAAAGACTGAACAATACCGAAAAATTACACAAGGAGGTGCCATTAACTTGCATGAAAACAGTCTACTTTAGACAGTTGCTGATGTAACTGTCATAGGCTAGTAAGAGCTGTGCGTGTAAAAACCTCACTCCCCTGATCTCAAGAAGCGCTCTAGCCGTGGCCTTGGGTGCAGCAGGCGCAATGATATTACGCAGCGCCTGGAAATAGGCTAACTTCCGCCAACATAACCAACGTGACCACCTGCTTGCACATGGAGCGTGCCTTCCGTTGGAAGTTACCTAGCTGGGGACTATTTTCAGGCGCTGCGTAATATCATTACACCTGCTGCACCCATGGTACGGCAGCAAAGTTCCTTGATTATTACGCCGGAATGAGAGTATAGTTCCTAGCCATATCGGCCTAGAAAATCACAACTTTTCATTTTCTGTCGGTCTTAGTACACGATGTAACTACAGAAGAGGCCAGTTTTAAATAGGAAAAATATCGAAACTCTTTGGTCATTTTTGAGCGAGATGCTAATGGTCTAATCAGATTCAATGATCTATGCTAAGCTGCAGCTAAAAGTGCTACCGGCAGACCCGGAGAGCGGCTAAATGGATTAGAAAACGGTAAAACCCAATTGTTTAACTCTAGGGGAGTTGGAAAATTGAGCCTATTTTCAAAAATAGTGGAGTTTAAGTTTAAAAAACTTATGCAAAAAAGTTGCATTATTTCATATAAATATAACTAAGCTCAACTGTACAAGAAGCAAAAATATAAATAAATATGTATATAAATAATGTACATAAATACTTGTCTTCATCTTTCCAGAATAGAGCAGGAAATTGCAGTTCTGGAGACAAAAGAGCTGGAGCTTTCTGCAAAAGAGGAGATTCTTCTGAAACAACTGAAGGAGGTGGAGAAAACTCCAGAGGACATCATAAAGGTACTGCTTGTGTAATCACTTTAACAGGCCTGGAGACTCCTTACCCCTTATTAAAACACCAAGCCACTTAAATTGGATCAGCTTTTGAGTTGGTAACAAGGGAAATCATTACAATGCAGCATGCTGTGAAGATGCCTCTCAGTTTCAAATTGACGTCAAGATAAAATTGAGTTGATGCCAGAAAAGGATCGGTTTGCATGATATGTGATCTGGTGTGTTCTGTACTGTATGAAACTTGGTTTTGTTCTTCTTATCTCTTCATCAAAACCACTTTTGGTACTGCACAAATTACTGTATTTCCCCGCAGGATGTAAACGAAAATATCCGACCAGGTAAAGAAAATTCTTCTTTTTGCTATATTGCTATTTGTACAGTATTCTTTCCCATGACACTTCCTCAACAGATATTCGCATTGCTTCTTACAGAACCAGTCCAATACATCTACACGGCCATACCTGATGTCCCAAAGTGCTATACTCCCAAAACCAGGAGAAGAAATGTCACGCCAGCTAAACATGACAATGTTGAATTGCAGGGAAAAAACGGTACATCAAAGGCTTTTGTTTACACCACCAACTATTTGCTGATATAATGAGCAGCTGAAATATTGCACAAATATTTCAGGATGTTTAGACAGTGCAAACATGTCATCAAACTGTCCACTTGTGTAATTATAGCAATTCAAGGTATGTAAATGCTGTTTTCATTTTTTTAATAAAGGAAAAAGGATGTCATCCATGACTGTAATTATGGGCATGGCACATAATTTAATTTTAAGAAATGCTGTTCTTTTAACTTCCTATTCATCAAAGAACCGTGAAAAGTGCATCATGGTTTCCACAAAAATATTAAGCAGCACAACTGTTTTCAACATTGATATTAATAAGAAATGTATCTTGAGCTCCAAATCAGCATATTAGAATGATTTCTGAAGGATCACTTGACATTGAAGACTGGAGTAATGATGCTGAAAATACAACTTTGCATCATGGAAATAAATTACATTTTAAAATATATTAAAATATAAACTTTTTTTTTAGTAAATTGGAAAAATTGGAAAAATACAGTAAAAACACTAATATTGTGAATTAATAATAATTCACAATATTAGTGTTTTTACTGTATTTTTCCAATAAATGCAACCTTGGTAAATATGTAGTAAGAAACATCTTTTAGAAACATTTAAACACTTATTCAAATGATGGATCCATCCTTTTTTATTATTATTATTTCTTTATTTGGTTTGTGTTTAACAGTGTTATTTCCTTCAGCTACATACACCATGAAGATCAGTGTGAAAAAAGATCTCCGCACCGGTGAGAGTCACATCCTCTCCACAGCCACTATCGCACCTCTGGATCTCAAACAACAAGGCATCAAAGTCTATGATGATGGGCATAAATCTGTCTATGCTTTACCACCTGATGGACGGGACTCCCAGAATAACATGAATGAGATGAGCCCTCTTGAAGTAGAGGAACTTCTGATGAAAGCCTCAGAGAAGAAAGTCCCAACAGATGTGGAATACCATGAACCAGTGTTTTCAAGCCCATTCAGTCGATCTACAACCCCTCAGAGGACAGAAAGAGGCTACATCAGCCTTCAGATGCCCAACAAGAACCAGAGTCCCTTTCAGGCTGAGAACTTTAGAAAACAAGAAGCTCTTTACATTCCAACCACTAAAACCAACCAGTATTTGGGTACCAACCAACTGGCTCAAAATGGATCATATGCTAATAGCGAATACAGCGGCATAACCAGGATCAGCCCGGCATCTTCTCCCATACAAGAGTATGAGGAACAGCTTCGGGTAACTCCAACGGCAGACTCCGGGCTGGGATTTGGACGGTATACCCCTCTGAATCCAAAAGAAGACTCTAGTCTCAATTTTGTGAGCTTCCTACCTCCTGAGGTGGAATCTGGTGAACCTGTTACCATGATCTTCATGGGTTATCAAAATGCAGAATCTGATGAGGAAGATGAAGGAATCCAGGCTGAACTGGTAGTTATTAGTGATGATGATGATGATGATGAGGAAGATCCCAAGGAAGCCCCTTTGTCGTACCACCCTTTGGGCTACCGCAGCAAGATCTTCAAACCCAACAGTACGGTGTACCGCTCTGAGATCAGGCCTGGTGCCATCAGAACCTTCAGCTCTGGAAGACAGATGCTTGGAGATGAAACCAAAGACCCGACAGACACAGGTACCATTCAAATAGTGAGAAGACACTTCGGTTTCTAATTCCATACTAGCTTTTTCTTACATTTCTTGGAGTTATTGGTTACACTTTACAATAAGGTTCCATATGATAACATTAAGGGATATTTCATCCAAAATTTTAAATTCTGTTATTATTTAATGCCTGTTCACACCAAGAACGATACCTATAATGATAACTATATTAGCATCCACACCAATGCATAATAACTTTCAGCTGTTATGTCACATCTGCTTCTTTAAATGCTCAAGCTCATTAAATCAGGATGGATTTTGATTGGCTATCAATGATTTTATCATTCATCAGCTGGACTCCTCTATTCTCACAGAATTGGAACGATTATTAAACTTAATAGTTATTGTTATCATCCTTGGTGTGAATGGGCCTTTACGCACCATTACTCTCTATTATTTACTCAAAAGAAGATATTGTGAGAAATGTCTTAACAATTGAAGTCAGTTGGCTCCAGTGTTCTTTTATAGTGTTCCACAGAAGAAAGAAAGTCATACAGGTTTTAAACTAAATGAGATTGAGTAAATCATGACAGAATTTTCATTTTTGGGTGGACTATCCTTTTAATGCACCAGGTATCATGACAACTACTTTCATACCTTTTATTAATCTTGGTGAATCCTAAGTTCTACTTATGCCAATACATTTTGAACATTTAAAGGGGTCATATGATGCAATTTCAATTTTTCCTTTCTCTTTGAAGTGTTACAAGCTCTTGGTGCATAAAGAAGATCTGTAAAGTTGCAAAGACTGAAGTCTCAAATCCAAAGAGATATTCTTTATAAAAGTTAAGAGTCGCCACGCCTACCTAAAACGGCTCGTTCTAACACGCCCCCACATATCTATGTCGCTATGCGGGAAGATTTGCATAACGCCGCCCAAATGTTCTCGCAAAGAAAGGCGGCGTAACTTTTATTCTCGCTGTATTATTGTTGCTGCCGCCATGTCGTGAAGGCGCTGTGTTTCGTTGTGAAAGCGAAACTACTTTGTTTGGTCTTCCAAAAGAGGACGATATCTGCTTCGTCATGCCTGGAGCTGATCCGTGCTGGTTTCTGAGGAAATACAACAACTTTGCGCTGTGATCACCGGTTTGGTTTCACCGTGGACGAAGCGGAGTCCAGCCGGGGTCGTCACATATGGTTGCCGTAAACCCGCCACCCTCTGCTCACTCTATCCCTCTCCGGCCGTTCCTCACTCTAGCCCCCGGCCTCTGCTCACTCAAGCCCGCGGTGTGTGACGCTGTGTGTTTTGTTGTGAAAGCGAAACTTTTTTGTTTGGCCTTCCAAAAGAGGACACATTTAGAAATCAGTGGTTAAGTTGTATTTAACAACACTGTTGCTGGAACAATACACGTCTGTTCTGACTCACAGGCTGTAAGTACGTTTTTTTATATTTAAGGAGTTTTTATATTTTATATGTGATGATTCAAATGCGAGTTTTTTGGGCAGTGTAGAGTAGGGCTTGTTGTTTGTAATTTCTCTGATCACAAATGCAGACATTTTTTTATGTTTACGCGGTGTGATGCAATGAGTAAAAAGACAGTATAATTTATTATAATCCATAATTATGTCCCCATTTGATGCAACGAATGCCTCGTTTATAATGGGTTTTTCATGTTTGTTGGGGGGGGGGGGGGGGAAATCATCCGCCTCCGGCCTTAACAAGGCATCATCACAATATGGTAGGGGCGTAACATTTCCATCACATGCATGAGGTATTCGGCCAATCACAACGCACTGGATAGCTGGCCAATCACAGCACACCTTGCTTTTCAGACCGATGAGCTTTGTAAAAATCGACGTGTTTCAGAAAGGCGGGGCATAGAGGAGAAACAATAATGTACAGTATGTGGAAAATAATGTTTTTTGAACCTTAAACCGCAAAACACATTTCATTACACCAGATACACAAAATAATGTTATTTTTTAGCAACATCATATGACCCCTTTTAGTTGTTTAAATTAACATTAGTTAATGTTTTATGGCTAAACATGAGTTACCATTAAACCATTAATAATTTCTTTATAAATGTTCATTCTTAGTTCATGATACCTACAGTAATGCTTTAACTGATGTTGAACCTTACTGTAACTTTAAGAAAGCAAATAAACATTACTGACAGCCAGACCACTAAAAATACTAGACTACAGCTAAAATATCTGTCAGATATTTTATCTGCTTTACTTCCACCTAGTGTTCCATTTCTTCATATTTTGTCGGGGTTTCATGTTTGAAGCATCCACACTTGGAAAAATGCATGACATGCATGAAATGAAACTTACTGCTTGTCTTATAACAACTGTCTTGTTTTTATATGATTAATAAAGTTAATAAATTTACACTTTGACATTTCAACTTGCTGCTGTTGTACTTTTTTCTTAGTACATTGACTGTTTTTGAAGCGATACAACAAGATTTGCTAAACAAGATTTAGAACTAAAACTGTAAAAACTGTGGTAACGCTGTCATTGTCAAAAATGTTAATAAATAAAAATAAAAGATTCAGAAAAGAAATCCCATATTCACTTATTGTAGTAACAATTTCTACGGTATTGGCAGAGGCCATAGTTACCATGGTAAATGTGTGTAATGGCTGATAAAACATAATGGATTTCTTAGATATCTTTCAGAACCATTATTCATTTTTTTTACACACCATCTTTATTTTGTTTCATTATAGGTTCAGCCGTTTCCGACAGCTAATGTGAGATTTATTTTATTTTTATTTTTGTCTTTTTTTTTTTTTCTCCACCAGAGTAAGGCACCGTTCCCGTCCATCAGCTATAATCGAGCTCTTTGTCCTTGGTTGCTTTTAAGACGTTGTGTCTGCTCAAGAGGTCTTTCATAACATCTGCTAAAGAGAGTGTTATGTAATAATACTTGGCTTGCATTACGTAAGGCGCAAAAATTAATGCTAAAATCCACAACATCTGCATATTCATTGTTTTCTCTGTTTTGTCATCCCCTGATTTTGGTACGCCAGTGCAGAATGAACGTGTTAACTGCAATCCCATCATCCTCTCTAATGACAGACAAATCTATTGATTTAATTGATTGATTGGCTAGTACTGGATTTTGATTGGCTTGAAACTAACTAACCACCTGCATGCAGCATATCTAGGTGTGGTTAAACTGAAATATTCTTACTGTCCTCTCCACAGCGCTGCCAATGAAACTGTCTCAGCTAGGAAAATACATGTAACCTCTTTAAAGCAAGATTACTATGTCGGCATCTTGTATTTCCTGATGAGAATGAAATGGACTGAGAGACTGATCTGAAAAAAAAGAAAGAAAAAAAACCTGCTTATGACATGAATCATATTTGAGTGCCAAAAACAGCATTTGTTCATTATTTCATTTTTGTACATAATGTTCTTCAGTTCACTGTTCTGTAATTTATGTTGTTTGTTGTTTTGTTTTTTTCTTTCAGTTTTTTCCCCTTTTTAATCAAAGTGGGGAAAGAAAAAAAAACTTCTCCCTCCCAAAACTTGCCCTTTGCAGAGGCAAATATCTGGTGACTTAAACTAATGCACCAGAACAAATATTTCAACACTACAGATACCACTGTACAAACTGTTAAAGAAATACAATATGCTGTAATTATATATTTTTAATCAGTGCTGTTGTCACATTTTCAAGTAAAAAAAAACCCATAAACATCCCTAAAACAATATGCATTTACTTTATTTATTTATTTATTTTAAATGTAGTAAAATTGCTAAATATATTAAGAAATGTACTAACTGTAAATTTAGAACATTTTAAAGAAAGAAAAAGCAGGAAAAAATAACCAACTGGGTAAAAAAAATAAACATTTATTTAATTCAAGATATTCTCTAAAACAAGTTTTATTTAGGAAACAAGTTACATTCTCACATTCTCTTAAATAAACATTTTAATAATTTACACATTTTGGTTTACAAGTAAATTTGTCCTGCTTAAATATTTTTTGAGAGTAAAACAAGACAAAAATACTGATTAATAATATTATTTTTTACAGTCTAGTATTTGTTGAATGATACACATCAAAATTGGTTTAAAAGAAGTGACAAGTGTTTACAACTGCAATATTATTTCTGAGTCACTTGATCTTAAACGTTGCCACTGTGTCAGTGCAGAGGGCAGGTCTTTGAGAGGACAGTCATAAACCATATCATGACAGTTTCTCTAAAGATCAGAATCCCATTACATGAAACCTTGAGAATATGCTTGATTGACAGAAAGCTTTTAAGAAATTCCTTGTGCAACTGTGTGCTTGTGTTGGAACGGCTGAGGCTGCTCAGCTATTGGCTGTTTCTGGTACATTCAGAGTAAGTCACAGTCTCTGTGGTTACAGAGAAGCAGAGCTTCAGCCAAGACAGAATCACTGAGCACGTACCCTGTCCTCTCTCTGCTCGTATCACAACAAGGTAGGACACAGAGAACTTTATGAATAGTCAGACTTCTACTTTATGAAAATGAATATGGTGTTAGGTGTCATACTGTTGGTTTTATATGGAGTTTGTGCTGGATTGCTCTTATATATTTTTTTTCTTTGGTGCTGTAAAGAATGTAATATTATTGCGATGCTATGACAAACAGATGCTAAACTCATTGGATTTGTGCTAATTTGGTCTAAAGACTCATTATTTTGTGCAAACAAGTGAGAGTGTGTACACTTGCATGGGGTGATAGGTTTTTATCTGCAGTCTGTATTTTTTTTAGAGATTTAGATTTTGTTTGCTCTTTCTACTGAAACATTTACTGTATTTTATATCAGACTTAATATTGTTGCATCATAGATGTGCGAAATAAGATCAAAAAAGTACTTGCATTGATATTTGGTATGTATATTGTTAAATTTTTATGAGCTGGCATAACAAGGAATTTTTTAAGAGATATGGATAAGTCATATCAATAAAACTTGTATTCATCAATGTCCTCTCTAATGTGAACCTGAAGCATTAAAATGTTGCTGTAGCTGTGAAACAACATGAGAAACAGAAGCTGTGACAGTTTAATTAATCCCAGGCTTCTTGTACAATCCTCAAGCACTTCAGAAAATGTGGAATACGAGATCTGAGATGTTGTCAGACAACATCAGCACTGGGCTTCTCAGCTGAATGTGTGTGGGTGGGTGTGTGTGTGTTTTAGAGTGAATTAAAAGTGCCGCGTGGGTGCGGGATGCGTGTGGTGGTGTGGTGTGTGTGTGTGTGTGGTGTGTGTGGGTGTGTGTGTGACTGGGGTAAATGTGAGGGACGTGAGACCTCTTTGGAAATATTAAGATGAGAATGTCTCCTGCTCCATTTCACCCTCCCATTAATGCAGAGAAGAGCAGAGAGCTGCCACATGAACTGCTATTAATATGTCAGCAAAAATATGGGTAACATTTTCTAAGCCTTTATGCATAAATGTATTCATAAAATCCAGTATTCATAATGGCTTATAATACAACTTCAAATCAGGTATGTTCCTTTATAAACTGAATCCACATTTAGTACCTGAAAATTCCGCGTTTCAAATTATAATGGATTTTCTCTGATAATTGCATTCCTCTACATATACTGTATATATATATAGATATAAGATATATAATATTAGGCGAGAGAGAGAGAGAGAGAGAGAGAGAGAACATTTTTCATTTATAACTGGAACATTTCATGGAAGTCTATGCATCATATATTTGTAGGTATTAAAAAATTACATATATATATTTGTGAAAATATAGATAATATATTTTTTTTCCATTATAATTTGTTTATACATATATATAATTATAATAATATTACAATATTTATACAAATTAATTAGATGTTATTATATAAATATTTATGAATAAATATATATGATTTATGACATACAGATATTATAATTATATATATATATATATATATATTATTTAATATTCCTTTTCATATTCTTTCAGTTTCTAAGTATTATTTACATCATTCACAAATATTTATTAATATTTATTCTCTTGCTGTATTAAAGCCACTTTTTACTTTTTACAAGCAGCTTCGCAAAATAAGTTCTCAAAAAATACATGTAATTCATTTTTAATAGTCACTTTGTAAATAAAACAAACATTATCATTCAAGTCATTTTTCCATTCAAGCTGATAAATCTCTCAAAATTCTCCATTTGAGACATTTGTATCTTAGTCTGCAGTGCTCTCATGCCGCATAGTGATATTTTTTCTCATCTGAGAACATTGCCTTTCCATATCCAAGGGCTCAGTGCCAGTCACATATGTCTGAATGGCCCCCATGCACCTGTTACTGTGATGCTCCATGCAGGTTATTATTTCATTCTGGACAGAACAACCTTGAGCCTGAAATGCTCCTTTTCAATGGCCAATGCTCACCACAATGATGTGCACAACTATTTGATACTGAAACAGTTCAAAATGTATCTCTGGATTGTATTAATTAGTGATAGCTCCATTCCCAACTGTTACATTCCCCATGAAAAGAGTCATTTAAGGAAATCCATCAGGAAGTGACACATGACCTCATTGACAAGCCACTTATTGATCAGCCAGCCAAAACTGCAGCTGTTAGTGGAAATACACTAGAGTGACCAATCAGAGTTGAGCGTTTGTAACAGGAAGATGCCCTGAGGTGCATTCACGCCAACATCAGTGACATCAGACCATCTAGCAATGACATTTCTACCAATAAGTCCCATATCAAGCCAAGTTCACTTCCTATCCATGCATCCACAACATATTTACTCAAGCCCAGAGTGCTTGTGGGTTTCACTGAAAAGATTTTCTTGGCAAGGTGGAGATGATCTCCTTCTGGCTCCTGTTTCTAAAGCTCACGGTAGGTACTGGGACACGCGGGTACTGCCGCCTGCCTTCAATGCAAATGTTATTGTCACTGAATAATTTACGGAATACAGATTGTCAAGACACAAATGCTGAGACGGAGAGGGTGCGAGCGTGTTGAAGTTTTCTCACGAGCTGAGCTGCTAAAGGAGGAGTTGTGTAGGGGGGTGTTGCCATGGTAGGCAACACTTTACCACTCGTCATTTTCATGAGGATATGGCCTTTGTGTAGCTTGATTGGGGTGAAATGGGCAGGCGCTGAAGTGGATGGTAATTTCACTGCATTTTGACTGTTTTTAGTGGTCGCATTAGCATGCCGCTTGAAAGATTGTGGACACTTTCACACAGTGGTGGTAATTATACCAAACGGGCATCAAGGAACAACTAGACGGCTAAAGTATTTCAACTCAAAGTGATGTAAACAGCTTATGAAATCTGTGAATGGTGCCTTCAATTTGTGCATTTTGATTTCAGCACAACTTCCATATTGTACTGATATCATGTTACAGTATGTTCAGCATGAAAGTGTGTAATTGTGGTTTCGATGTTCTGAGGAAAAAAATCTCTTTTCTAATACCCATGGCAGCTGATTTTGTCTGTCAGAAAGAGTTAGATCACACATCACTTTGGCACTTGGCAGTTGGTACGAATGAGATCAGAAAAATCCATGTAAACAAACCATGCTGCCATGATCAAACGCTCTGCAGTGGCGCATCAAGACAATCTCACATAATATGCCCTCTCAATATGTATAGAAAATTAAATAAAATAAAAAATACCTGTGGTCAATGGGAGTCAATGGGGATGTTCAGTCAGAGGATTCCGCCCTCAAGGGATTCTCTTCTTCCTCTTCCTTTTCTGGTCTGATCCAGAGCCTTATATGCTGATTAACTGCGGGACAAACGTTTCATGCATGAGGAGAACAGCCAGTTCTGCAGTGTTATATAATAAATCTACTTATTTCTGCCTACTATAACCCACTTTTGTGAAATGATTCAGTGCAATAGTAAATACAGTGCACAGCATAAATTAGTATACCCCCTCTGAAACTTAACAAATTCAGCAATTACTCTTTGCTTAGAAGACATGTTATGGTTTTTTAGAGATACAATATTTCAGCAAGTCTGCTTGATCAGTTACCAAAGAAGAATGTTAAAATTATTCAAGAAAATACCATTTTCTTATCAAAGTGATAAAATTATGTGTTGCAAAAATGAGTACACCCTCCTGAAAGTTACTTACTAAATAAAACTGAAAAAAAAAAATCTGGTGTAAGGTTAAGGCAAGTATTGATC
This sequence comes from Sinocyclocheilus anophthalmus, assembly GCA_018155175.1. NCBI lineage: Eukaryota > Metazoa > Chordata > Actinopteri > Cypriniformes > Cyprinidae > Sinocyclocheilus > Sinocyclocheilus anophthalmus. The sequence continues at coordinate 213,186 of JADLZN010002671.1, read as the reverse complement.
AACAGGTAAGTATGTTGAACCAAAACTGTTAAAGGTAAGTAATTTCTTGATAATTAAGTGTTATATGGCCCACTGAATCATACTCAGACTTAATTCTGACAACAATGAAACCACTTGAGAGAGAACTGTCAGGAGATTTATTTCTTAGCATAAAAGAAGACAATGGTACAGGAGGAATACCACATTATTGTTTTAAGTGTGAAAATATAGCCAAAGTAACACAGAAATAAAAAAAAGACTTGTGAAAAGGCCCCTGAAATAATCAGGTCTTCACTTTAAGTTTTAATTTAGTGATGGGTGAGTTTTTGCTTGAAAAAGAGCAGGAGAAACACTGTGAAAGTATCTCAGAGCCGGCAAAAGCTGTGAAAAGAGTGACACTTTATCTCACAGAGTAAGATGGCACCCCCCCGCCCCATGCAGAAGTGAGTGACATGAATGGCTGTTTATCCACACCAGAACTACTGACTGTAGCCAAAGCACAATAAACTAATTTAGCTTTTTCCAAGGCCCATATTTACAAAATATAGACTTCTGGGAATCCATATGCTGGTCTCATGAGACCAATTCAATCATTTAGGATCTAACAGCATCCAAAATGTTCTGGTCTTGCTATGGAGGAGTACAGAGAGAAGTGCCTGGTTCCCACAGTGGCATTCAGTGGTAGTAAAGCTCTTCTATAGGGATGTATGAGTGCTGAAGGTGTGAGAGTGTTGTACTTTATCAACGCTGTCATGAATTCACACACAACCGTGTGATGTAATACAAAAACCTGAAACAAAAAATGCTACCCTCTTCTCATTCCCTGCATTGTTGGGCTTTTTTTTTAACATGACAATGAAGATATTCATTCTCCTGAGTTGAAAATCCTTCAGTGGACATGTATTTCACTCAATCTTAACACTCTTGAGCTGTCATGAAATTGTACACTCAGTGCCAAGAAGTGTCAGAGCAGTGTACTTAGAGTTATGGAGGACATATTAAGTTCTAGAATATTACACTTTGTTGAATTAAATCTAGGGTGTACACATTTCTGCAATCCTCCATTTAAACAAAAATTGGCTAACTTTCTTATTTTACAGATATTAATGGCATATCTGTTTTTATTAAGAATATGTTTAATACATTTAAATTTTGCCATCTTTCTATGAATTATATTAGTGATCATTAAGAAAATACATCTTTTATAATCAGAGGGGGTGTACTCTTTTATGCTGTGCACTGTAAGTGCTTCCACTTTCTTCTTATACAGTGGGGCAAAAAAGTATTTAGTCAGCCACCAATTGTGCAAGTTCTCCCACTTAAAAAGATGAGAGAGGCCTGTAATTTTCATCATAGGTATACCTAAAATATGAGAGACAAAATGAGAAAAAAAAAATCCAGAAATCACATGTAGGATTCTTAAAGAATTAATTGGTAAATTCCTCAGTAAAATAAGTATTTGGTCACCTACAAACAAGCAAGTTTTCTGGCTCTCACAGACCTGTAACTTCTTCTTTAGAGGCTCCTCTGTCCTCCACTCGTTAACCTGTATTAATGGCATCTGTTTGAACGCGTTATCAGTATAAAAGACACCTGTCCACAAACCGCAAACAGTCACACTCCAAAACTCCACCATGGCCAAGACCAAAGAGCTGTCAAAGGGCACCAGAAACAAAATTGTAGACCTGCACCAGGCTGGGAAGACTGAATCTGCAATAGGTAAGCAGCTTGGTGTGAAGAAATCAACTGTGGGAGCAATTATTAGAAATGGAAGACATACAAGACCACTGATAATCTCCTCGATCTGGGGCTCCACGCAAGATCTAACCCCGTGGGGTCAAAATGATCACAAGAACGGTGAGCAAAAATCCCAGAACCACACAGAGGGGACCTAGTGAATGACCTGCAGAGAGCTGGGACCAAAGTAACAAAGGATACCATCAGTAACACACTGCGCCGCCAGGGAATCAAATCCTGCAGTGCCAGAGGTCCCCCTGCTTAAGCCAGTACATGTCCAGGCCCGTCTGAAGTTTGCTAGAGAGCATTTGGATGATCCAGAAGAGGATTGGGAGAATGTCATATGGTCAGATGAAACCAAAATAGAACTTTTTGGAAAAAAACTCAACTTGTCGTGTTTGGAGAAAGAATGCTGAGTTGCATCCAAAAAACACCATACCTACTGTAAAGCATGGGGGAAACATCATGCTTTGGGACTGTTTTTCTGCAAAGGGACCAGAACAACTGATCCGTATAAACGAAAGAATGAATGGGGCCATGATCGTGAGATTTTGAGTGAAAACCTCCTCCATCAGCAAGGGCATTGAAGATGAAAATGTGGCTGGGTCTTTCAGCATGACAATGATACCAAACACACCGCCCGGGCAATGAAGGAGTGGCTTCGTAAGAAGCATTTCAAGGTCCTGGAGTGGCCTAGCCAGTCTCCAGATCTCAACCCCATAGAAAATCTTTGGAGGGAGTTGAAAAACCGTGTTGCCCAGCGACAGCCCCAACACCTATGCTCTAGAGGAGATCGGCAGGGAGGAATGGGCAAAATACAGCAACGTGTGTGAAAACATTGTGACGACTTACAGAAAAAACATTAGACCTTGTCATTGCAACAAAGGGTATATAACTAAGTATGAGATGAATTTTGTATGACAAATACTTGATTTTTCCACCATAATTGCAAACAAAAAAAAAAAAAAATAACAAAAAAAAAATATTTAAAAATCCTACATTGTGATTTTCTGGATTTTTTCCCCCCTCATTTTGTCTCTCATAGTTGAGGTATACCTAAGATGAATATTACAGGCCTCTCTCATCTTTTTAAGTGGGAGAACTTGCACAATTGGTGCTGACTAAATACTTTTTTCCCACACGTAAAACTGAATAATCTATTTAGGGTATAAATGTTGCATATTATACACAAGGAAGCCATTGGTGAATTTCAAATTCCTGTATGTGCACGTTAAAAATACCTTTCACACTATGTGTTAAACAGATGTAAAAAAAAAAAGGTGCGATTTGGCAGAGTCAGCTCAAAAGGTAAGAATTTCTATGCAGAATGAAACTAACACTTAACTAACCTGGTTTTTGAAGTGCTGTGCAATTACAACCAGTGCAGTGTTGCCAAGTCAGCGTTTTCCCGTGGAATTGGGCTACTTTAAAGGTCCCCTGAAGTGCCTTGAAACACGCAGCGTTATTCTATGTGGTGACGTAATTTCAACTGAAACAGGAAGACAGGGCGAGACATATCGAGGAGCCCCGCCCCCTTTTTAAATTATCCAATAGCGTTTTGTTTATCTGCACAGGTCAGAGCCGTTGAGCTTGGTAAAGCCGCATTTCACAGCTACAGTCTAATAGATTACACCCTAGATTCAATATGAAACTCTTAGTAAAACAAAATAGTGGTCATAATCATGCCGAGGCTGTGTAGTTTTAAAAGTTTTTAATATATGCCAACTCGCGCATATGATCCGCTCCATGCGATCGCGTCTCTGGACCGGAGCCAAAGTCCGGATCAGACTGATGCCGTGGTTCGCGTGACACAACGTGAAACCAGACCTCATTTGCACCAATCAAAAGCATATCTGAATCTTTCTCTATCACCTACATTGTGCACTAAGTGCCATGAACTGTACAGGAAATACTACACAGTGAACAAGTGACCAATCTCAGCTGCAGCTTCAGCGTCTATTTATAGCGTAGGGGGCAGGCTTTGGCTTCTAGAGAGCGTTTGATTGGTCAGAAGATTTGATGAGAAGATGAAGTACGGTGTGACGTCAAAAAAAAACGTTGAGCCGTTTTGGCGGAAGTGACGAACTGCAAGCTTTGAATGCTTATATCTTCTAAATGCGAATTTTGTCACTGTTTTGTAGCATACAAGCTTATAGATAACCTTAAGACTAACATATTAATACTAACACCCAAAAAACTTTAATTTTGATTTCATGGGGACTTTAACACTGTTGCCGCTGGTTGTTTTTCATGCCCATGGAATGCAAATTTTACCAGGGGAACCCCGCCAAAACACCTGTATTTTATCCCCAGAACCATGTTTAACGGGGGACCCCCCTCAAAATGCGATTGGGCTAGTTTTGAATAGCGATTGAGCGGGTCTTGTTGTGAAAATCTGGCAACCCTGATTACAACATGGTGCCTTTCAACATTTGAGTCTCAAGTTTAGGGAAAAAAACCAGAGGTGTTGCTTGACGTGTTTAGGAGTGCTTCACTCACCCATTTAAGTTTCCATTAAAATTTGTGATTATGTGATCTCATTTCTACTTAAAAAAGTGACTGCAGTAAGGTTATTTCACTCAGAATAGGCCTACTATCCAGTCGTTTACATTAAATAGGCTATTATGTTTCCCTCTCACAACCGCTATTCGGCATCTGTTCTTATTCAGAACAGGTTCCGTCCGAAAAAAGGGACCTAAATTATTTGCATAATGTTCAGTTTCATTATCGGTAAACGGCCATGGCGGATGTATCGCATATCTTCCATTGATGCGGGTGGAGCAAGGTAGCCTACTAAAAGTGTGACCCATTCATTATTTTTAGCGTGAAACATACAAGTCTAATTCTCAAGCGAATGACTCTAATGAGCCGGTTCATTTTAGAGAATCACAAAAATACAGCTCGACATGAAGCCTAATTCCAAACATAATGCCAAGATATTCATAAGAGTCGGATCTTTTGGTGATTCAAAACCAGTGAATTGACAAGTGAAGTCCGATCCCTCAGGACACTTATTAGTCTGTTTTTTTGGAAATACAGAAAAACTTGAATCAGTTGCAGCAGCATCGCATTCTCACACTTACTACTAACCTTAATTGAGGTTGTAGGCCTACAATATAGGCTACTGTAAGGCTCGGGAGACAATGTGTCACATTTTTTTATTTATTCTTATGTAAAATTAACAACAGAATTGCATTTGTTCCTCAAATTTAAAATAATTCTTAATGGAACCATTAAAGAACCAGAAATAAATTACTCAACATAGAATGCAATCAAATGTGTAAATGTTTTAGTGGTTTTAAATTATTTGTGAGTTATCAGTCAAGCAGATTTTAACCTCAGAACCTCTTGCAAGGAATATTGCTTTGAGCCACATCAGCTGAAGCTCAGGTAACCCCCCCCCCCAGATCTGTACTAAGCATGAGTAGGTGCAAATTAGCTTTGATACGCTGTGAATGTTTTGGTGATTAGGGAAATGAGATTTATCTTGCTGCTTGTTGATTCTTGTCGTCTTTTTTCTCTCGTGCATAGGAGCTACGCTGAGCCCTGAAAGATCGGGGAATAGCCTGGAAGAGATTGCAGGTTGCTCTCATCCTGAGAATCCAGAGCATACAGAGCTGAGTCTGCCTGTCCGAGCTGTAACCATGGAGACCAAGTGAAAACTACCGCACATGCTAACAGTAATGTGACTGTGAAATGGATAGTTCTGGAGACTGAGTTACCTGATAGCAAGGACACAGGAAACAAAGATGAACAAGTCTGTTATGATGCTGACGCTTTAGAGTCCATTAGTACAAAAGTTGTGGCTGATATTTTAGCAGGCTTACCTCCTACGGAGACCAAGGCTGATGATCTGGAAAATGTTTGCAGTCCAAAAGAGGCACTTGTCTTGGAGGATACTCAAGAAGAACTTTACCACAATGAGTCAATTACTTCTTCAATATCCGACACTCCTTCAAGTGCTGAGAGCGTATATGAGAATGAAGCCATGCATAAGAGGCAAGATTCACTAAGACAGGAACCATTGGAGAACATTGCACCCCAACCAGATAATGTTGAAGATGGAGGTATGTTAGACCCATTGGGTATAGACTCACAAGAAGCCATCTTAGAAAGTTTTGGATGTGAGGATCCAGAAGAAACCATCCTTGAGCACTACATCCGAGAGGAAGTTCTGTCAGATGTCTCCACAGAGTCTTGCCGTGACCCAGACGAACTAGAAGAGTGTCTTCGGGTCGAAATAGCTGCAGACAGTAAAAATGATGAGAAATGGAGGAGCATATTCTCTTCCTCCATAAATAAGGAAGATGATGATTCCTACATTGACAGCCTTGAGCTGAGTGCACAAGAACTCTTTATTCAAAAACCTGCAGTACGGAATACTGAGGACGTTTCAAAGGAAACTGAAGAGCTGGAGGTTCCGCTGGGAGAAGAAGTGCTAGAACAACCTGAGAATGAGCCAGTTCAGCAACCGCAAGAGATATCTTACAGTCCTTCCACACTGTTTCACGGCTTGTCCAAGATTTCCGAAGACGATGAGGAGCTTGGACGAGGCTCAGCAACCCACAAGAGCAATTCATTTGATTCTGTCAAATCCGATTCCAGCAAAAAGGTGCCGAAAGATTATTGTGTGATTCAGGAAATGAAAAGCGAGAACGTCAGTACAGAACATGTGGATTTCAAAGTTGCTCGCCAACAGTGGCTAGAGATCGAAGAGCAAACGAAAAACTTGACGCACCATCCAAGTACACCAACAACTCGATCTAGCACCTGCCAAGGTAGTCACAGCTTCATGTATACGCCAGTTCGCAACATCGAAAGGCCCAAGAGGGACCTTGAGAGCTTGACGCTTGTAGAGGATTACGCGCACACCCAGTTCAGCCCTTGCTCTGAGGATTCAGGACTGGACGACTCTAGTTACAGATCACCGTTTGATGACCCAGAGACCCCAATTGAGAAGGAGATTCGCCTAACCATGGAGCGTGAGGAGAACCTGAGGCGTGAGAGGGGAATGTCAAAATCATACTCCAGTGACTGTGTACAGATGAGGCCAAGAACTGCCAACTTTAACACTGGAAACCTATGCCAAGAAGTCGATGAGAAAAGGAAGATGTTTGAAGACCAGGATGATGAGGAAAGTTTATCCAAGTCTCTTAAGACGCCTTCTTTCATCATCACCTCCTCACCAACCAAGAGTGCACAGAAACAAGACTTGAGCGCCAACAATGTTATTATTCTTGAGCCAGAGCCTTTCCCTCCAAGTCCACGGCATGGAAAGATGGTGTCCTCTAAATCTGCTGACTGGAGACCTGAAGACAACCCTAATGTCATCATTTTGGAGACATCAAACCTCATCATTCGAAGTGCATCGGAGTTAAACTTGAATTCTGTCTCTGAGGAAACCCAGGAGAAGATGTTCCTCAACAACCCGTTTTTCAAGCTGCGGTCCAGGAGTTCGATATCTCTAGTTGATGAGGAGATTAAGATGGTGAAGCAGCGAGAAGAGGAACTCAAGCATCAAAGGGCCAGTATTTACTCGAAGGATCACTTCTTGATGTCTCCAAATCATTTGGACAGCTCATCGTTTACAGGTACTGCATGTTAACAGAGAAATAGAAAAAAAAATTCATTCCATTGATCTGAAGTAATGACAACATCACTAAGACTGCAAACACATGCATGTCATGAAATGTCGTCAGAAAATGATCTGTTCATTCTTGGTTGTTAATTTATTTTCAGATGATGTGCCAATTAAATGTAAATCATCCCCTTCATCTCCAATGAGAACATGCAGAATGGATCGTTCAGCTTTGTCATGTGATCATCGAGTAAGTATATGAAAACATATGTGCAGTGTCACAAGAAAAGTTGAATTTAGTTACATACAGTGATGTGAAAAAGTGTTGGCCACCTTCCTGATTTCTTATTTTTTTGCATGTTTGTCACACTTTAATGTTTCAGATCAACAAACTAATTTAAATATTAGTCAAAGATAACACAAGAAAACACAACATGCAGTTTTTAAATGACGGTTTTTATTATTAAGGGAAAATCCAAAACTACATGCCCCTGTGTGAAGAAGTGTTTGCCCCCGTGTTAAAACTGTGGTTTATCACACCCGAGTTCAATTTCTCTAGCCACACCTAGGCCTGATTACTGCCACACCTGTTCGAAATCAAGAAATATCTTAAATAGGACCTGCCTGACGAAGTGAAGTAGACCAAAAGATACTCAAAAGCTAGACATCATGCCGATATCCAAAGAAATTCAGAAACAAATGAAAAGAAAGTAATTGAGATCTATCAGTCTGGAAAAGGTTATCAAGCCATTTCTAAAGCTTTGGACTCACGAAACCACCGTGAGAGCTTATTCACAAATGGCAAAAACATTGAACAGTGGAGAACCTTCCCAGGAGTGGCCGGCCGACCAACGACTCATCCGAGAGGTCACAAAAGACCCCACAACAACATCCTAAGGACTGCAGGCCTCACTTGCCTCAGTTAAGTTCAGTGTTCATGACTCCACCATAAGAAAAAAACTGAGCAAAAATGGTCTGCATGGCAGAGTTCCCAAACGAAAACCGCTGCTGAGCAAAAAGAACAAAGGCTCTCTCATTTGTATAAAGTTGGCTTTAATCGCCAGAAAACATCTTTATGATCCCCAAGACTTTTGGGAAAATACTATGTGGACTGACGAGACAAAAGTTTAACTTTTTGGAAGGTGTGTGTGTCCCATTACGTCTGGCATAAAAGTAACACTGCATTTCAGAAAAAGAACATCATCCCAACAGTAAAATATGGTGGTGGTAGAGTGATGGTCAGGGGCTGTTTTGCTGCTTCAGGACCTAGAAGACTTTCTGTGATAAATGGAACCATAAATTCTGCTTTTTACCAAGAAATCCTGAAGGAGAATGTCCAGCCAATCTGTTCGTGACCTCAAGCTGAAACAAACTTGGGTTCTGCAGCAGGACAATTATCCCAAACACACCAGCAAGTCCACATCTGAATGGCTCAAGAAAAACTAAATAAAAGTTTTGGAGTGGCCAAATCAAAGTCCAAACTTAAATCCGATTGAGATGCTGTGGCATAACCTTAAAAAGGCGGTTCATGCTCGAAAACCCTCCATGTGGCAAATTACAACAATTTCTGCATAGACCGAGTGGCCCAAAATTGCCACAGCGTTGGGGGTGCCTGTAACAGACTCATTAGCCGATTACACAAAACGCTGTGTGCAGTTGTTGCTGCTAAGGGTGGCCCAATCAGTTATTAGGTTTAGGGGGCAAACACTTTTTCCCACAGGGCCATTTAGTTTTGGATTTTGTTTTCCCTTAATAAAAAAAAACCTTCATTTAAAAACTTTGTGTTCACTTGTTATCTTTTACTAATATTTAAATTTGTTTGATGATCTGAAACATTTAAGTGTGACAAACATGCAAAAAAATAAGAAATCAGGAAGGGGCCAACACTTTTTCACACCACTGTATACACAAAAAACCAAAAAAAAAAATAAATACACTACTATGGAATTTAAATGATCTGTAACTAAAAGATAAAACTGTTTATATTAGGTTGCTCAGAGGTTGTAGAAATGTTTTCAAAGAGAAATTTGAAAATCAAATCACTTTCATTGTCCTATAGTTTCCTGAACCCTATACTGGAGGCCGACGTAAAAGTTCCATGGCGCTGCGCTGGGAGGCAGGGGAGTTTGCGACCAATGAGTAAAATTGGACACTGATCACTTTGCAGCTGTTTTACGTGAGATAATTTTCAATGCTCACACTCGTCTGTTTATTGTGACAGCATATACACTTGCTACTGCTGCTTGTGTGACTTTGTTATTGATCCAGAAAAAAAAATCTGCATATGCCGAGATGCCTAAATGTTATTTGAATGTACCGTTTCATGCATATTTGTGATTCCTCTTTGACGAGGTATCTGGAGACTTATAAACCATATTTTTAGTGTTTTGTCTACGAAGTTGAGGAGAATATGTACTTTCTTGTAAGGCAATGTTTGTATATCCCTAAATTATATGAAAATATGAAGCAGTATTACAGGGTTTTAGGATAAAATTTAAGTGAAAATGTATACAAAATCTATGTATTTTGTTAAATATCACTGAAAACAGATCAATTAGTATCTTTTGACAAAGGACTATTCCTTTTTTAAATAATTGATCTGAATTTGATTGCTATGATTGCTCTAATAATATAGGACTACATTTCCAGATTACACTTCAGTACTTCAGTTATACTTAGTATGAAAAGCTTAAATCTAGTATTTAGTAATTATATTAATCTTAGAAAACAATCTATTATTTAAAAATGACAACAATTGCTTTGTTGTCCACAGATTGTGTATATTTATGTCAAACCGCCATGCTTATAAAACAGTGTTGCTTGCTAAAATTTGAATCCATGTCCGTCTCAAGAAAATACTTGCTTTGCATACCGTTTGAACAACCGTGTTCAAAATACAAATTAAGAAATAAATGTCAATTTAAGGCAGTTGTCGATTTATACTAAAACAGTTGATTATGTTGACGAGGAACCGCACCATATTGTCTTTGTATTAAAATAACTCTTCACAGGAGAAAAAAACTTCCTCATACACAGAATTACTGCACACACATTACTTTTGCAGTCTTTGAAATAATTAATTTCAAGTTTAAAATAGAGAGCCAGCAGCACAGCTACCCATGATCCTAAAGGGCTAAAATAACAGTGTAAAGACACATATTAATACAAAATGTATGAACGTATTCTAGAAGAGAAATCTAGCAACACAGTTACAAGTTTTATTTAAAAAGGTGATTGATCTGTCACAGATTGTCATCTTCTGTGATGACAATCTGACAAAACTTCAAATAAATGGTCCACTTCATCCAAACTATATTCAGTCTTTGTACAGAATGGATACACTACACTGTTAATAATATTTACATTTCAGGCAACAGTAACAGTCTTTAAATCCACAAATCAATATTAGGCACTAGAATAAGGTGGTTAAAACATGATTATTTCATATTTAGAAAAAGACATACACAGCATCAAGACCGATCTGTAAACATTGTTAATTAAATGCAGTCACCAAACATCACACAAAGGAAAACGTGTTCTTCAGATGCAATACAAACTTAAAAAAGCAGATCAGGAACAGACATTTAAATAACAAGCTGACATTGTTCTTTACTACAAATAATTTTATGGGTTAGCCATTGTGTACATATATAATAAAAAAATTAATTACAAAAAGTGCTAAAAAATATATACTAAATTGATTTATACCTAAGCAGTCAAGAAATTTAATTTCAAATCAGACAAATTAATTCTAATAATCACTGTAAATTGACAGGTGGTCTGTCATAAATCAATCTTACTCCATATTTCTTTGGCTTGTTTTAAAATAGGCACGATTAGTGAAAGTTCCAGAGACTAAATGTGGAAACGACTGCTGAGATTGTCATACTGCTCTGATACTCCAAAGGAGAGTAGTCAAAAATCCCAGATTTCCACAGAGATAAATAGCCAGAACTATGTTTTTAAAACAAGATTCCTGGAAAAAGAAAAAAGAAAATGCAATGGACATATTGCATTAATATATCATTAATGAAATGCACATGTTTATCATGAAGTAGTAAACACAAACTCAACTCACCACGCTATAAGTCTCATTCTCATCAGGAACAAACACAACCTCCTCTTTGTCGTCAGAATTGATATGTTCAGTGTAGATTTTGACATTTTTAAAATATTTACCTGAAAAACACATACACATAAAATGCACTACTACCATTAATAAATAATAATACCTTTTAGAATTTTTTTATTTCTGCATAAATATGACCCAAAGCACCATCAGTTATTCACACAATTCACACTATAGGTGAAATTAGGCTCCATCTGTTCCGAGATGTTTTCAATCAGGTGTCAGTGTGTGCCCTGTTTTATTTAAAGAACCGGGATCTATCAAAGTTTGGTCGTGTTTGTGGAAGTGTATCATGGCACGGACAAAGGAGATTTCTGAGGACCTCAGAAAAAGATCTGTTGTTGCTCATCAGACTGGAAAAGGTTATAAAACCAGCTCCAAAGAGTTTGGAATCCACAAATCCACAGTCAGACAGATTGTGTACAAATGGGAGGAAATTCAAGACAACTGCTACCCTCCCCAGGAGTGGTCGATCAACAAAGATCATTCCAAAAGCAAAACTTGTAATAGTACGTGAAGTGAAAAAGGATCCCAGGGTAACTTCTAAGCAAATAAAAGTCTCTCTCACTTTAGCTGATGTTAATGTTCATGAGTCCACCATCGGGAGAACACTAAGCAAGTTGCAAGTAGAAAGCCACTGCTCTCCAAAAAGAACATTGCTGCCCATCTGTAGTTTGCTAAAGAACACATGGACAAGCCAGAGGGCTATTGGAAAAATGTTTTGTGGACGGATGAGACAAAAAAAACTTTTTGGTTTAAATGAGAAGCGTTATGTTTGGAGAAAAGAACACACTTAAACCTTAAAGCATAAAACCTTATCCCATCTGTGAAACATGGTGGTGGTTGCATCGTGGTTTGGGCCTGTTTTGCTGCATCTGGGCCAGGACAAATTGCCATCATTGATGAAACAATGAATTCTGAATTATACCAGCAAATTCTAAGGGAAAATGTCAGGACATCTGTCTGTGAACTGAATCTCCAGAGAAAGTGGGCCATGCAGCAAGACAACGACCCCAAGAACACAAGTTGTTCTACCAATGAATGGTTAAAGAAGAACAAAGTTGATGTTTTGGAATGACTGAGTCAAATTCTGGACCTTAATCCAATTGAAATGTTGTGGAAGGACTTGAAGAAAGCAGTTCATGTGAAGAAACCCACCGACATCCCAGAGTTGACGCTGTTCTGTACTGAGGAATGGGCTAAATTTCCTCCAAGTCATTTTGCAGGACTGATCAGCAGTTACCGGAAACGTTTAGTTGCTGTTATTGCTGCACAAGAGGGTCACACCAGATACTGAAAGCAAGAGTTTATCCACTCACAGATATATAATACTGGATCATTTTTCTCAATAAATAATTTACAAAGTATGTATTTTTGTCTCATTTGTTTGATTGGGTTCTCTTAGTCTACCTTTAGGACTTTTGTGAACATCTGATGATGTTTTGGGTCATATTTATGCAGAACTATAGAAAATTCTAAAAGGTTCACAAACTTTAAAGCAGCACTGTATATGAGAAATAATCACCTTTACAGTAAAGAATAATGCATCCACAAATAACATGTCTTTTTTCTAGTTTAAAAACATATCGTTTTGCTCTGAAAGGTTGTGGCATTTCAAACTGATTAGCATTCAACCCAACATGTCAATTACTAATGACGTATAATAAAACCTTTTACAATTTAATGGATTCATACAGCACAACCGATTTCCTGCATAGATGCAAAGAAACACTACTCATACAATAAATAAATGCTCTGAAAAGGAATCCAGGTACAGAACACATGTCTGAGGGTGGTTTACTGACCTATAGGTAAAAACCCCCTTCGATGGACTTCCAGAACCAAATCTGCCAGCACAAACCACACCACAAGGAATGCCAAGACCCCTGTGGACCACGGAGCAGGCAGGGACAGAGCTTGCTGATGGATCCCGAGGAAGATGGTGACAACTAAATCATGAAAACACACAGCTTGGTTATGACAGTGTTTAAAAACACATACTGCTAATATTTCAGGCACCCTGAACTAATATTATAAATCATAACACCAGACATAAAAACAGGCTAGCCTCCATAAAAGCAAACTATAAAATATTAAATGATATGCAATCAGCTACAATAAAAAAAATTAAATTGTCAAAACTCATTTATATTGAACTTAGCCGCTTTCTGTTGGCAGCATTGTTGTTAAAATGGATCTGAGTCACATAATAACCCAATTGAGACTTTTGACAGCATTGTTTCTTACCAGCCACGACTTGAGCAACTCTTCCTGTCCCAAAATGCATCCAGTTGAAGATATATCTCCTGAGAGCAGGTTATACAGAAAACACATGTAAAAACATGACTATTATGAATTCATATATTATGAATTCGTGATCTACACCGTTTCTAAAATAGTATAGACCTCAACAGACAGCCCTGTATACTGGAATTACTTAATGTCATACTAACTTTTGCAATATGTATACCGTGTTCACCATTCACAAGTAATAAAGCTCCTGACAAACAAAAGGGATGTGTATATGTTCAAATGTCATACCATAATACAACTCATACTATTTTTGCAGTATGCATACTGTGTGTTCAACATTTTTATAACGTATTATAGTCACTGACACAGGATTCAGATGCTTTGTAGAATGTTCAGTTCAGTAAGAAATCTGGGATTGGTAAGATTTAAAAAAAAATGTCTCTTATGCTCACCAAGGCTGAATTTATTTGATCAAAAATACAGTTTATGAAAAACTATACCGTTATATTATGTAATATTATTAGAATTTAAAATAATTGTTTTCTATTTTTTACATATTTTTAAAATGTAAAATAGTCCTGTGATTAGCCAAGCCAAAGTTGTAGCCGTCCCCCCCATTGTCAGAAGCATTCTGATATCTGATGTGGAGCTCAATAATATTACTTGATTATTATCAATGTTGAAAACATTTGTGCTGCCTATATATATATATATATATATATAGTAATATAATATATATCTATATATATATATATATTGTATATATACTATACTTTTTTATTAGAACCTTCTTTAAAATAGAAATCTTTTGTAACCATATAAATGTCTTTACTGTGACTTATTAATGTGTCCTTGCTGGAAAAAAAAGTATTCATTTATTTGAAACAGTAGTGTATAAAAGGCATTTAAAAGACCCTTATAAAAACAAATGAAGAGCTCTGTATATGTTCAGAATACCATAATTCTCATACTATTTCTCACACTATGTAATAGAAAACCCAGATGATCCACAACATTTGCCAGATTGTGTGACATTTTATCCCAATTTGACAACAATATGGCAACACAGCAATGTATTGTGACAATTTAGCATAAACACTTAATGTAACATATTTGATGTGTAATATACTGAAAAAAATAGATTAGAAAATAATATGCAGTACATAGTAAATACTGCATTGTATGCTAATAGTTCATTCTGCACATTTCCTTTCTTGGCTGTATTGTGAATGCGCTGTACTGTTACCAGGATTTACCTTGAGGCATCTGGCGCAGGTCTGAAAAGTGCCATGACAGGTTGGATGACAGCGAGTGCCATGACAACACAGCCCAAATAGGGGTGTATGCCCGCACGCTGTGGACAACACAATACAGATTAGAATGAGTCCACTGTACACATGAAGCTAAGGTTGTCAACAAACTTTGATTCAACAAACTTCATGAAGAAATTAGTTATGACAGGAAACAGCTTTTCAAAGGGTGCAAAAGTACAAGGTTAATGGGTATTATTTGGGGAAGTCGTGGCCTAATGGTTAGAGAGTCGGACTCATAACCCAAAGTGTGGGTTCGAGTCTTGTACCGGCAGGGATTGTAGGTAGGGGAAGTGAATGTACAGCGCTCTCTCCCACCTTCAATACCACAACTGAGGTGCCCTTGAGCAAGGCACCGACCCCCAACTGCTCCCCGGGCGCCGCAAAAATGGCTGCCCACTGCTCCGGGTGTGTGTTCACGGCGTGTGTGTTCACTGCTGTGTGTGTGCACTTTGGATGGGTAAATGCAGAGCACTAATTCCGAGTATCCACACGTCACTTTTTAACTTTTTATTATTTTGTATGGGGGCAACTGTTTCCATGGGACAGGGCGTCCTCTGCTGGTCATACACAGGAAGTGACAGAACCTGACAGATGCTTTGGCAAGAGGGATGTACAGATGCCCCTGTTGAGTCACAAATGTGTTCGTCATGCTCAGCCTTATGGATGGATACACGTGTCGGCTTGAAGCTCAAATAAACCAACACTTGCAGACTTAATAAGACACTCAATCAACACTGTGCTTGATTAATCCCTGAGGAAAAGTGGGTGCGTTTTTCAGAAACGGGCCAAAAAGATGCCACATGGTGGGTCGCTTCTAATGAACATGGGATATTCATTCGCTTGCTTTTTATTCTGAGCAGACAGCATGTGGGTCTGACACATTGGCAGTGCTGTTGAACAGTCAGAGGTGTGTGATGAAGGGGGTGAAAATATGACACACTCTTAAAGCATGAGTATTACTCACATTTATGTGCGTGTTGGTGTGTGTGTGTGTGTTACCTTGCTCCAGCCTCCTCTGTACATAAAAGGCAAAACAAAGCCGACCAAGGTGAGCAGAACTGTGATGGTCATTAGCATTCGATGTAACTGTGGAAACAGAAGCCTTGAATATGATGCACATGTGAAACTTTGCTGAAATCCTCATTGTATCAAATAAGCACCTACCTGAAACCAGACCTTCTGCCCCAAAATATTCCTTTCAGGCCAATCGGGTTTGAAGTATCGTGCCATGATGACACCAGCACTGACCGTCGATGTCCAGGCGATCAGCATGAAAGCCCCTGTAGATACAAACAGACAATGAGTCTCAGATCAGTCTCCAGAAACCAGATGTTATCTATAAAACTTTTAGATTTTTGTAAATTATGCCACAAGGGCGTTACTATGTGACTACTAGCGTGTTCTGGGTGTTTGCTGATTGATATTTCCTGCCCCAAGAGCCCAAAACTGTTTTATTTTAGTATTATTTATATACTATTATAGTATTTATTTATATTTCGAATTAGCTTTTAATTTATATTTTAAGTTTTCATTTATTTGATCGCTTTATTTTAAATCAGAAGATTGTGTAACATGAGATCTCACAGTACTTAACATTTTTGCTTTTATTTTTATATTTTCGGTTTTATTTTTAGTTTAAGTTTGAGTAATTTTATGTGCTTTTGCTATTTTTGTTTTTATTTAGCATTAATTTTTATTTGAGTTTTAGTTGACTAATTTTTGTACTTCAACATAAACCAATTATTTTCAGTTATGCCTGTCCAACATCTAATTTTACTTAGTAATTTTTTATTTATATTAATGTTTTATTTTATTTCAGCTTTATTTGAATTAACAATTCTTATCGATTTTTGTAACAATTCAAACTAACCATTATTAATAGTTTCAAATAACAATAACAACTCGGGGCCCCAAAATGTCCACCCCCAGGACATTCTTCAATGTAAATGTCCATGTAAACTTAGAGGATTTTTTTTTTTTTTTTTGGCAGCCAGGTGAAAATTGTTTGATATATTGAAATGCATTGAAATGCACTGTATAGCTCACTTAATAGCATATTATAAATCACATTCAGTATGCAGAATTTTATTATTTGTCCTCACCATGATATTTGATGAGCAGGGGTGATCGAGAACCAGTTAGATCCTCAAGAGGTCCCGTTATGGCTGCCCGATAGGTTGAAATTAGAGGCTGGTGGTCATGTCGATGGGTTCGCCCTGGAAAAAGAGAAACAAGTCTTTTGACACTACTTACCAATGAAAACAAACAACAACAAAGAAACAAAAAAAGCAATATCTCACCATCTTCAGCTAGACCATGAGCCATAAAGAGGTAGTACATCTGGTCCAGATCGAACCTATTCAGATTCTCAGGTGGGAGGTGTATGTCTCTGCGGAAGCTACACTGAATCACTCCATCTGAGAGCCTCCATGCTATGCCTTTCAAAATGTTCTAAGAATGAATAGACCACAGAGCAATGCATATTAATGATCTCTTGGAGTTGTTTATATTTAATTGTTTTAGATAGTGTTCTTTCTTTCTTCCATTGAACATAAAAAGAGAACCAGGGCTGGCAAGCTTAAAAAATGATTGAAAAGCAATATAGCTTATTTTCCGAATGTTCTGAAGCCATACGATAGTATTGTATGAGAAGCAGAAGTAAACTGATTTACTTTGTTATTAACCAAAAACCTTGGTTGTCAATATTCACTTTCATTGTTTGAAAAAGAACAGCATTGACATTCTGCTAATCATCTTCTTCTGTGTGTGCTGTTTGTTAGAAATTTTCACCGTTCAATCAATACAATTATACCTGTGAAGAGATTATTGGGTGCGTCCGTCCAAAAACATATGCAGCCTTGATGTCAACTCTGTCTGTGTCTCTGATACACAAATAGATGTCATCGTTCCCCTGAAATGCAACACAAATTTGCTATTATTTATGCTAATTCATATTTAGTCATTCAAAGGCATAATAATATTTCACACAGTGTTATTTTACTATCATAGATAAACTATTAAAAGTTTTTAATAATATTTTGAATTGGTTTTTATCTTTCGATTTCATTTTAATTTTAGATAAAGTTTTATTAATTTTGTGTTGTCATTTATTTCAGTTTAATTTGAGTTATTTTATATATTTTTTTCATATTTTATTTATGTTATCACATAATATTTAATTTATTTCTATTTTCTATTTCAAGCAACGGTAATATTTTTTACCGTTTTAGTTAACTAATAACATATAATAATATAATAAGTATGTTTTCATACTTTCTTACTCATTATAGTGTGTGTCAAGCTACAAAAGGTCAAAGTTATATTTGTTATACAATAAGATGTGAAATAGGAAATTATTATAAGCGTCTGTCTATATTACCATCCATTTGTCCTGTGATAAGGCAAAGGACACATAACCCTCTGCAGGTCCACTGAGCTCAAACGTCACACTACTTCCCAATGCACTAAAAGACAGGAAGTGACACGCAGTGTCATTTTGTGGGTCACAGCCCTCTGGATCTCTCAGACAGGACTTGCTGCCTCCACAGCCCTCAGAAGTGAACTGAAGAGGAGATGAGAATATTTTTATTAGTATTATTTAGATATTCCAAATATTTTGAGGCTGAAAGTGTCACAAACTCAAGACAGTGTGTAAACTTCCACTCCAGTAACTTTATCATTGTTTGACTCACCGAACGTGACAGTATTGTGGAAGTTGTGGTTTGGGTGGTTTGGGCACCAATGGACCCACCAAAGGTAGTTTGTGGTGGAGGAGCTGCACCATTTTGGGGCACCACGGGACCTGGAATCTTCACCCAAAATTCTTTATAGCCTCGAGCAACAGTTACCCTGAAAGTAAAGAAAACCTCCATCAATTTTCATAACTAACAAGTTGAATAAAAACAGCATTGAATACTTACAGAAACTGCACACTGGAAGGAGAGTCCGATGGTGCTACCCAGATCACCTGGACCTCAGTCTTATGGGAATCACTGGTATGACTCACAGCAGAGCCCTGTGAATATTGAAAATGACGAATAACGAAGAAAAAAAAGGGACTTTGTACTTTAATTTCATATATTATTTAATTGAGTCAGTAACAAATACTAGAATACTAAAAAATATATACACTCACTTATACATATAGTTTTAATGAGTGAGTCATTCATTCATCCGATTTGTTCAAACAGCCGATTCATACAAGAATGAAGCTAGTGAATGGGTCACTGAATCTGAAACTCAATTTGTTCAAAAACGTAACGAAACACCGCTGTTCTGCTGTGGCTCTACTTGGAACTATTTACATTAGTGAGCAAAACAGACAATATTTTCAATACTGTGTCTAAAATTTAACACAATATTAACTTCTTGTTTATTTTATTGAACTACATTACAAAACCAATATCACATTTGCAATCGTGCAGATATGAGGGAAAAACAGCACTCGTTCGTGTGATATTGCTAAACTATATCATATGATGTAAATATAAGAAAAAAAAAACATCTTAAATTTTGTGGGCATATAATTGCATTTTAATAGACTACATCCCACACGAGTCGTTGTCCTGCATCATGTTTGTCACTAAGCAAATGCACACAATGTAAGATGATGTACAGGTCTGGATGTGGCGGAGTGCATTCATAATTTTAATTATTGTGTATAATTAGTTATACTATATTGTGTATACAGTGTTATTTGTTTAGGTCTTGTAGTAAATATTTTGTTCTCAATAAAAGTATTCTGCAATCACTGACCTCTTTATTGTCACACTTAAGAAGCTGAGATATGTCAGGACTGATTAACTTAAATGATCCAATGATTTCATTAAGATCCCCAGCATTTCTTGCTTCTATGAGGAATCCTTTAAAGTAATGTTTGCCCTCTGAAGACGCCATTGATAATGTCACTGTAAATATGAACAACAGTTGATATATTTTCAACATATATATCTGCAATATTTTAAAAGCCTTAACATATGACAAGTATCAAAATACTGCTACAGCATTCCTACGATTGATTTCATCTCCTGGGCTGAACTGGGATTTGTCTGCTATGATGTTGAATGGTGGATGTTTGGTGCTGGGGTCAGAGTCATGTTGGGGTGTCATGTCCCCACAAGCCATTTCAACTTTTCCATGACTGAAGCAAAAGACTGTCTCTGAACATACTGAGAGCAGCAGCAATGCAATCCGCATATTCATGAGAACCTGTAATGAATAGATATTTACTGCAAAACCATTGATAATTTGACAAGCATCCAAGTGTTGCTGAAACAGGTGGTAGTAGCATGGTACACCGGCAAAAAACATGCTACTACTTTGAGTTGGCAGAATATATAGAACTTAACTTCATGTCCATAAGTCATTGCTAAAAATACATATAGTCAACTGTGTGTTACAATATTTTGTTCCAAAAAAAAAAAGCTTGTCGTCTAATCATCCTTTTCTGAGAAACCTGCAAATAAAGATAAGGAGGGGGCTGCAACTGTTACTGACTCCAGAACAGTACTAGAAGACTGAAGAGTTTCACCATTCATGGACACTGATCTGATCTATATAAATGAATGCAGAAATAATAAAGTTGAAGTTTTGATGACATACACTGGTGGCTCTTGTTAATGTAAAGTGAGAAACATGGGTCAAGGTCATGTTTCGTCTCGTGCATCAGGCTGATGACATCTACTGACACAGATAGATAAGAATAAAAGTGTTAATGGAAGCAAAGTAGAACTTCGACCCCTTTCATAAAAACAAGCATCAAATTTAGCACCTTTACACTGATACTGTAGCAGCAGCTACTTCCTAGTTGAGAAGACGTCTGCACATGTGTACACAAAATAAGCAGGCCAAACAGACAGGCAAGCACAATAAAATGCTGACGGAAGGATAAAACAAGTACATATGCTTACCTCCATTCATTTAAAATAAACTACCATTGCACTATCACAGAAAATGAAAACACGCGGATGTACTTGAGTTGCTGACATGCTGTACGATAGGGCGGTCTCTTTGCGGAGTGGCGTGTGATTGGCTGAACGCCGTGCGCACGGAAGGCCCTCACTGCAGAACACAAGATCCAGGGGGCGTGGTTGGATCCAGATCCAACTCCTCCTACCTTACATATACCTCCCGCGCCACCCCCTGATATAGACAGATATATACATATATACCCTTATATATATATCGATACATAGTAAGAGTAGATAGTGAAATAGAAATGTCCCTAGTTCAAAAACATTTGAGGACAGGAAGTAGAAGTTTAAATTAAAGAATAGGGGCGTTTATTATCATTATTAGATATTTTTTTAATTAATTGGTATTTGTAACAAATAATACATTTTTGTTATTTGTAACAGATATTTGTAATTGTACTTAGCTCCAGTCCTCAAATTTGTTTGGCCTTGAGTGTTCCTTCGTCGCGACAGAGTAGCGTTTTGTTTGAAGGCTGCAGGAATATATTGACTACTTTATCACTGTTGCTGCAGGTTGTTTTTCATGTCCGCTGGTTGAAGCGACCCCAATAACATTATATTTAGCCCCTGGAATGCAAATTTTACCAGGAACAACGCCAAAAAGTGGTGTATTTTAGCACCCTACTGCATTTTTACCGGAGGACCCCCCGCCGAAACGCGATTGGGCTAGTCTTTATGGAGAACGAAACCTGCAAAAACACTAAATAAATAAATACACAAATAAATAAATAAATGTGTGCATAAATACACGTATTCTTGTTTAAATACATAAATAAATAATTATATATGTGATGAAAGTAGGCAAATAAATAATTGGTGGGCAAATGGAAAATGTTTAAGGACACGCTAAACCATCCTACTATTTTCCTTGATCACTCATTTATTTCTGATGTATTCTCATCATTTTTTTCCCCTCTGCACACAGCTAATGAGAGGGTGTCCATTTGCAAGAGTAGGCGGATCGTGTGTTACGCGCTAAGCGTTTTGCCTGCGCATGCTATACTTCAATCGTCAGTTGACTGATTATTAACTTATATACCTTTTTCAGAGGGGTTAGTTTTGTATTTGTTATAATCATGAGAGAGCTCAATCATAAAAGATTTTAAGTGGCCAGTGTAAAATATTAATGCTTACATAGCTCTTAATTGCAATACTGAACCGTTATTTGCTTAATAAACATACTTTTGTCGCCTGTACTTTCTGTTCTGATAACTAATGGGAAAAACTGTCTGTTCCTCGATTAAACAACTTCATACCAGTCATCTCACGATGAACATGGGATACTGATATTACAGTTGTCTCTTGCTGGAGACTTAATCGGGTTACAAAAATTGACGTCAGGAAACGACACTGGCCATTTCTTTGAGTCATTTGTAAAGTCACAGATACTGTACAGACAATACAGCTCCGTTTTTTATGTATCTTGCTCTGTTAAACGGAAAAAGTGACTTTACGTAGGCCATACTGGATTAACACCATGCATTTCCTGTCAGCTTGAAAGCCGCGCCCCCAGCTATGACATGACCCCGACCAAGTTTCTCGTGAACTCAAGCGAAGTAGTCGTAATAATAATACTAATAATTTAAGCAGTAACACACGAGCAAGAGTTCTATAATAATCAACATGGCCGTGATTACCTGTGGCACTGCACTGTAAAAAATTATTTGTTGACAACTTGACTTAGTCAAGTCATCTTGTTGCATTGGCAGTTAAGTTTAGCAAACATTAGGTGTTAAGTTCACTCAACTTATACGTAGTTGTTGAAATAACTTGCAGTAAATTGAGCCAACGTACTGTATCAATTAATGAGCATTTAACATTTTTAGTTAAGTCAACTGAAAAACATATTGGTTGAACTTAATACTTCATGTTTTCACAACCATGAACTAAGTCTAACTGACATAAAATAGTTATTTGTACTCAACATCATAACTTAACTATTTGAGTTTACTGGACTTCATTGCTTTGACAAGAAGTTCTGGATATCTATCTGGAACCAGATATTTTTATGAAATCAACTGCAAAATTGAAACTCACAGCATTTATTTTTTTAAACTGATACATTGCATCCAAAAACACAGACACAAAGAATTCTCTTGCAAAGATATAAAAACACTACACAAGAAAAATCTTCATACACAGCTCACACAAACATGTGCAAACTTCTCTATGCACAGATCCATCTTAGTGCCAAAATAGTACAAATAAATCTCCTTGTCATTATCAGATATTTTCATTGCAGGAATAAATGTACATAAATAATTCACAATAAGCCGTGTTAAAAAACAACACTGTTCAAAAACGGTCTTCAATTCCCAATCTTAGAAACATGACAAGGAAAGAGGACGCAGTACAAGGTAACAACAAAACAGATTTAAAACAACAATGCTCTTACACTTTAAACCAGTCCATCGATTAAACCGTATCAAGAAGGGAAAATATTTTGTTTGTTTGTTTTCTGTCTTATCGCAGCCACTTGCTCGTCAAGGAGTGAACTCTTGTGGTGCAAGAGTCTGACCCGACTCCAATAAACAGACTCTGTATCACTTCAAATGTGAATTTAATTCCTTTGGGTAGTCAAGGTTTAATGCCAGGCCCATCAGGTTCAGAAAAGCATTAGGTACATCACTCAGGTGATGCATTACCACTTCTTCCTCAATCACGAGGGCAACGTCATTGTAGAACGCTGGGAGAGGTTCACAACCACTAGGCTTCCAATCCCCACAGCCTTGATCACATCCTCTTCAGTCACTGGACTTTATAGAATGTAAACAAAACAAGGTACTATTACTTAAAAGCAATTACACAAATACAGTCCTCAGACCCCTGCAAATTAAGAGATCTAATGTTCAATTTTCCATTGTTTTGCCTTACATGTTTCAGCTTACCTCGCATCTCTTCATGAATTTTGAAGGAGTCTCTCGCATGTACCACGGCAGGCCCAGCAATGCTGCTGTCCTCATCCTTTGGTTTGTTGTCTGTAAAATGTAGGATAGTTAAAGTACCAGCTTTATTCGTTCAATCCTTTGTTTGTCTTTATTCGTTTATCCTTTCTCCCCCTCCCTCTGTCTTTGATGCTTTTTAGAAAAAAATAAAAACAATGGTTTCAAATTTGCACATTTACACTTTTGTTATAAATAAATCACCAGTGATGTGGTGCAACAACAGTTGTTTGTTACCTTTTTGTTAGCACCAAAATAAGATTTAATAGTGGATGCGCTCATGCCACTTAAATCAGGGGTGTCTAATCCTGCTCCTGGAGGGACAATAATGTATTGCAGAGTTTAACTCCAACCTGGTTCAACACACCTGTCTGACAGTTTGTAGTGATCCTGAATACCTTGATTAGCTGGTTTAGGTGTGTTTAATCGGGGTTGAAGCTAAACTCTGCACGATCTTGCCTCCGCAGGAGCAGGATTGGGCACCACTGCCTTAAATTCATTGGGTTGTAACAACACTTTAAAGGATTTAAAAGGATAGGTCACCAAAGATGATAACTGTCATTTACATTTACGACATAATACAACAACAAAATCAAACCTTATTAGTTATTGTGTCATGACATTTGATCAAAAGACTTGCAAGAACCAATGAGGTTTGATATTCATGTAGAAGCTAATACGATCAACCATTTTCGTAAACCAAGACTGACATTTTTATGCTTTCATCATACAAAGAGATTGCATGATTCCAGAAGACTTGGAATATGACATACAAATCATATCGGTTACTTTTTAGACACTTACTCTGAACACACTGATATGGTCACAAGTTAAATGCTTCTTCAGGAGATAGGTCACTCCTAAATGTGCATACACAATCTTTATAGATGCATGGGAGTGGACAGTGACTTGCCTGATGGCAGTTTCAGCTTGTAGTGTGCGAACCTCATCGATACGGAGTTGTGCTTCCACTCTGCTTGTACTGTACTGATCCTGCAAATAAAAAACAAAAAAGTCAAACTCCAGCCAAGTACACATACACATGTTACATAGAGAAATATTCACTGAAAATCTTACTTGAAACTAACGATAATGAGATCAGATTAAGAAAACGCTAAAAAGTAACTTATATGTACACGGTTTATCTATTTATCAACATTAACTTGATCCACAATTTTAGTAGTGATGGGAAGTCCGGTTCTTTCGGACAGTTCGTTTCAATGAACCGGTTCACCAGTTCTTTTACGTCATCACCCAATGACGTCATTTATATTGAGAATGAAAATACGCTCAAACACATTCAAATAAAGTAATTTGTAATCATAACTTAAGTTAAATAATAATAATCCTCACCATCATCGTCGTCTCGGAAAAGTTTCTTACATTAGCGTACATTCTTACACCATATAAGGCTCTGATGTGCAAACAATCAGGTCTTATAGATATAAATTTAACTAGTCTTCATTGGCTTTTTACAGAAATGAGGATTCAGTTCATAAAGCTTAAACTATAACGTGCATACAATAGTACAGGGGTGGCGAACTCCGGTCCTGGAGAGCCACAGCCCTGCATATTTCAGCTCCAACCCTAATTAAAACTCACCTGCCTGTAGCTTCCTAGTAACCCTTCAGACCTTGATTAGCTTGTTCAGGTGTGTTTGATTAGGGTTGAAGCAAAACTCTGCAGGGCAGCGGCTCTCCAGGACCGATGTTCGCCACCCCTGCAATAGTAAATAGCACATTTAATTTACGTTTTAACTGAACAGTTGTAGCATGTTCATCATGCTAAAAATGCTGTTTGATATAACTAATAGCATTCGCATTTTCCAGTAACTTTAGGCGTACGTTTTATTTTTTTATTAACTTACATTTTGCAAAATTCATAGTGTACTGGAGATCCGAGAAGCGCGGCTGTAACAGTTCGGTAACGGTAGAACACTCATGCTCAGTCAAGTCAAGTCAAGTCACCTTTATTTATATCGCGCTTTTAACAATACAGATTGTGTCAAAGCAACTGAACAGCATTAATTAGGAAAATAGTGTCAATAATGCAAAATGACAATAGTAAACACTAATTTGTCAGTAGACAGTTCATCATGAATTCAGTGATGTCATCATCCAGCTCAGTTTAAATAGTATCTTTGCAATCATGTCAACGATATCGCTGGAAATGAAGTGTCCCCAACTAAGCAAGCCAGAGGCGACAGCGGCAAGGAACCAAAACTCCATCGGTGACAGAATGGAGAAAAAACCTTGGGAGAAACCAGGCTCAGTCGGGGGGCCAGTTCTCCTCTGACCAGACGAACCAGCAGTGCGGAAAAATCAATTTAAGACGTAATAAAACAGACGATGAACAATATTAACAGCAATTATTATATTTTGCAATCAAACTTATAGCAAAATTTGATAGTTCTGTATGTTGTTTCATGGTTGAATCATCTGAGGTCCTCTGAGGGCTTGAATCATCTCTTCTCAGGTGTTCTGGATCCAAACTGAAGCTTGTTTAAATCCTAGTTACCACAGGATGTCAATCCATGGCAAAAACAGTGGGGGGGGAGACACAATACACACATAGTTAGCGTAGCTGCTGTTCAACCAGCAAATTGATTTGTTTAAACCCAAACTAAAGAAAATATGGCATGTGATTAGATTTAAGCAGTACAAGAGTGTATGAGATGCATTATTTGAATGCTTGCCAAAGAGATGTGTCTTTAATCTATATTTAAACAGAGAGAGTGTGTCTGAACCCCGAACGTTATCAGGAAGGCTATTCCAGGAAACAGTATCAGCTGTTTGTATTCATCAGTTCTCTCAGCACAGCATGTGTCAATTCAGTGAACGTTTGGAGTTAATGGCGTAACATATACTCCGAAATACTGGTTTATTTCAAGTCTGAATGTCTGAAAGTGAATAAACACGAATTTGCCTGGCAGTGCGTGTGGCTCAGTTCGCAAAATGTGATTGCCTGAAATCAAAACGCGGACGGTGAGCGCCAACGAAACAAGCCTAAATTCACATTATAGAAATCACAGATCAGGGAATACTTACCCATTCCATTATCTGCAGTCCATAAAGTCCATCTGTAATCGTTTAAACGCGGGCTCCTTCATCTTTTCTTGCATGATCAGCAACTTCTCGTGCAGAAAATGGCGCGACTCTCAAGTTCGTTAAAATAGTACGTCATCATGAGGTAGAGTTTCTGGCACATGCGCATCACACAGAAAATTGATAGAATTATGCTTTGTTGTTATATGAACATGTTATTTAAAGTTTTGCATTTCCCTTCAAGTTGAGGTTGTTATAACTCATCCTATTGTATAGTGAGACACTTAAAGTTGACAGGACATGATTTTACTTGTCCACCTGACTAAAACTCAGAATCATTTTTTACAGTGTGGGCCTTATGCCTCAGGTAATCCAAGTCGTGTTGTTAGCTTCTGCTTATGTTACTTGCTGAAATACACTAGTAATAATAATAAATGATAATGAGTAATTTGATATAAAATATCCATTACTGATAACAATACAAATTATATTAATAATATATTACATAACACACCTGTGCTGCATGGTCAACGCATGTTCCTCACAGGCTTTGCCTGACGTAACCAGTGAGATATTACTCCAAAGGTGCTGGCTATATTTAGGGTCACTGAAAGGTCATGTCACCTCAGATGCATAACCTTATTAGACGCATACGTTCTGCTCTGTGGCCAACATCGTGAGACACGCAGGTGAGGAGTCGGATGTTGCTGGTAATTAAACTTTCAATAGCTAATTTTAAGTTATGGCACCTTGTTTTAACATTTACTTTACAGACTAATGCATGAAGTGCTTGTCATGTACTATCAATTGTAAAAAATCCCAATAAGAGGCTTCATGTGTCAAGATAAGTATTTTGTTGTTGTTGTTGTTGTTTTTAAAGTCTTTAATATGTTTATTAAATGTTGTAACAATACCTACAATTGAGCTTTTAAAGGTGTGCAATATAAAGTGTTCAACAAATAATTCTTTAATCATGCAATGTTTATCATATACTATTCATGTGTCTGTATTTGTGCAAAATTCAAATAATGTACAGTATATACAGTAGTCATGATTTATATTTTGTAAATTGTGTGATTTGTGTAACACTGCAGTATCTATCTATCTATCTATCTTCTTCTCTACTATCCTATCTATCTATCTGTTATGTTAGATCAGTAGGTCAGATTTTTATGCAAACATTGTTGAGAAACTGTGAAACGTGCAAATCCTCCACTAGCCTGTATCAATTGCACCAGATTGTTCACATGTTGTTCGTTGTTATCATATGGCAGCCTGCGCTCTTGGGGATCCAGAGGTAACCTCTCCTGTGTTTAAAGGGCATCCCAAAAAAGCACCGCCAACATGTTCCGTGGCAAACAGACCCGAGTGCTTCTCCTGAATGACATGGAGAGACTGGAGCGCACTCTATTTCGCCTGGAGCAAGGTAGGTCTTATTGTTACAATTACTTTTTTATAATCAGTTGTGCATTGCAAATGCAATGCCATCATTATCTATGCCATCATGATGTTTATTTTATTATTTTATATATTTATTGTATCATTTTTAATGCTGGTGTTAATCGCATAATTTATTATTCCCCTCTTATTTCTCTTACTTTATTACTTTCTGCAACTCAACACTTTGGACCCCTGGAGTAGCTTTGGATAGATTTACGTGTTACTCATGGTGCTTGAGCACCAAATATCAAATTCTAAAAGCTATCTGCTATATATAGCAGAGGAATGTGCTGGTGTTCTGTGCCATTTTCTGTGGTGCTTAGGTTTTGCAGTGCAGATAATGTAAATATAGTTTACAAAGGTGAGTTTGTTGCTCTGTATGGAATAGAATACTAGCATACTGCTTACCTAAAACTATTTTTAGCATTAACACTTTTAAGCTATGGGTTCCCTCTTGAATTTTTATTAGTTTGTGAAATAGCTTAAATATCTTAGATGTATGGGTAAAATAAGATCTCAGTCTACTTGAAGAGATTTTCGTGTTATGTTGTACAATATAAATGTTTTACAATTTTCACAATTTAGCACTGGCTTTTTGCACATTTTTTAAAATATGCATTAAAATGCCATGCGTATCCTTTTTTTTTTTTTTTTTTTTTTTGTACCCCAAACAATATATGCATAAACAACACTATAACCACTTTTATAACCAGTACCTTTAAATGAGAAATAAAGAAAATGTTTAATTAATAGATAACTGCAAATATTTAAGAGTATAATAGAATATTTAAGATTTTCATGTTTTATATTATTTGTTCTAAAACGTAAATTACACAGTACATGAAAAGTACATTTTTAAACCCTTTTATTAAAAAAAAAGGACTACAACATACATTATTGAACACAATAATTTATGATGCATGTAACTTGACTGATAAATGCCGTATTTAATCTAAAGTTTCAGTCTTACAGGGATATTGGTTGTGCAACGCCGCCTGCAGTTTTCTAATGTGACTCGCATAAAATTCACTTAGGCTTTGAGCTTCAGTTGCGCCTGGGCCCAACCCTGCAGGGTAAGAGTGTGCATGTCCACATCAACTACCCAGCACCGGGCAAGAAGTTCGTCAGCTCCAGCTTCCATCAGCTGGAGTGGGTGAACCCCAGCGGCAGAGAGGATGATTCAGACAAATACTGCAAACTGGACCTGGAGATAGCAGGCTCTTATCAGTATTACTTTGGGTGTGGGTGAGTGAGTTGTATTATTGCATTTACTTCTTGGAATTTGGGCAGTTTGTAATTGCCTTCAGAGAAAAAAGGTGTTTCCCTATATTGTGTGTACAGGAATGAGGAAAGAACCGGAGGTGGCTACATTGTTGTGGATCCAGTGTTGCGTATTGGTCATGAGAGGAAGATCCTGCCTCTCGATTGCATTACAGTTCAGACTTACCTTGCTAAGTGTTTGGGCCCTCTGGATGAATGGCTGGACAGACTCAGAGTGGCCAAGGAAACTGGTATGAATCACTATCTGTTGAAACTCATGTATGACAAACATTTACTAATGTTTATAAAATGGGTATTTACTCCCTATTGTCTGTGACTATGGGGGTAATAGAGTTTAATGCATAGAAAAAAGGCATGTCTCACATAAAACCAGGTTAAACTTCATCCACTTTGACTATCTCTGGGTTATTTCTGCTTTTCATAGTCACTTAAATAATAAGTATTAGCATGCATGCCATATGTGCCTGTGTTTATCAGCAGTCCAAACAAGCATTTTTCAATTAACAAGATTAAAAGTGAAATTAATATTAATTTCACCTTACAGCTGCAAACAAGTTTTTTTTATCATTAGTGGTGTTGGCTAAGGCAAACTTTTACTTGAACAAACCACTAACTCTAAGTATTAAACTTTGGTGTGTAACTTGTCCCGCACCATTTGTGCGATATGGATGAATGAACCTCTTCGCCATGGTTTCAACACCAGACGGTGAAACACTAACTATCCAACAAGCTATATTTGGCCAAATGTAACCATGTAAGGTACAAAAAGCTCCATTCATATAAAGTAGATGACGGGGTTTTTTTTAATGTTCAGGTTACAATATGATCCACTTCACGCCTCTGCAGAAACTAGGCGCATCACGATCATGCTACTCCATAGCTGATCAGCTGGAGCTGAACCCTGATTTCTCCTCACCTGGCAAGAACTACACTTGGATGGATGTGGGCAACCTGACGGAGAAACTTAAGAAAGAGTGGAGCATGCTTTGCATCACAGATGTGGTGTACAACCACACAGGTACATTTCTGCTGCGTCTTTAGCATGTAGTGAAAAACACTAGCAGAACCTTCTAGCACTGCATCGTGTTTCCAGTGTCTAGAAGTCTCTGGGTTCGGCTATTCACCTTATTAGAATGGCAATGTCACCTCTTAAGAATGACACAGCAGACCAAGAACGAAGTGGTTAGGCTATTTATATATAAATTGCAGCGATCAGAGTGCAGATGAAAGCTGGTCACATCTGTGGCACAATGGTTGAGATTTTTGACCTTTCAGTCACTCTGCAGGAAGATTAACGTTGGCTGACTTGTTCTTTGTGCCATTCTAATGTTTCATGTTGCCCTCTGCTGCATGTATGCCATGGGAACAAATCTGAAAACCTTTGTTTGCTTCGTTTTGGTTAGTCTGTAAAAGTGATTCAGCAGGGTTTAGAAGTAGTTCTCAACAGGGTGCCAAAATGTTTGCATTTTAGCACTTCTTTTATTTTTGCTTTCGGTATGTTAGCTGTAGATGGTAAGGTAAGATTTAAGCATGTTATAACTATGAGTCATTGGCATTTACAGACGACAGTCACCTCAGTTAACCCACCGAGATTCACAGTCAGAAATGAAATTGCAACAGTTGTGTAAAGCAATTAAATTATACCAACCATTAAAAAAAATATGAGTTAATATTACATAAACCTGCAGCTCACGCTCTCAAATGTATTATAGCAACCATTTTGGCAGGAATAAAAAAATACAATTTGAGTCTCCCAGTAAGAGAGTCCCACAACATGATGGCTTCCTACTGATATAATTGCAGGCGTATTCATATCAAATTTAGCAATATTCCTGTCTGACTTGTTATTAGATTTTTCAAACATGTATGTTTAGTAACAGAAAAATGGCAATATCCACCCAAGATATAAATGTGTGTAAATATGAGAAATTTTTTGTCTCATTGGTGATCAGTTTTCTTTTTGTTTTCATTGTTATTCTCACAACAGAGCCCATTCAGTAAACTATATATAAATGATTCAATTTCCCCCCTCTAAAATAGTCTAATGACACTTTAAAAGAACATACTGACGTTTCCAACTTTTATCTAACTGGAAAAAGGAAGGCAATTTACACATGTTGTATGCCAATAAATATAATACCATGCATCAGGTACTTTTTTTTATTATGTTATTCCAAAACAAATACAGATTTTTAGAATCAGTGGCTGCAAGAAGTAAAAAAAAAGGATATATTTTATTAATATCAATACTTAATTCTTGGACTCAGAGGAACTTTTTAAGCTTCTGATGTCTTTGGTAAGTTGCCACAGGAAGTGTTTGCTGCTCTTTAATCTTTTAAACACAGCTGTCATCGTTTGTGGAACAGAACGGCTGTGATACAGATTATGTGGAATCAGAGCAGTTCTTTAAACACAAGACTGAAGTTTATCACACTTAATGAGCCATTTTGAAATTGATTTTACTGTTTTATTATGTGCAAACGTACCAGTACTTATCAGACACTTAAGTACGTTTACATGTCACCTTTTCATTTCCTTAATATGTGCACACTGTTGATCTAGTGTATGTCCAGTATGTCCCATACTAACAGGTATACCAGATTGTATTTCCATATGTTTGGGTTTTGAAAACAAAGTACTCCTTTTGGCTGAAATAAAATGGATAAATGGTCT
The DNA here is from genome assembly GCA_018155175.1 of Sinocyclocheilus anophthalmus. NCBI lineage: Eukaryota > Metazoa > Chordata > Actinopteri > Cypriniformes > Cyprinidae > Sinocyclocheilus > Sinocyclocheilus anophthalmus. The sequence continues at coordinate 180,845 of JADLZN010002671.1, read as the reverse complement.
TGAATGATGATGATGATGAAATAATGTCTATGTTCCCTTGGTTAGCTGCGAACAGTAAGTGGATCCGACTCCATCCAGAGTGTGGCTATAACCTGGTAAACTCTCCTTATCTGAAGCCAGCCTGGCTGCTGGACAGAGCCCTGTGGCATTTCAGCTGTGCCGTAGCAGATGGAAAATACAGCGACAGCGGCCTTCCACCTCTTATTGAGAATGACAAACGCATAACTGTAAGTCTTGAGGGTGTCACAGGTTTTTTACATTCCATAAATACTTTAAAGTTTGTGGTGACCAATAAATTGGCTTGATGTTTCAGATCCTTCAAGGGCTTCTGTGGACGGAAGTTTTCTCCCAACTGAAACTATGGGAGTTTCTACAGGTGAACGTTGAGAAAAACGTGGAGCAGTTTAGGAAGGTTCTTCAGGCTGGTGAGTGTTTCAAGTCTGCTAGTATTTTCTTGGATGCTCTTTCACTTGTATTTTGTAGGGTCTGAGTTGGGTGTATTTGCCATCTGTAGGTAACAGACCTGCGGGACCTGAGCTGGAGGGAAAGCCACAATTGAAAGTCATCCAGGATTCACAGTACAGACGCTTCAGCAACACTGTAGACATGCAGCTGGCCCTGGAGATGTTTGGCAGACACACGTGAGTTCACTTCCTATTCAAGTTCTGTTTAATGATTAATGTTTTTTGGATAGAATATTTGTTTTTTGTGACCATGTGACTATGTTTAGTTCTTAATTATCTCACATGAAAAGGTCAGGGTAAGTAAGATAAGTATAAGCATAATAAAGTAATAATATTCAGATGGTCATATAATATCAACATGGCAGCCCCTACATCACTTTATATATTTGTCAAAGTACAAAGGGTCAAAGTATTTATTTATTTATTTACAAAAGTGTGAGATTTTCAGCGGGCATTACTCCAGTTTTCGTTGTCAAATGATCCATCAGAAGATGGATTTTTAAAAAAATAAATCTTATCCAAACTTCTGACTGGTTTATTATTATTAGTGCGGGGCAACGATGAATTTTTTTCCAAAATAAGAGTTTTTGTTTACATAATATGTGTGTGCACTGTGTATTTATTATGTCAATATAATACACCCACACACACTCGATTTATGTTTGACTAATATTACCCCCAATTATTTTTTGGGGTATTTTACCCGTGTATTCTATTATTGCTATTCACATAATTTATATAATATATATAAATATATTTAATACATAAACATAACATATCTTTCTTAAATATATACATGCATGTGTACGTCTTTATATATACATAATAAATATAAACAGAACACACTTACCTATGTACTATACACAACTATAAACACAACCTTTATTTGGATTGCTTAATCGGGCCCATCCTATTATTATTATTATTTCATTTATTATTATTTCATTATTATTAGTTATGATGATTATTTTCTTTCCCTCATGTTCTTCTTCTTTAAATCCTCAGATTTTATATCTGTTTTTCTTATAATTATGCCAGTGTGCTGCACTTTGTAAACAAATTAATTTTATTTTCCGTGTGCTTATCAAAACAACAGTAACGGTCCCAAATCCATCCAAGAGTGCTGTGATTGGTTTAAGATGAGTCTAGAAGAATTAAATGCGGAATGCTATAAGGAAATGCATAGTCATCATGAGAAGGTTGGTTTCTGTGTACAAGATTCACAGATGATCTGTCTGTTTAGCTTTGATGTCAATCTGATTACTTTATATCATTTCTTCCTTGAAGGCTATAAACTGCTTATGTACCAATATAATGTTGTTATGAAAGACTCGCCTCCCACGGCCCTCAACTTGGACCTGTCACCCGGACAAACCCTTTGGTGACTAGGTAAAAATGATGTAGTCTCGTGGAGCAACACAGGCATCATAAAGTCTGGTCTGCTTTGCAACTTCTTCTGGCCAAGAACTGCCCAGTTAGACAGGAAGAGATCATCTGACTGACTTAAAGCAGCCAGCCACAGCTTGCTTTGTATTTACATGCTGTAAAAAAGTAAAAAATCAGCTGACAGGCCATCCAAGATTTAGATAAGTGTATCAGAACAGAACAGATATGGAGAAATGTAGCATTACATCACTTGCTCACCATTGAATCCTCTGCAGTAAATGGGTACCGTCAGAATTCAAACAGCTGATAAAAACATTACAATAATCCATAAGTGATGACAATTTTAACTTCAAACCGTTGCTTCTATTGCTAAATTACGAGTCCTCTATCCATAACAGTGCTTTTTCCAGTGAAATAGACATTCTAGTACTAAAAGCAGAGAGATACAATGTCGCAGTTAAACCTGTTTGTTCACTAAGAGAAAACGGTCCAAAACGGTTCTAAACAAATATGTTGGTGGATTATGATGGGAGACGACAACAGGGGTTGCACTTTTTTACTGGAGGAAGTGTTATTATGAATTCTGATTCAAAGTTAAAAAAGCTTATCACTGGCATTTATATCAGTATTTATGAAGTTTTTTCACTTCACAAGACATTAATTGATGGACTGGAGTGGTGTGGATTACTTGTGGTTTATTGTGATGTTTTTATCAGCTGTTTCAAAATCAAATTTTTCCTCAGAAGTGGTCATTGTAACCGCCTGGTATTTTGTAAACTTAGCATTTTATTGTACAGTACGCTGATGAGAATGGCAGATTTACAGTTCAGCCTTGTTTTAATGATTCAGATATTTTACCTTCCCATTTGAGGACATGACCATGGAGCAGGAAAACCAGCTGATGCAGAATCCAAATGATGCTTGTCATCTGCTCGCCCATAATGGATGGGTTATGGCAGATGACCCGCTTAGAAATTTTGCAGAGCCAGGTGAGTCAAAATATATGTCTATTTTGGTTTCTGCTGAACATTTTTGGTTTTGATGCTGGTCTAGAAATTGCAAAAAGTTACATTGTGTTTCTGGTGACTAAAAATGTCTAGCTGGTTAAGGACCTGGTAATTGATTTATCTGTCTGTTAGGCTGTAATGTTTACCTCAGAAGAGAACTTGTTTGCTGGGGTGACAGCGTGAAACTTCGCTATGGCGACAAACCAGAGGACTGTCCATACTTATGGGCTTACATGAAGAAGTACACAGAGATCACAGCCAAACATTTCTCCGGTGTACGTCTGGATAACTGCCACTCCACACCCCTTCATGTGGCTGAGGTACGTGTTCAGATTTCTACTTTATTTTTGATCTGCATGCATATTTCATGATTTATTTATACAAATGACATCATATGCAACAGGCAGGAACTCAGAATGTTCTGCAATGTCATTGTAAATGTATAAAGTGACAATTTTCATGTTGAAAATATGTAGTGTCATTCCTTCTGAGGTTGTACTGCAGGTATTTGACATGTACTGTTGGATGTGACAAATTGTGTGTTGTGTCTATAGGCCATGTTAGCTGCAGCCAGAGTGGTCAGGCCCAATCTTTATGTGATAGCCGAACTCTTTACAGGAAGTGAACAGCTTGACAATTTGTTTGTTAATCGGCTGGGAATAACCAGTCTCGTCAGAGGTACTGCAGACTGCAAGAGACACGTTTGCCCTTGATGCTAAATTTGCTTTTTGTGTTTTTTTTCTTCCTCTCCGTTTTTTACTCAAAACATTCATACCTTTTTTGGCAACATTAACTCTTTCTCTTCATCATCTGCTTTGACCTTGTGCATTTCATGTGCTCACGAATATTATGTCATTAATAACATATTTCATTACTAATAAACCTGCTTAATGTCCTAATGCAATAATCTCTGATTATGTAACCTGAGCATGTTCCAATTCTTTGTTGTACACTTCACACCATCATCTGTCTGTCTTGCTTAATTTGCTTTCATTCTATCTATCTATCAATCTATCGATCTATCTATCGTTCTGTCTTCCTATCTATCATTCTATCTATCTAACCCTGCTGCTGAGTGGGCTGCAGTATATGTTGGCTGTTGCTCGTCAACATAGGCCTGATCTGTATGTGGTGGCTGAGCTCTTCACTGGCAGCGAGGAGCTGGACAATATCTTTATGACTAGGCTTGGCATTACCTCCCTTATCCGAGGTAAGACGCAAAGAGATTGGGAAATGCAGTTGCAGTGACGCACAGAATTAAGGACAAGATGTGTGAAATGCAAATACAGCATGCTGTTGATTATGACACTAAATAGTTTTGACTCGTTGCTCAAAATGAGCTAAAAACACCACAGCTGCTGTTGATAGAATTTGAGTTGTGTTTCACACAGAATATTCTTAAATTTGAGATGTTAGATAGATATGGATGGACACTTGTCGCATGGGTTGTTTTTTCAAATGTATTTATTTTTAGGATTTATTTTCGGTATATGAAGGCCACATTAAAACTATCATTTATTTTTGCCTTTTATGTTTCAGTTGTATTGTTATACCCTTGACCCATACAATACACATGGATCATTAAAACAAACATTTTGAAAGCTATGATAATCTCAGCAAAATATAAATAAAAAGATTTCAATATTTATTGTGTGAAAATATTTTATATTGTTTTATATACCAAGTAGTTGTTTTGATTACTCAGAACCAACATTTGCCATTATAAAGGTAAATCAAATTGTTAGTTTTCTGTGCATCATTTTGCATAAAGATATAATTTTGTAAATTTATTCTTAAAAATGTTTAAACATATTAGTTGAACCCCATGACGGGTGTGGGGGTTATTGTTTATATGAATATATATTATATCTAATATATATATATATATATATCTAATACTAGATATAAGATCTATGAGACATAAATATGTGATACACACACTGTTTAGACCAAATTAAATATACTAGTGAAGATGCTCGTAGTTATATACTATATATTATATATCAAATTATTATCCTGCCCCATCAACCCCTGTTTGTAAGTTTGACCTTTTTATGAAAAGTCCCATTTCCTGAGAAGATCTGTTCTGTCACCATCAGAGGCCATGAGTGCCGGGGACAGCCATGAGGAAGGTCGACTCGTATATCGTTTCGGAGGGGAGCCTGTAGGTTCATTTGTACAACCAAACCTCAGGCCTTTAGTGCCATCAGTTGCTCACGCCATGTTTTTGGATGTTACCCACGACAACGAATGTCCCATTCAGGTCAGTGAAAGTAACTGATGGCAAAAAGCATATGAATATGAATGGCCAACACATCCTATAGTATTTCAGACTTAACATCCTGTAAAGTGTTTTTCTTTTGTGTTTTATATGTTGAGGTAATTATTACTTGGTTTACTGTGTATTTTATTCTATGTAATATTTAAAAAAAATAAATAAAATCTGTTTTTCTTGTAGGTTCGTTCAGTGTTTGATGCTTTAGCCAGTACTGCTATCGTCTCTATGGCCTGCTGTGCCTCAGGCAGCACTAGAGGATATGATGAGCTCGTACCTCAACAGGTACAAATCTCTGCAGTGATTTTGTTGTGTCTGAAACCTAAGGCCTTGCTTCCAATCAGTCAGTCATTAAACAGATGGCATTTAATTGCAGGCACGCTGCTAAAAAACTGGTTTTCACAAGCTCTCAAGTAGGTCCTGCTCATTAATCGAAATTGCTTAACATTCGGGATATCAACAATTAGGATTTTACCACGATATAGTATATTTATTCTATATATATTATATATCTATATAGAATATATATATAATATCTATACTATCACTTATCTAGTATATAATATGTTCTTATATTTAGGACATTACGGCCCGCTTCCAACACCATGTGTCAGATCTAATAGTCCAAAACACATTCAGGACGCCTTACCGATGACACGATATATGGACATCATGCCAGTGCTTCTTATAAGTCATAATCAGATCGAACATCTTAGTAGACAGGTGTGCACCACTTGGATTTGCCATTTCATGTTAGGACTTCTACTTTCTTTCGAAGGGACTTATTTTCTGCTTTTCGTCATAACATGAGCATAAAAGATTAATATTCGAATAATAAAAAAAATTATAAAATTAAATTACTACTTATCAGCAAAGATCATTCACATTGATCAAACTTGACCATTAATACCACTTGTTTCTTTTTTAAACTTTCTATTGCCATGAGATTCTAGGAAAAGTACCAGTTTCCACAAAAAATATTAAGCAGCACAACTGTTTTCACAATGACAATAATAAGAATTTTTCTGAGCTCTACTTCAAGCAGAAGAGTTTTGAAGGATCGTGTGACACTAAAGACTATGATGCTGAAAATTCAGCTTGCCATCACAGGATTAAACTACATTGTAAAATGTATTAAAATCATAATTAAAAAAACATTTTAAATAATGTAATAATATTTCACAATATTGCTGTTTTTACTGTAATTTTGATCAAATAATTGCAGCCTTGGTGAGCATACAATAAGAGACGACCCCAAACTTTTGAATGCCAGCTAAAGTTGAGATTTTGTTTTGTTACATAAATATCATATTACATTTCTCCTTCATGATTTTTATGACAGATTTAAAAAAAATGTTTACGGGTGAGCCCTTCTCTGCCAGCTCCCAATTATGTAACAAGAATCCTTTGTTCTCCCTCTACAAATCATTTCTGTTCTTCTCACTCGGTTTGTATCTGGGTCAGTTTTCATTAATAAACAAAAGCCTTTCTGTTATTATTTTTTCCCTTCTTTTTCACATCAAAATGTTTCCCGGGGGTTCTAATATACCTGTAGAAAGCTATTGGTTACTCCACTGTAAATGCAACACTGCACAAGCACAACCTGGATGCTGCCATCTTTTCTTCACAGTTTCTGAAATAATTTTTGAGCCAGTCATCTGAGCCATAAATGCTTTGTGACTGATCACTCTGTATTAATAATAATAATACATTTTATTTATAATGCGCTTTCTCAAATACATAATATCAAAATACAGCAATAAATTCAAAGTTAAAAACATTACTTAAAAGATGTGTCTTAAGAAGTTTCTTAAAACAATCCAACGAGGCAGCATTCCTAATCTATGCAGGCATTGAGTTCCATAACTTAAGCACATTGTATGAAAAGGCCCTCCCCTCCATGGTTTTTAATTTTAGAATTCCTTGCCTCAAACAGGCAAATATGTTGCAAACGTGTATGCAAAAATGTGTTTTGTCCACATAATGGTGTTGGTACATTGTCTACCAGCACAAGCTGACTACTAAACCTAACCAAACGTGTTTTTTCTTCAGATTTCAGTAGTAAAGGAAGAGCGTTTGTACCCCAAGTGGAATCCTGATGCACTGCCCTCTTCTGTTGGGGAGGTGAACCTCCAGACTGGTATAATGGCAGGAAAACTTGCCCTCAACAAACTCCACCAAGAGCTGGCAGAGAAGGGCTTCACCCAGGTCAGGATCATGTTTACTCATAACAGATATCAAAAAAATGTATTATGAGTCACAACCTCTAACAGCAGAAGGAGACTTTGATACTGGTAATCAAATTCTTTATTAACTACTGAGTAAACTCATTAGTCACTTTGCCGGACAGTTTTATTCCCTTGGGTTAAATTTAGATTAAAGAAATGTTTCAGGTTCAGACTTAACATCTGAGACATGCTGTTATTTTCAGCTTGTCCCTCATATCAAAGTTGTTTATAGAGAGATGAGCTTAGGATGGAAAGTCTTTTTAAAATAAGAAATGTGAAACAGGTTTATTTAAAGCACTTATAGTGGCCCACATTTTGAACTTTTGAGAGACACTTAAAAAAAGTATCTGTTTATTATATCTCTAATTAATCTCTACAAATTTGACTTTTTTCCGTTCTCTTTTTTTATTTTCAAGATAATACACCTTTTGTGTATAAACCTTATGTTTCATTATTTTTAACCAAAAATGTATGAATAAAAAAATGAAAGAAATGTATATGAATGCATGAATTATTCAGTAGAGTTGCATCAGCAAACAAATGACCTTTTCTCAGGACAAACTTCACTTTTATGAGCTCTTTTTGCATTTCTACTAACATTTGACAACAATAAAGAAATCAGATATTTTTGAGTTCATTTTGAACAACATATCTAGATTTTAACATTAAAAAACTATTTTTGTTAATTATTTTGCTTAAAAAGTGTACTTTATTTCTTTAAAATAAATACCACTGAGTTTTACTATCTAATCCAAAGACATTCACACATCTTTAACTATCCAAATACTTTTTCAAACCGCTGTAAATTATTTCTTTCAGTATTCAGATATGTGTTATTTGAGCTGTAAAGTGTTTACTGGGGTGGTAGGACCCATTGTAGGGTTTAAACCTGTTCTTACCACTTGACTACACCACCATCAGTCTTATGTGCACATGACTGTCTGTGTCTTTATATCTGTTCATCGTGCATGTCACAGGTTTACGTGGATCAGCTGGATGAAGACACTGTGGCTGTGACCAGGCATTGTCCCAGCACACATCAGTCTGTTTTGACTGTGTCTCGTACGGCCTTCAAAAACCTAGAAACACACCAATACAGAGCGCATCTAGCCCCCATGTACATCCCAGGTACGCTTTTAGTGCTGAATGCTCTTTGCTTTCCAGTTATTTTGCTGAAATCAAACTCATCTGTCTTATTTTATGCGTGGCACATCATGTAGTATGATATTTCATTTACATGATGTCACTGAAGTATGATTTCTTATGAATCAGTGATACTTATAAACCAGCAAGACATGTTTTTTCTTATCTGCCATCTCATTGCGCAGGTAAAATCGAGGAGGTGATTTTAGAAGCGCATACAGTGGAGAGAAAAGCTGAGTCATATGTGAAAGATGAGAGGTTTATTAATGGCATGCCGAACTACACGGTTGAGATCCACGAAAACATCCAGGTAACATGACACTAGTGTAGGTAACAGCTGCGCTGTGACATGAAGGGGAGGGCTGCCGGGATCAGTTTTATGGCTGTCATCGTACGGAGAAAAGACTAACAAACAGAGAACCTGTTCTGTTGGTATTGTGGGTATTTGTTGGCATTTTTTTTAAATGAAGCTTTGTGTAAGTGTATAGTTTCTTGATGGCTGCACATGTGTGCAAAGCATGTCCCTTCTGATTTAGGCCTGAATACATGTGTTTGTTTTCAGTTAAAGGACAGTGAAATTGTAAAACGGGGAGATGCCATCACAGAGGGCCGCAGTGAGTTTGTTGAGGAGATTTTTTTTGAAAAGCTCACACCCGGTAGTGTAATTGCATTCAGGTAAACAAACACACACCAAATGAAATTAATCCTGTTTAATGCAGTCTTATATAATAAGTTTCCCTGTAATTGTTTGTCATTTTTTCAATCATTCATGGCTTAAAAGTTTTTTGAAAAAAATTAAGTGGTTGTCTTTTTTTTTTTTTTAGAAATAAAAATATTTTTTCAACCTCATGTCAATCCTTTGAGAAACACTCCCAAAAATATTTTGTAACCTTTTTTTGCCATGAAGATAACAATAGCCACAGAAGCTGGCAAGGTGTTTAACCATAAACAAACCAACAAAAATATAATGTGTGCATGAAAGGAAAAATGCTGTAATTTCTTCCATGGAACACACACACACACAACATATTTTCAAGAAACTTCCAGATTTTTCCATATCACTTCATATTTCAAGCTCCGAAAAGGACAAGAGCACTAATCGTATAGACTATTTGTATGGTGCTTTTATAGTGCTCCTTCGTCTTTTTGGAGCTTGAAAGATGGGGAAGTGTTTTTTTGTGTGTTCCATTGAAAAATAACAGCATTTCCTAGTTTAAAAGCACATGAGTTTTTGGGTGAACTGTTCTTTTAAATTAGCATTAATTAATTCATTTCAACATGTAACTGAATTCACAGGGTGAGTCTCGATCCAAACTCTCAGAAAATGGTCGGCTACTTGCGAACTCAACTCTCACAGTTTAACCGGCTGTATAAATCCGGCAGTCTGATTGACAGCAATGTGCCTGGCATCCTGAAAATAGCTCTAGACTTGTGAGTCATTTTTACCTTAATCATGTTCAAATACAATTCCCAGTTATTCATTTGTTTAGAAAGCGAAATACCAATGAAAGTTATTCATTTGCTTCTCATTTGTTTAGAAGGCAAAATATGTGCTGTTTAACAGTTAATTTCAATACATAATGATATGCATCAGTTCATTTGCTTTCAATTCAGTTCTCTCACTAAGGCCTGTTGTTTTAAATTATGTGGCAGTTTAATGTCCAAACTGACTCTGGCAGAGATGAACGTGTTGTTATTCCTCTGTGATGCGGAGGAGCAGGAAGATGGTGGCGGCTGCTACAATATACCATCTTGGAAGGCGCTGAAGTATGGAGGCCTACAAGGTACCAAAATTCACATGTAACAGGATTGGTTTCGGGTGACTGTAGTAGTTATGTGACTGTATAAGCCTCGTGCTTTCATTACTCACAGGTTTTGTGTCAGTGTTGTCTGAGATTCGACCCAAAAATGACCTTGGACATCCATTCTGTGACAATCTCAGACAAGGTGATTGGATGATCGATTACGTGAGCTCTCGCCTGATGAATAAAGGTGGAGCTCTGCGGGAGGTAGGAAAGGAAATGTTTTTTAGTAATGTTTGGTAAAAGAACTTGAGTAATAAAGTTTGCCATGCAACTCGTCCAGCATCCTTTTTAAATCACTCGGATTACCTTAGTAATAATATGATATTATAAAATGTTTTGATGTGGCGTACTACTTGTCTAAATACATTTTTTCTAAATTTATCATAGGTTGGAAAGTGGTTCAGCGCTGTTTTTATATACCTCAAACATATTCCACGCTATTTAGTGCCATGTTATTTTGATGCAATTATTGTCGGGGCGTACGCCACAGCTGTAGATGCTGTTTTCAACCAAATGTCCAGGTTAGTTCTCTGTTAAATGTAATATTTAAGAGTGTGAGAGTGTATTTAATATTTGTCCTGTGTGTGGGGTGTAGATTGTAAATGTGTGTAATGGGTTCCAGCTTTGTTCAGAACGGGTCGACCCTGGTTAAGCAGCTGGCCCTGGGGTCAGTTCAGATGTGTTGGGTGGGTCGTATCCCTGCCCTGCCGCCCCTCTCCCCTGAACTGGAGGATGTCCCGGTCCGACTCAGCAGTGTGACCAAACAAGAGGAGCAGTGTTGCATTTCTCTCGCTGCAGGTTGGATTCATACAGTTCCATCTACTGTAAATCATTTGATTGACAGGACTGTTTATATTTATTTAATGCTTTAAATTAAAGAAAAAAGAACCACATGGTTGATACTAGACAGGGCCCCAAGTGCATATTGCCTAAAAGTGTTGCTGTGCCTATAAAATTACGCATATACTACCATATTGACAAGCTTTCTAATGCTTAAGTTGCAATGTGATTAAAATAATTCTTATTGATGTAAAAACGTATACACTTCTACATATTACATACTTTTTAATGTGGTAACATGAAACATTTTATCACCTATGCAGGTCTGCCACATTTCTCCACTGGAATCTTCCGCTGTTGGGGGCGAGACACTTTCATAGCGCTGCGCGGCCTCATGCTTTTGACAGGGAGGTACCTGGAGGCCAGGTGAGCATCTAGTTTTAGAATACATACCAATGACTCTGAAATCATCCTCTAATCTGATGTTGCTTCTGACAGAAATATCATCTTGGCCTTTGCTGGCACAATGAGCCATGGTCTGATCCCTAATCTGCTGGGTCAGGGTTCGGCAGCCACGTCTTACTGCCGTGATGCAGTATGGTGGTGGCTTCAGTGTATCCAGACTACTGGATATAGTGCCCAATGTCACAATATTCTGATTCCCGTTCACGATGTATCCCAATGATGACTCTGAGGCACAGCCCCTGGGGACAGTGGTAAGAACAAGGAAAATTCCTTACTCTTATGATACTTGATATAGTACAATGCCCTGCCCTACTTACAGTGGGTACAGAAAGTATTCAGACCGCCTTAAATTTTTCACTCTTTGTTATATTGCAGCCATTTGCTAAAATAATTTAAGTTATTTTTTTTCCTCATTAATGTACACACAGCACCCTATATTGACAGAAAAACACAGAATTGTGACATTTTTGCAGATTTATTAAAAAAAAAAGAAAAACTGAAATATCACATGGTCCTACGTATTCAGACCCTTTGCTGTGACACTCAATATATTTAACTCAGGTGCTGTCCATTTCTTTTGATCATCCTTGAGATGGTTCTACACATTTATTTGAGTCCAGCTGTGTTTGATTATTTTGATTGGACTTGATTAGGAAAGCCACATACCTGTCTTTATAAGACCTTACAGCTCACAGTGCATTTCAGAGCAAATGAGAATCATGAGGTCAAAGGTACTGCCTGAAGAGCTCAGAGACAGAATGGTGGCAAGGCACAGATCTGGCCAAGGTTACAAAAAAATTCTGCTGCACTTAGGGTTCCTAAGAGCACAGTGGCCTCCATATCCTTAAATGGAAGACGTTTGGGACGCCCAGAACCCTTCCTAGAGCTGGCCGTAAGGCCAAACTGAGCTATCGGGGGAGAAAAGCCTTGGTGAGATAGGTAAAGAAGAACCCAAAGGAGCACTGTGGGTGAGCTCCAGAGATGCAGTCGGGAGATTGTAGAAAGTTGTAGAAAGTCAACCATTACTGCAGCCCTCCACCAGTTGGGGCTTGATGGCAGAGTGGCCCGACGGAAGCCTCTCTCCTCAGTGCAAGACACATGAAAGCCCGCATGGAGTTTGTTAAAAAACACCTGAAGGACTCCTAGATGGTGAGAAATAAGATTATCTGGTGTGATGTGACCAAGATAGAACTTTTTGGCCTTAATTCTACCGGATGTGTAGGAGAAAACCCGGCACTTAAAATTAACTTAATGATTTTTAGCAAATGCTGCTATAACAAAGAGTGAAAGTTTAAGGGGGTCTGAATACTTTCCGTACCCACTGATTGATCAGTAATAGGAGTACTGTTTTTTTTTTACCACATTTTCTATAACATGCCCTTTAGAGCCACTGGAATAAATAAAGCATATATTTTTATATTTGTGGTTTCACCGGTGCTTCTTACATTAGCCATCGTTTGCTCTTCAAGGCCATTTCTGATAAATGTGTTGGCTCATATACTTGTACTTCTCACGTTCTAATAGGTGCAGGCTTATGTCTTTAGATATTGTTTACTGATTGTTTTTATTCTGTTTAACACAAAATGGAATTGTGCATGCAATTACAATGAATGGGCACTGGAGCTTTTAAACTTCAAAAAGAACACAAAAGCACCATAGAAATACTATGAAATTGGCTCATTAATGTGCCATGGATATCTAGGGACAGATAACATGAAATTCATCATACTATGCTATTATATGACATATTTGGACCACTCTTATGCTGCTTTTGTGGAGCTTTTTGTCATTTTGGAGCTTAACAGCCCCAGTCCTCATATTGAAAGTGCTATATTGAAAAGTGTGGCCAGAATATTCTACAAAAAAAATCACCTTTTGTGCCCCATGGATGGAGGAAAGTCATACTGATTTGTAACTTTATTTTACATAAATGTCTTGTATAATCAAACAACCATTTTACAAAAGTATTACGGTAGTCAAATTATATGTTGATTATATAACACTTTTAGTAGGCAAATCTCTACTACGTATTTAATCAGATTATGAAGGATACGTATATATGCACAACATATTGTTTTTATGTTTATTTTTGATGTGGCATGGTTTCATTTTTGACTGAAGGCTTTTAATATCATTGTTCATGTATTGTATCAGGTTAACGACCAGCCGTTATATGTGGTTATTCAAGAGGCAATGCAGCGTCATATGCAGGGAGTAGAGTTCAGAGAGAGAAACGCAGGTCCACAGATCGACCACAACATGCGAGATGAAGGTGAGTCATTTTCTAAGACTGTTTTTCCATGTCTGTCTCAAACCATACCTTGCTTTTCCTATTGTCCTGTCCCATAGGCTTTAACGTGGAGGCCAAAGTAAATCCCGAGACGGGATTTGTTTACGGTGGAAATCGCTTCAACTGTGGGACATGGATGGATAAAATGGGAGAGAGTGACAAAGCCCATAATCGAGGTGTTCCAGCCACACCTAGGTACTATAACTACACGCTAACATACCTGTCATGCTAAACCCATATAATAATGCTCCACTATATTTAGCACAAAAGAACTCTTTCAGTGTGAACCACTGAGACTGAGTAGCTTTGAGCTTGGATAAACCAGTCCTCAATACGTCAAGTGGATAATGGTGTTGTGTTTATGTGCAGGGACGGCTCTGCGGTGGAGATTGTGGGTCTCTGTAAGTCAGCGGTGCGCTGGCTGATGATGATGAATGAGAATGGAAATTTCCCATACTCCTCTGTCACAATACACAGAGATGGTACATCCTCTTTAATACTTTCTCATTCTCAATGAAACTGTCAATGTTTATTTATTATTGTTTGTTACAAAATAAAGTGCCAGAAATTGATTTTTTGTGTTAGATAAGTGGCAATAATGAAATATTTATTTATTTTTATTTTTAATTGTATTTATTGAATTATAAGGTGCCAGTAATTAAATTGTAATTTTATTTTATTTAGTTTTTAGTTAATTTTTTCTTATAGGATAAGGTACCAGTATTTTTTTTTTCAAGGCGGATTTAAAAAAATCTTATTACAAAATAAGGTTCCAGTAATTAAATCTTTTAGTTTTATTTTCTATTATTACAAAATAAGGTACCAGTAATGAATTTCATTTTACTTTATTTATTTTCCTCCAAAAAATGTTAAAACTACTACCAGAGCAAGAGGAATGTTGCTACAGCGACTCACTTTTAAGTCTAGTCATTCCTGTCCTGTTGAAAATACATACCTTCAGTAGTATCACGATTCACTGTTATGATACAGTATAATCAGCTGACAGCATGCTAATAATTTTTCATATATTTTAAAGATATCATAACCATTACAGTGTCATTTTTCCAGGAACAGAACAGTCGGTGTCCTATAAAGAGTGGAATCAAAGGATCCAGGAGAATTTTGAAAGGTTTTTCTACGTGTCAGATGACCCTGCAGACCCAAATGAGCAACATCCTGAACTGGTCCACAAGAAATGCATTTACAAAGACAGTTACGGGGCCTCTAGCCTCTGGAGTGACTACCAGCTCAGGCCTAACTTCACCATCGCCATGGTGGTGGTGAGTCCAAGTGCTTATGAAAGATTATTTTTGAGAGTTTTTGGGGCTGTTCTGTGTTCTCTTATACAGTCCTTTCTTTTACTAGGCACCAGAGTTGTTTACAGTGCAGAGAGCATGGGAGGCTTTAGAGATTGTAGAAAAAAAACTGCTCGGTCCTCTGGGAATGAAAACGCTGGATCCAGAGTGAGTAGAAAACAACACCTGCTGACTGCCCGTTGGTTAAGCAGCTACTTGTGTTAAAAGTGTGCTCTTTTGGCTGGCTGGCTGAACATGGTTTGATAAGTGTTTTAATCTAGAACAAGAGTATTTGTGCATCGGTGAAAGTCATTTGTATGTAGAAATCTCTGTCTGTATTTGTTTAACAGTGATCTGGTGTACTGCGGCATTTATGACAACGCCCTGGATAATGACAACTACAGCTGTGCGAAAGGATTCAACTATCACCAAGGACCTGTATGTTTTCATACCTTAAAGGGATAGTTTGCCTAAGTTGTTCCAAACCTGTATGAATTTCTTTCTTCTGCTGAATGCAAAATAAGATATTTTGAAGAATGTGGGTAACCTAATGGTTTCGGGTCCCCATTGACTTCCATAGTATTTTTTCCATACTATGGAAGTGAATGCGGACAGGTTTGGAAGTAAATGATGAGAGTTTTCATTTTTGTGTGAACTATCCCTTCAACAAGTATAAATTGTTTCAGATGTAAGAGATTTCATTGTTTTTTTTAAACTATGCACATTTCATCATTTACAGGAATGGCTGTGGCCAGTTGGATACTTCTTACGAGCCAAGCTTTATTTCGCTAAGAAAATGGGCCAGGAGAAGTACAACAAAAGCGTGTACCTCGTCAAGAATGTTCTGTCTAGACTTTATACCCATTTAGAAAGGTATTGCAGAGCTCAGACTAACACAAAAAGTTTAATTTCTTTCAAAAGAGGCGAGTGATTTGAATCTACAGAAGATTGAGTTTAGAAATTCAGTGTTTGAGTCATTTGCACAGTATACAACATTTCATATGTTCTCTTTGATCTAGATCACCTTGGAAGGGTTTACCTGAGCTGACCAATGAAAATGGACAGTACTGCCCGTTCAGTTGTGAAACACAGGCTTGGTCCATCGCTACTGTTCTGGAGGCCCTATATGATTTATGATCATTTCAAGGACAAGCTCTCATATACTTCTTGCCACCTTCCTGAGAAGTTCAGAGGACATTGTTTTACATTCACAGCTTTGTTGTGAACTTTGTGCCAACTCACTTTTAAAGAGGTTTTCTGTCATGTTTACACTCTTGTTAGTTACTACCAGCAGACCAACCATTGTTGGTTAAGAAGCAGGTTTATACCCATTTGTGATTATTAAAGTACATATGATACTCTCTCAAGACAAAGAATAGATTCCTTACCTTTAAATACAGCTGGTACTTTATTTCATTATCTAAATTCATATTACAAATTCTTACAGCTATTACACACAGGTATTCTTAGATCTACAGTATGGGCGGTCTTTCTTTTTTGCCAAGTCATGGTTGCTTCATTGTCTGCCCATGGGCAACAGAAACTCATTGTTCTGCCTCCATGAACCTACTGTACACAACAAACTAACATGACGTACATGTTTTAGTCTCACTCATGCCTTACAGAGATTATTTTTCAGTTTTGATCTAAGAGTGACAGCCAAATAAAACAATCCATATAACAAACAAATGAGTCATCATTTGTTCAGTGTAATTAACCCACTATAGTACAGTGTTGCCATATAACGCCATGATTTTTCTTCTTCTAGCTATTCAGTACAGCTAGAATTGAAAGGGGATTTCAATTCCCTAGGTTGCCCCTACAAGGAAAACTGAATTCTGAAATTAGCGAAAACTGAATTTTAACAAAATTCTAAGTTTTCTGTAATTTTTTTCTGAATCAGTTTTTTTTTTCTCTGCATCTTTTCTAATTAGATGTTGTTTACAGACTTTTTTTTTTACCTACCGTAGTTTTACAGACAGTGGAGAAAATGTCAAGTATATACAGTATGTTATTTAAACTACATTGGAAGTTTAGTTATGCTAATTCTCATTGCTTTTATTGTAACATATCTCTGTTGTCTATTCAATCTAGGTTGTATGAATAGCCACCTGCAAAGTTAGGCACTGCTTTAAAGAACAGTATAAAATAAATATATGCAAGCCACTTAATTTGTCTTTTTAGGAGTTGCAAGCATATACTTGCATCAATCTGCAAAATAAATTAATTAATTTAGAGAGACTTGACAATTTTCATGAGTTTTCACATTTTTTCCACACTGTTTTACCACCCCATATTTAAACATGGAATTGTTAATAATAATAGTTGTCGTTGTTTTTGTTGTTATGTGCGTTTCCCACTTTTCAAGATCCTTTAGCCTTTTACACATTTTCCTTCTGGAGATTAAAACACCTCAGTTCCTTTCAGTCGGTCACTCTCGACGTAACGTCGGATGACCGACGAATTGGGATCTAGAGAGACCAATCTACTTCGAGTGTAAACTAAACGAGCCAATGCACATTGGCATGCGATTATTGCATCCAGCTGCCGCTTATCACAGCGTGAGTATAAGTAGGCAGTAGGTGCAGCGCATATTCAGCTTTTCGTTTCGGAGCCGAGCGATGACATCTTTCTGCTCCTGACTACTCTACTGAGAGAGGAAGACCGAATGAGTTCAGCGCGCTCTTTGAGAGCTCTTCGTGTTGGCGGTACGGCGCTTCAGCGGTGGTGGTTTCCCGTGTCGAGTGGGTTGCACATATCAGGCTGCACTACCCCTGTTTGTGTTGCAGGCAGCCATATCCCCTGTGCGTTTCAGCATGCTAAAAGAGCTTTTTCCCCTAAAAAATCAATTTCTGGTGCGTCTTTTTAAAGACGACATTGCATGGCAAACTCGACGCTACGTCTTCGTAAAGACGATGTGGGTCTTACTATAGACAACGTATCACCCGGGCATTCTGAATGCGGTCGTTACCTGGCACTGGGTGAAAGTCACGATCGCTGCCTCTCGTGCCTGAGCATTAGGCCCCACTGAGGGGTTTTTTTTGTGGATTTTTGGATAGTCATGTTCTCTTCGCGGGAAGATGACTCATCTCCAGGACTCGAGGTCAAGCTCCGGTGTCCTCAAAGGGCGGAGCGCTGTTGCCCTCGCCTCGATTTATGTTCTCGTCATGGCGTGCAGTCAGCTGTGGCTTACTTCATTTCAGGTAGCCGGTTGGCTGAACGAGTAACAGTGATGGCAAACCTACCAGGGAACACCCCTCGGGACCATCACTCCTCTTACCACTCGCAACCATTTATCATCCAATGGCACGTGCTGGGCCCTCTTACAGAGGAACAGCTATCCGTGGCTTTCCTCCCGCCCACCGGATTTCGACGCTGCTCGGCGTTGAGCCGGAGCTTTCTGAGAGGAAGATTCGCTGTGCTGCTGTCTTCTGGACTTGTAACAATGAGCCTTAATCGATCTTGAAATACTGGCTATGCTTTCCCTGGCCGCCATGAGGGTAGGGCTTGATGAGACCTCCACGTGTCCCCGAGCCCCTCAAGGTATGAGACGATTGTTTTTGGTGTGGTCCAACTCTGGTTTCCAACAGCGCCCCGCCCCGGTTCATTCTTCCCGGAGTTGACCTGAGGGCGTTACCTTGATGTGGATGGCACCGTTTATCCATTGCTCCCAGAACACCGACCTGCTAACCCTCGCCTCCCTAACCACTCTCACGTGGTGCAGCTAGGGGATAACATGTCGCCCCGTGCGAGTGGTTGGTTGCGATTCAGTTGTGTCCTGAATGCCTTGCCACCCGGCAGGGTGAACCGCCTTCCCCCTCCCGGGTCTGTAGACTCGTCTGGTCGTCCCGGCGATGCTTTTACTGCCTGTAAAAGCTGCCTCCGCCTTACCGCTACGGGCGTTACTTGCCGGTCTTCATGCTACACACTGAGGACCGTGCGTGAGGGTTGTCAAAAGAGCTCCGAACCGCACGGTCATCGCACTCCGGCGCGAAGGTCACTGCGAGTTCTCTGGTTTGTGCGATGTCCACACTTGTGGTCCAGAAGCTTCACCTCTGGTTGTGTCTGGTCAACATGAGGGATGACGACAAAGTTTGGTTCCTCAAGGTCCCTATGGCGCAGACCGGCCTTTTCGTCGACGCAGTCGAGAACATGGCCCAGCATTTCTCGGCTGCACAGGAGTAGACTGAGGTGGTCCGACCTTCTGCCCCTGCGGGCAGCTGCTGCCTCCACCCATCTGCCGGCTGCAGCTCCCCAGCCTGCTCGTCGCCGAGGGTGGCCCCCTGCGTCCACCCCCACTCCCGCGCCACATCAGCAGCAGCCTCAATCTGCGGCGCCGTTTAGCTGTGCGTATATGCCGCCACGCGCACCGGCAGGTCCCCGCATCCTGGCGGTGAGCGGAAGAGCAAGAGCCCTTGGGACATGCAACCCAGAGAGACTCTGACTATGGCTATTCGTTCACATTCCCGCTCCCCCCAGTTCAGTGCAGAGATTGCAGTCCTACTGGGCAGGGATGCGATAGGGCCGGTCCACAAGAGGATCCATACATATGGACGATTGGTTTTCGCCCCTACTTCATTGTCCCAAGAAAGGCGTGGGTTACGACCGCTCTCGTCCATTTCCCCGGTTTACCTGTCAGATGTTGATGAAGGAACGCATTTTTTCTGGTGGCATCCGTCCCGATATTTGTTGCAGCGATCGACCTAAGGACCGTACATTCTGTGTCGTCATCCGCCCCACACATTGCGCGAGTTCGCGTCCGAGACTCGCATTCATACAGTCCTGCCCTCCGGTCTGTCCCCCTGTCGCCCGTTTCTTCACGTACCGTTGTGGAGGCAGCCCGTGTTTCCCTGAGAGAACAGGGTCGTTCCGCATTTCAACTACCTCGTACTAACTTACTCTCCGATCATTGTGCTGCACACGGGACGTGGTTCTTTTCGCACCTCAGCCGTTTGGTGGCCTTCAGGTCACTGGAAAAATGCAAACTCCTTGGAGAGGGAGCTCTTTTCTCGTATGGAGTGGATTTGGTCGAGCACAATGGCCTCATGCAAGGACGTTCTCCATTCGTGGTTTGAACTGCTTGAATTCGTTTAAGGGCAGGACAGCGGTCCCACTGAAACAGTTTCAGAGGCTCCTGGGGCATATGGCAGCTACGGAGGCAGTCATGCCGCTGGGGTTGCTTCATATGAGACCGCTTTAACACTGGCTCCATGGCCGAGTCCTTAGGTGGGCGTGGCTACGCGGCACTCACCGGATCCAAGTCACACCGGCCTGCCGCCAAACCTTAACCCCATGGTCAGAACTTGCGTTTCTCTGGGCAGGAGTGCCCCTAGAGCAGGTCTCCAGGCATGCTGTGGTTTTCACGGATGCCTCAACCACCGGCTGGGGCGCCACGTACATTGGGCTTGCAGTGTCAGGGGTTTGGATGGGCCCTCAACTGCACTGGCACATCAATTACCTAGAGTTTCTGGAAGTGCGCCTTGCCTTGATCCATCTCAAAGGGCGCTTACGAGGCAAGCACGTTCTGGTCTGCACGGACAACACTGTGACCATTGCGTACATCAACCGACAAGGTGGTCTACGCTCCCGTCGCATGTCTCAACTCGCCCGCCATCTCCTCCTCTGGGGTCAGAAGCATCTGAGGTCACTTCGTGCCATTCACATTCTGGGCCTGCACAACCATGCAGCCAACGAGCTGTCACGAGCTGCACTCCCCGGAGAATGAAGACTCCATCCCCAGACGATCCAGCTGATTTGGAGACATTTCAGAGCCGCTCAGGTAGACCTGTTCGCCTCTCCAGAAACCTCTCACTGCCAACTGTTCTACTCCCTGACCGAGGGAACACTAGGCATGGGTCCCTCAAACCGATCTCCCCTTCGCCGGTACCTTCAGATGTTGATGCGGGAACGCATTGTTTCTGGTGCTCCTTCCCCGCGATTATTTTGCAGCGATCGACCTTAGACGTTACTTGTAGGTTCCGACCAGCCACACCCAGACCATTGCGTGCTGCAGTTGCCGGGTACTGCACAAGTATGCTTTCCCCAGTGAGGCCTCTGCACAGAACCGCAGAGATGGGGCACCCTGTGGCACCGGCGTCTAGACCTCTGGAATCTTCATGTCTGATCCCTGGACAGGACGCGGAGGTTCCTGGTGACCTACCCCAAGAGGTAGTTGAAACCATCACTCGGCAAAAGCACTGTCTACGAGACACGCTTACGCCTTGAAGTGGAACCTGTTCGTCGAGTGTTGTTCTTCTCACCGAGAAAACCCCGGACATGTCTGATCGGTTGGTACGTCCTGTTCTGTCGCGGGTTTGAGTGAAGGCTGTCTCCCTCCACCCTTACAGTCTATGTCGCTGCGATTGCTGCTAAGCATGACCCTGTGGAAGGGAAGTCGGTGGGGAAGCATGATCTGATCATCTAGTTCCTTAGGGGGGCGAGAAGGTTAAAACTTCCACGGCCCCCCTCTACCTTTTGGGACCTGTCTCTATGCTCAGAGTGCTACGCATGGCCAGTTTGGCCTTTCAACAGTCGAGCTGACGTTTCGTCAATAAAAAAAGCTGCTCCTGCTTCACAGTGTCTCCATCAAAGGTCGGGGACCCGCATTTATCCTGAGAGCCCCCGCCCACTATGTGCCCAAGGATTTCCACTCCCCTTCAGGATCAGGTGTGACCTGTAATGCTGGGCCGCCGGAGTAGTCAACTCTCCCGAGCTTTTTCTTTGTCCCATCCGGTCATTATATTGCTACGGTAGATAGTTATGCAAAGCTTCAGGATCTCAGTCCAGCTCTTTGTCTGTCACGGAGGCCCGCAGAAGGGGAATGCCGTCTCAAAGCAAAGGATTCTCCCCTGGATAGTGGATTCCTCACCCTGGCTTCTCATTTCAGGCACATGGTGGTGTGCCCTGCCCTTCCGGTTGAAAGCGCCTATCTAGAAGTGTTGCATCCTCCTGGGCGCTGGCTTGTGGCGCCTCGCTGACAGATATTTGTTGGGCTGCGGGCTGGGCGACCCCTAACATGTTCACTAGATTTTATAGCCTTCGTGTGGATCCGGTATCCTCCTGTGTTCTCACCTCTAATGGGTAGAAGCACTGAGAGGCCCCGGCTTCGGGTCGGCTTGCTAAAACCGATCCAGAGAGTCCATATCGTAGACCCTGTCGATCTCATCCATCCCCTCGGCAGCCAGACTTGGCGGAACGTCCTGCGCCAGGCCCTCACTCAATGAATCCATGAGAACCAGTAGAGGGCTGAGTTCCATATGTAGACTCATGATCCCAAGTTGTAAGGTCCACGTATAGCCCCAGAGCCCCGTGTTTCCCCGGCAACCTGCCATTGCCCGAGGGTACATTCCCCTCTAATCTTCCATATTGCACTAAGCTCTTGCCATTTTGTAAAAGTGCTATCCGAACCTCCTTCCGTGAAGGATGGGGGTTCTTGCACATTCCTGTCCCAGTGGTACGTACGTTTCCCAGTGTTTTATCCAGTCTTTACTGAGTGGGTAGTGCCATAGATGCAGTAACTTCTGTCTCTAAGCCTGACCTGCGCAAAGAAGGGCCAGGAGGGCTCCTTCCACAGACACTGTCAGGGGCATACTGTGGCCCTTTGGTAGGGATCCCATTCGTCGGCATCCGATGTGATGTTGAAGTGACCGCTAAAGTGAACGTCTCTGTTACTATTTAACCCTCGTTCCCTGAGAACGTCACGTGCCCGTCTCCACATCTTCTTTACCATGCGTGACCCGCCACTCACGAAACCTGAATATTTGCTGCACCGCTGCCTACTTAACTCACACTGTGATCAGAGTCGGCAGCTGATGCAATATACATGCAATGTTCATTGGCTCGGTGAGTGTGCACTCTAATAGATGTCCCTCTAAGCCGAGATCCCAATTCGTTCAGTCATCCACATTACGTCTCCGTCCCCCCTTCCTTCAGGAACGATGGTTACAAATACCTAACCGAGAATTACTGTTTTTTTTTTCGTTAGAAAATCGGGAGATTAATCCATGATTCTAATTGTTATTGACAGGCCTACTTGTTTAAACTGAAAAAGCACCTGAAGCAGCTTGTGATTTATTGTTTTATCGAAGTACACATCTATTAAAAACAAAACAAAACATAAACATCATAATCGAAATAATCTGTTAAATTTTAATCAGTTAACTATACTAACATAGGTGACTATATATAGGCTACTAACACAACACTGTAATTAGAAAAATGGGAAAGACTGCTTGCATATATGTACAGGTGCATCTCAATAAAAACCCTGGGCTTCCATACCACCTTAGCAGTGCCACAAACTGAACACCTCCATGCCACGCCGAATTGAGGCAGTAATTAAAGCAAAAGGAGCCCCTACCAAGTATTGAGTACATGTACAGTAAATTAACATACTTTCCAGAAGGCCAACAATTCACTAAAAATGTTTTTTTTTATTGATCTTATGAAATATTCTAATTTGTTGAATTTGTTTAATTTGTGGGGGTTTTGTTAAATGTGAGCCAAAATCATCCCAATTAAAGGAACCAAAGACTTAAACTACTTTAGTATGTGTGCATTGAATTTATACACACGAGTTTCACAATTTGAGTTGAATTACTGAAATAAATGAAATTGTCCTTCACACATGCTAATGTTTTTTTTTTTTTTTGTTTTTATTGTTGTTATTAGATGCACCTGTACATGTGAGTCATGGGATCTCATGATCGCCTGCATTACAGCATCAGTTACCTGTTCAGGTAAACCCCGCCCACAAATAACAAGACTATTTACAGTGAAGCAGTGACTGAATTCTTGAGCGCGTGCACACTAATAGCTTCAGCCAAAGCAAAGCCACAGCAGGAGCATCCACCGAATTTTCCTTCGAAAGGTTGTTATTTTCCGTCTTCTCTCTTTACTTCCCCATCGCTGTTCACTGATATCGCTACTTATAGTGAGTTTGTAAATCTCCACAGATGTTTCTGTATGTTCTCCTTTGCTGTGTCGGAGTCGTGCACTGTTACGGTCACGGACGTGTCAGTGAAGTGTGTGGATCTATGAAGCCTAATCACGGGTCTAACAGCGCTCAGACCAGCACTGCTCCGTTCAACATCACTGCCGACAAGACCACCTTTAAAGAGGGAGATCAAATCACAGGTTGGGCTGATTCTGCAGCTACTTTGCTTTGAAAACAGCTTTCATAGCTGTTTAGGGAATAAAAGCTATTTTTACCTCATGAAGTTTCAGTTCTAGAATGTAGATAAAACTTGAGCAGGTCTGTGCAAACTTAGTAGTTTGTACTACAGTATAAAACAATGTAACTATTATGCATTTGCACTATTATGCTATTAAGTATTTGAGAGACAATCAATAAATGGAAACAGTTTACAAAATATTTCAAGATTTAACTTTAAATATATTAATCATATTGTTACTTAATGTTAGCTAATGCATTAATGTTAGCAAATGAGACCTTAATAATAAATTACCATTAAAAGTTACCATTAAAATAATTTTATTGTGCTTATGCAGTATACTATGTTTAACTAACCTTTAGAAATTAGTTGCTATTATGTAATAAATGCTTATAGAATAGCATATTTAAAAATATTACTGTAACTAAATGTAATGTAATGCATTTATGGTATATACTAAACTATACTACACAACACTTTACTATATGAATTTATCATTTATAATCAGATTATCCTGAGTCACTATTGACAGTGATCAGTGAAATGTTGTTTACAGCTGGTCATCATATGATATCAGTTCATGTATGTAAAGAGGTTCCACTGTTTCTTCTTTCTCAGTATTGTTAAAAAACCAATCAGAATACCAGTTTGAAGGGTTTATGTTACAAGCACGTCGAGTGGGTTACTACGCGCATTGGCACTTGTACTGTGACGGACAGTATGTGCAGCTCCTCTCACTCCTGCATGGAGTGGCTGTGAGTTTATCTACAATTACTTGCTAGTGTTTGGTGCAGAAGAAACACATATATATATATATATATTTAGTATAAAGTCTGCCATATTATATTCAGGTAAGGGTACATCTTGAGGCTACTTATTAATTTTAGTTTTATATGTTATTCCATATCCATTTCACTAATACCGTTACGTTGTGATGACATTGTGTCGCTTGTTTTTATTATGTTATTAAATACATTAGGCTCTTATCAGATATTGCCCCGTTTGTATAGGTATTAAGTTATATTAGATTAGTCAGATAGAGGCATATCTCTCACACATCAGACGTAAAAAAAGTTCAATTCAAACTAATGGCCAGCCCCGACAGCGGGACAAAGGCCCTCGAGCGATCTAGACTTCAGGTATACGTGTTTTGATATGCTTAAGTTGTGGTTTATCATTTGTGTGACACTTAGACTTCTGTGTCATTTTTATTTATATTATGTTGCTCGGTGTGATTTGTAACGCAACATTTGGGGTTGTTTTCATAGCCACATTTGAAATTGGTCTACCTTTTGGGTTGGTGTCAATAGCTCAACTGTGGCATATAATGGTACGGACTCTGTTCTTCTGCCACCCCCAATACTCCGATGTAAGTTTTTTTTCTAGCTTTTTATTTTCAAAACCTAACAACATGAAAACTAGGAAATAATTATCTAATCTCGCTTGTAACGGTATGTTTGTTTTATATTCATCAGAAAATTGCTCTTTGATGTCAGGTTTCATCAACCTGATTGTGGGAAAACCAAGTCTTCGCTTCAGTCCTCCCACAACTGTGACCCAGCTGCCAACACAGCCTGTTACCTTCCTTGCGTTCAGACACATCTAACCATCAAATGAGATTGAAATGTTTGGCCAGCCACGGATATGTCTCCATTGGGTTTTCAATGACCACATTGTGAGATATCGCATGAAACTGCTGAAACGGGCTACGTCTTTATTTAGACTAATTATGCATCCCACAAAAACACTCTGCAACCCCATATGTGATTTTGTTTTCCCCGACAATGATAATCATGTTTCATCTAATGTTTTAAAAAGTTTAGCGTTTTGTTTTGTTTGGATTTTCAGGGCAATGCTGACATCTACCGCTGTGGTAAGGACGCAAGCGGCAACACTCCAAGCACACCTTTTCCACAGAAAAACATGCTCCACTATTCTTCTCACTGGTACATTTCCTCGAGTGTTCCACCATTTTTCTACCATTTAGGTGATTTTACATATCCTCACTCACAACATAGTCCAGGTTTACAGGCGAATGTGACTAATATCAAGACAGGCGTGACGAATTGAAAATTCATTGTTCTTTACTTCCCGTAATGCCATTACACGGGAAGTAGGCATCGTCCACAGCGAGTCCTACCTCATGATTTGCTGCAACGAACCCTCCAGCAGTCAGGTCTGTGGTGTCTATTTATATTTCAAAAATTGTCAAATGTAAGGACGTTTATTTGAGTATATTTTCATAGGA
This sequence comes from Sinocyclocheilus anophthalmus, assembly GCA_018155175.1. Lineage (NCBI taxonomy): Eukaryota > Metazoa > Chordata > Actinopteri > Cypriniformes > Cyprinidae > Sinocyclocheilus > Sinocyclocheilus anophthalmus. The sequence goes on along the minus strand of JADLZN010002671.1, from coordinate 154,286 downwards.
TACTGTGTCTTATTATAAAATAAAATAATTATTACAGTACTAATTAAATTATATATTATAATAGTAGTTAACGTATTGTAAACAGTTTTGTGGTCCATTTACGTACACTTTGCAAGTAACTGAAAATTGTATTATACCAAATAAGAGGGAGCATACAAAAAATGCGTGTTACTTTTATTATACTGACCTGCTAGATTATTTTCACATACAGACTTTTACTATAGTCCCAAGACGAACTGATAGTTGAATTTATAAAACTGAACCCCGTTCAGAAAGTTTACAATGCGCTTATAACGGTGTCTGTTTAACCTGGTGATCCAACACGTTTTTTTTGTGTTTTTTTGGGATAGTTGTTCACGAGTCCCTTGTTTGTCCTGAAAGTTAGCACTGCGCACCGTTCCGCAAAAATCTTCAGGCCCACTATTCTTGGTTTTTCTGCTGGCATCTTTTGCTTATTTGAACCCTTCCATCAATGACTGTATGATTTTGAGGTCCATCTTTTCACACTGAGGACAACTGAGTGCAAGGCACATTTTATTTATAGAATAACACTAACTATTCAAAGTACATACACAGCATCACTCGAATACTAGAGAGTAAAAATACGTTTTTAAGCTGGATTTAAAAGCATCCAGTGGTGGAGAGGCCCTTATGTTCAAAGGTAGACTGTTCCAGAGCTTTAGGGCAACTACAGAGCTCAATCACCTTTTGATTTACAATGAGTACGAGGGACAGATAAAAGTAACTGATCACAAGATCTTAATGACCTAGAGGCTGTGTATGGCCTAATAAGATCACAAATATAACTTGGGGCAGAATTATGCAATGCCTTGTATGCCAAAAGAATAATCTTAAAGTCAAATCTAAATTTTATAGGGAGCCAATGCAACGAGGCAAGGACAGGGGAGATATGATCCCCTTTCTTTGTTTCTGTTAACAATCTGGCTGCTGCATTTTAAACCGTCTGTAATCCGAGACAGTGTAGATTTAGGTAGGCCAATGTACAGAGTGTTACGGTAATCCAATCGAGAGGAAATTAGTGCATGAATTACAATTTCAAGGTCTTTACTAGAAAGAAAGTGTTTCACTTTTGCCACTGTCAAACGCGTATAAAAATGTTTAGCAGAATGCTCAGAAAGTTTGAATATACACAAGGTAAGATTGTCAGTGAATAATGGAAATTCCTCCAAGAAAGCTATCGATTGGCTGCAGAAGACTTGTAATATGGTGCACTAAAAGTATGGACTCTTACGCTAATTTTATGGTGGTTTTTTTCAAGCTTGACTGTCCCTAGTCACTGTATCCTTTTATTGTATGTAAACGAGCAGCATGAACGTTCTTTAAAAGATCTCCTTTTGGGTTTTCTGGAAGAAGAAGTGGAATAGCTGAGTAAATGATGACAGAATATTCATTTATTTGTAGGTAACATCCAGATCCACACAAGTAAATATGTCAGTAGTACAAAGGCTAATTTACAGGATCCAAGCCAGGTCATTACAGGTGCTGAAGAATTCCCAGTGATTGTTAAAGCCCACGGTGAGTACATCACGAGAGACTGCATCTGGATTCACATTAGAGCATCATATCAGCGTTATTGTGGTCCTAATGATACTGATCTGTTCCAGGCTGCCTTATGTTAATCTCCTGGATGACCACGGGCAGTATAGGAATGCTCATAGCACGCTATTTAAAGGGAGTTGCCAAGGACCATGGTTGCTGCGGTAAAGATTTCTGGTTTATGGTAAGTTGTGATCTGTTTTTACACTCCTCACACTGCACAAATCTTTCAAACTGACTGTGCGCTCTGTGTAAATTATAAAATCTGATCCATTCGTTTAGATACTGTAATCAGGTTTAGTAACCATATTGCAGATTTATGCATATGCATTTGACAAATGTTTTTATTGCATGCAAGGTATACATTTGTAAATGTATGCAATCAAACCCAAGACCTAGGTGTTGCTAGTGCCATGTTCAACTTTTATGCTTAAAAATCACACGTGAATTTGGCTGGATCAGGACTGTAAAAATGTGGATTCTGGATTTCATTGTTTTTCTCCTGTTTACACTATAAACAACTTAACAGATTTAAGCTCTATATATGCCAAAAAAAAAAAAGTCCTGCCCATGTGAGCCGCTTTTTCTAGGTCATCGGCTCATTTGTAAGTGCATTACATGTGTCATGTCGACATATCTGTTTCTTCAGCATAACAGTGGTAAAATTTCCTTGATAAATGCTTTGCAGTAATAAGTACGTGTGCAGTTAGTGTGAGCAAGATAAGATAAGAAGCTTACGGTGTGTGAACATCACTTGTCATTAACAACCTTTTTGCATAATATAACATTTAACAGATTACAGCCCGATAATACTTTTATACAACTGTTCTATAAATACAAAGATAATATTGAGTAAGTTACATTTCAGCACAATATCAGCACTCTTAAAAATGATTGGACTGGATGTAGCCAATGTACATTCAAATTGTGTGTTTTATCTGTTTTAATAAATTTTCATTTGAATGCACATGGACTGATTTTTAAGCATTATGTAATGTTGTTAAAGACCTACAGTAAGTTTAACCTGTTAAAAGTGTTAAAATAGCTAAATATGATTTATTTCTTGTTCCAAAGGCCCATGTGTCTCTGATGGCCCTGTCAGTCACTGCCACGGCCATTGCATTCATACTGGTGTTTTCTTATGCCCGGGATTGGAGTGGGGTAAGCTAAAATAAATCAAAGAAGAAAAATGTCAGATGTTTAAAGTGAAGTGTCTCTGTAATTCAGTATTTTATCTGTGTGTGTGTGTGTGTAGGGGGCTCATCCTGTCCTGGGCTGTTTGGTGATGATCCTCAGTCTTATTCAGCCCATAGTTGCTGCTTTCCGCTGTGAGCCGCAACATGAACGGTGAGAGAAACTTCTCTTAACCAAATAAGAAATAGACAAATGAGGGGGGAGCATCACTTTAATGTGATGTATTTTTTGCAGGAGATTTGTTTTCAACTGGGCCCATTCCTTCATTGCTTTAGCTATCAAAGGCCTTGCAGGTATGACAGCAACTTTATTATCTTCAGCAATGTCTTCCATCTCCTCGATATCTAAAACAATATCTCTTTTTATTCTGTGACACAGTTGCTGCAATTTTCACTGGTCTGGCACTGTTTGAAGAATATAAGGAGGATGGATGGATGTTGAAAGTTATGGGAGGTTTTGTTACCTGGGAGGCTCTGATGTATATTCTTCAAGATCTTAACTTGCGCGCCAAGAAAAAAGGTAATACTACATTTGCATAGTTATATTAAGGTATTTTAATTTATATAATATATTTTCTATATATATATAATATATATATATATGTATATATATATTATATATATATATGTTATTATTATTATTTTTTTTTAAGAAGGGGAGAGTCCTCACAAACGCTGATTAATGATAAAAATCCAGTAAAAACGTAATATGTGAAATATATTTAACTACGAATTGTTAATATTTAATAGATTCAATATTTTATTTCTGTTATGGCAAAGCTGAATTTTCAGCAGGCTTTACTTCAGTTTTCAGTGTCACGTGATCTTTCAGAAATCCTTCTAATATGATGATTTGCTGCTTAAGAAACATTTATTACTCCGTTAGAACGTGTCATATTTTTGTGGATTTTTTGATGAATAGAAAGTTCACAAACAACTCTTTGCAAACATTATAAGTCATTTTGATCAATTTAATGCATCCTTGCTAATAAAAATGGAAAAACTAACCACACATAGTATTAATTATTGAAAAAGAAAATCTTACGACTTCAACAGGTGGTCTATTGTATCGTGAGATTATTATTTGTATTATATTAGATATTGGAACTGATTATTTAAATAATACAATGCATAAATGGTGTATTTTACCCTTGTCGTTTTATTTTAGATTCTGAGATTTGCAGTTTCGGATCGGTAAGTCTAACATAAAGACATATGAGCTTACATTTCATTGCATAGATAATTTAGCAAACTACATACAGTACATACAATGTAATCATGTCATTTTCATGTTTTTAAATAATATTATGTTTGTTTGTTTGTTTTTGTTAGACGGGACCTGAAACAGTCCTGCTTGTCCTGTTTATATTGGGAAACTTGCCCTTCTTAATAGCACTTCTTGTTGGAATAGGCAGGTCTTAAATAACCCCAACATTCTACGGCCTTCCTCACTGATTTTGAGGCCACTTTTTGGCTATTTTGTTGTATGAGTATGAGTATATTTGTTATGTTTGTCTAATTAACTCAGTGTTCATTTGGAGTTACATATAAGCTCAGCAGAATCTCTACATGATTTTTTGATTGCTATTTTTAATTAATATGGCATTATTTCTGATTAGAGATTCACCACTGTGCCTTTGAGCAAGGAACATAACTGCATTATGCTATTAGGAGATTGTTCTTGCAATTACTGTCTGTAAATTGCTCATTGCGATGGAAGAACAGTAGTTATATTATGATTGTAACTTAAGTGTACAAGTAAACAGCACTGAACCACCAGATGGCAGTGTCATAAAAGGTATTTGTATGCAACTATGGAATATGTTTATTGTACATTTTTCAGACTATTTAAGGGATGAGAAGAATTCTTCATCTGAAATTAATTCATACATTTTATAGATTAATAAATAGGACATTTTGTTAATTTTTTTTGGATTAATAATTGCTGAATTGGAACGGAAGCGCTAAGATGTACTGATGAATAATGTTAGTTAAACTGAATGACTAAACTAGTTAAACTGGACTAATACATTAGTCCTAAGTATGATGGAAATCAGAAAAAAAGATGTTTACAAGCTTTGATGAAAGATTACAAAAACATGAATTTATTTTGGAAAAACATGCACAGATTAATTGTTTGCATTAAGACCAGGAATGTGTTTTGTAAACAGTAAACCCATTAAATTCTGAACAGTATTTCCAATTTATGCCTCCACATTAGACAAAGAAGAGAAAGCAAACTCCTAGCTACAGTATAAGGGTTAATGTTCACAATACACTTGAACACTCCTCATTCAGGACCTTACTGAAACACACCGCTGTGGCACTCTGGTGTTGATTTAGCAGCTTGTGTGAAGTCAGATGGTTGGCTTTCATCTTTTACAGTGTTGTGCCTCGTGGTTCTTGCTGTTTCAGCACAGGCCTCCTGGTGTTCTGCTGGTAAACGTGGAGGGCAGTTGTGGCAGAACAGAGGAAACAGACATAAAAAGTGTAATAGTAGCACTCTGCTCTGTGCTCAATTCACAGGCTGACTGTGTCGGGGTCAGGGGACGTCCTTTCAACTTGCTTTGAATCAGAGGAGTCACAACCATAATATATAGGAGTGTTCACCTTCACTGTGTTGCACAAAGGCCATTTTATGTTAATTTCGTCCAAATCAAGAAGTTATATTTTTGGCTCCTGAATTATTGTATTAGTTTAAGGTGGGATACAGTCATTCACACCAGTGTTATTTTAGTAATGTTAATATGTAGTTGTATAAATATTTTTAGATTTGTAATTGTGTTTACGCTTTGGGGAGATAATCTGAGGGTATCTCGATGGGTTCAAAGGAGCTTTGACAGAGCCGTCCAGACCACTGCAGGCATCCCATGAGGGCACCTTGGTGCACGGTACTGGCCTCAGCCGTACGGTGCCACGGAGGAAACGTGTAACTAATGGGTGTCTTCCCACTGACTGACCACCCTGTAGGGTGTAGTAACCAGCTATGGCCGCCACATAAACCTTCAGAGTGGTGTGGGGGGGGGGGGAGGGGACCGATCAGCAGAAATCCAGAATGAACAACTGGATTCGATCCGGAGGGGACATACTATCTCAGCGGGGGGCACCATCCTTACCCCTGCTGGGTTTATGGAAGTGTGGGCATGACCATGATGGGGCACGTCTCATGAGCATCTGGTCTTCGAATGAGTTTGTTGGGGGCCATACTCCATTCAGAGTCCTGCATGAGGGAACTGTAGTGAGCCACAGGAGGATCGGGTTAGTCAGTGTAAAGGGTGGCGGAGCGCAGACCCCTGCCGAGTATGTAGGAGACCAACGATGTGTTTCTGTGCGGACAAGCACATGATGTCCCATTAGGTCTGGAAGGAAGTGTGTCAGAGCTCGAAACACGGCCAACATCTTCAGGCAGTTGATGTGCCACATGAGATGATGGCCTTCCCACCGACCTCGGGCAGAGCAGCCACTCATGACTGCTCCCCAACCCGTGAGGGACGCGTCCGTCACGGAGCCTACTGATAGAAAGGAGCCCAGCAGAGCGGCCTTGAGAAGGAAACACGGTTATCCACGTTAAGGCACGTAAGCATGCCTTGTAACCTGATTGTGAACCGGGTTGCCCCTCGAGGAACACCCTGGCCCTGAGCCACACGCAGGGTTCATGTACAGAAGGCCAAAAAGGATCACGTTGGATGAGCTCAAGTGGAGGAAAGCACACTTTTTGGAGTTCAGCGAACCCAGTGAGCTAAAAAAACGGAGCTAAAATAACCAGTCGCGCTGTAATTACCGTATGCGGATGCCTGGGTCAGCGGAGCCAGCGCACATCCACACACGTAGTGACAGGCGGGGTGAGAGTGATAGGATTTTATTATATGCCGAACGGAAGAACTCGATATTGGTACGCTTTGCCCCCGAATGCAAACCTCAGGAACTCCCTGTGATTGGGAAGGATGGATACATGGAAGTATGCCTCCTTGAGATCTATCGTGACAAACCAGTCATCTGACCTGATCTGAGACACAATCTGGAGATCGTAAGATCTGAACCGAAATCGATGGTTAGCACGGTTTAGTAGATGCAGATCTATAATCGGACACAGCCACCCATCCTTCTTCGGGAACGAATTGAAGTAACGGCTGTAGAACCATGATTCTCTCTCGAGAGGAGGAACACGTTCTATGGCCCCCTTCCTCAAGTGAGTATCTACTTCTTGTTCCATTACCTGAGCCTGCTCGGGGCCCACTAATGTAGGAATAACCCCATTGAAGCAAGGTGGACGAGAACCGAGCTGAATTCTGTAACCTCTCTCTACAGTTTGCAGGACCGCATTGTGAGACATTCGGCAGAAGTTTCCATGCGGCCAGAAAATCTACTAAGGGAACCAGTCTCACGAGACTGGCGTCTGGTGTTACTAGAGGAGCCATCGGGGCCGAAGCGGGGGACGGCAGGGAAACAACAGATCTAGGCTCTCTACGAAACCTAATTGAGGGGCGTAGCTCTCCGTGCTCGTGACGTCACCAGGGCGGCAGCTGGGAATTTGTTGCGGAGCCTACTGGGCCCTGAAGCACCGGGGGTGGCAGGGGTATCAGTAAGTGTCCCCGAGGGCACTGAGGAGGATCGGGCAACGTATAATGAGGTGTTTACCTCTCCTCCCCAGGGTGGGCTGCCCTCGTGGTCCTGACGGTGAAGTGTCTACAGTGTCTACAGTGTCTACTGCACCGCCAAAGAGGCCAGAAGGCGATAGCGGGGCATCCAGCAGGAATAATCTGTCCTTATCTTGTAACTCGGACAGATTCAACCACAGGTGTCGCTCCGTGGCCACGAGATCTGCCATGGAACGGCTGATGGCTCTGGCTGTTTCCTTGGTGGCCCGAAGCGACAGATCTGTGGCCCGATGTAGTTCGGCGACTGTGTTGGATTCCTCTCCCTCCCTAGTGTCCAGGTCTTTTAGCAGGTTGGCCTGGTACACCTGCAACACCGCCATAGTGTGCAGACACTCACCGGCCTGACCTGCCGCCATATACGTTTTCCCAACCAGGCTGGATGTCAGTTTTACTGGCCTGGAGGGAAGCTTCGGGGCCTTCAGGGACGAAGCTGAGGATGGGGAGAGATAGCTCGCGAGCGTCTGCTCCACCACTGGCATTGCCCCATATCCCTTCTCATTCAGCCCTGTGATGTTAGAGTAATTAGATACTGTGGGGCTGAAGAGTCGGGACGAATATGGTTTATCCCACGATCTCGAAAGCTCAGAATGGAGATCGGGGAAAAAAGGAATGCCCCGTCGTGAAGGTTGCGATCTAACTTTAAGGAAGCGCTCGTCCAACTTGCTCTTGGGACGAGCGTCCTGTTTCTCGGCTGGCCATTCGATGTTCAGAATAGCTACAGCACGAGTCACTAACACTACACGAGTCGCCTCATACGCGAGGGAATGCTGGTGGTGAGAGCGAGAGCTGCAGTGCATGCTCAACTCCCAAAACAGACGATGCACCATCGATGTATCCCCACGCCGATATAACGACTGAAACGCGTACGCTCGCAACATTGATGTAGATTACACTTGGCATTTTTCTCGCTTAACAGAGTTATTTTTGACTGACTGAGTGCTTGAATACATTCACACACACCACAGACACGCTCGTTGAAGAGCAAAAGCTAACATGTGTGTTTGCCGGATGCGCCTTTATGCTTCCTGGTTGCTCACGTCACCCCGCTTGTGACGTCTCGCTTCGCTATTGGACTGATTTCACACATGCTTCAGTATGGTGTCTCGCCGGGGGCGTTCCCAAAGAGTTCAATGCAGCTCGAGTTCCTGAAGGGGAATTGTTCATTTTTACCTTCTCTCCTCAATGTTATTTTCATCGAATAAATGGTGCCATTTTATTTGGAGTAAAATTTATTCGACTTTATGAATGTAACATTTTAAAAATATTTACAAAATGTAAAGGATATTTTCGTCAAAACTCAAAATTGTAGCAAAACTATGTAACACTGCATGTGTGTCAATATTTTGTTATGTGTGTATGTATCATGCATTGCCTGTATATATAGTGCGATTAAATCCAGTCTGGCCCGGTCATTTGAGCCCAAATGAGACTTTAAAAGGAGTAAACGATCCTGGCCATGCTAGGCATGTGCTTTGTGCATATTCAGTAAATGGTAGGCTGCCAGGCGTGGTGGATTTGGAGGAGCAGACTGGGCAGGAGTCAGACAAAGTGGGCATTTGGAATATTTGGGACATCGCACCCCAGCCAGAGGGAAAATTAACAGCCCTGACACCGATAGAAAAACCAGAGCGAAACTTTGGAGCTGGTGCATGGAACAGGATGTCAAAGCATCACCTATTCTACGAGTGAATTGTTATCTCATGTTAATCCTCATTTGAACACTTTATTGCTTTGAACTTGTCTTGATGCAGTGAACTGCAGCGTGAATCATGGTAGACTGTCTGTCTGATGTTTATTAGCATAAAGGGCCAGTGATCCGGAGATGCCCCCAGCAGAACTGCCCCGGGCCCCTGGACTTGAAAAGAAGCAGGCTGCCTATGCCTGCAGCATTTCTGAAATGCTCACTACACCGATATATACGAAGAGTTAAGATGCAAAAGCCTGTAAGTGCCATCTGGAATTTTTTTCAGGAATCTATGTTTAGGTTCAGTAATTTTACTTTAATGGCAATGTATAGGTTCTTTTCTATGCAATTAAAGTGAAATGACTGAACATAAATATAGGAGCCTGATAAAAATGCTCATTTTAGATGAAAATGTCAGATGGCACTTTATATATAAAACTTATGTTTTGCTATATTTACACTTCCAAAACGTTTCAAATCAGAAATTTTATCTGTACTGTATTGTAAACCATATACAGTAGATACTTTTTTTAGGCTCAATGTTTGGAGGATTCGTTCACATATAAATTGAAATTGACTTTCTAGTTTCAAATGTGTATGATGGTTTTGCCTTTTTTGACAATTAAATTTGATGAACATTTATATCAGTTTTTGATATTTTTTTGAGGCTTCTTGATCACCATTGACATTCATTGTATGCAAAACAGCTGCGTGAACAACCTGTCTTACATCTCTTTTTGTGTTCACCAGAAGAAAGAAAATCATACAGATTTGGAATGACAATGATGACAGAAATTTCATTTTGGGGTGAATTATCCTTTGAAGCTCTTCCTTAGAACTCATTAAATTACTTGTGCCTTTAGTTAATTTAAAATCTTTTGCTGAACCATTTACTGAAAACCAAGCTCACAGAATAACTACGGTATGAGTTTCTCTGTGTGTCTGTGGTTTCTGTGAGAGCCGTTCGTTCTGATGTAATGTCTGTAGCGTTAGGTGTGTCTTCCCATTACTGCTGCTATATAAACATAAGTGGCACAGCTTTCTAACACTCTGAGGAATCACTCACCTCTCAAAGATTTGGTTTCATCCTAACTAAAAGAGACAATCATAGTTCCTGATACCTTTTATGAAGTATCTACAGTACATACAATTTGTTAATATATTTAGACTATAAAATAAGCCCAATAGTCCTATCATATTCTGTTTGACGGTTAGCTAGAATGCTTTTCTTTTGTTTTACACTAAACTTTCAATTATTATATTGCTGCTTTTTTCCCTTATGGCAACTATGTGTACAAATGAGATGAATGTTGAAACTTCCTCTTGCACAAAATAAGTTTCTGTTCCTTTAACTTGATGCTATCTCTCCATATCCTCTCGCTGAGATTAAGTTATTTAAATTCACATCACTACATTGTACACCTCACAGCTCAGTCGAAACTACAAACCCAGTCTGGCATCAGAGGAAACATACAGTGGAGATCAAAATTAGAGAACAATCTATAAATACTTGATTTTTTCCCGCCAAATATTGTTCATCTTCATCGCCCAAAAGCCATAACTGTAGATGGAAAGTGAATTTGGCCAGATCTGCATTGGCTGAGGCTTGAGCAATAAGGCATAGCCAAAGGTTCTGCTCCTTCAAGACTCTCATCTGAAAAAGAGAGAGAATATAGAGAGGACACCACTGCAGTTCAGTGAAGTTCGACAACAATACTTACAGTTCATCAAAGTATTTGATATGCCGTAGCAATAAATTGGACATGAATTGAAATAGCAGCCAATAAAAAAAAAATCGCTATACATTAATGATCCCATCGATCTGGAATTTACGGACGACATTAAGTATTTCATATACATTTTTGAAAGAAGGTAACAGTCTAGACATAGTTCTTTTAGTAATTGGACAGCTGTGTTTGACAGCCCTTTTATATAAACAATATGGTAGCAAATTTATGTGTTACGGACGAACTTAAATTACCATAAAAATTCAATTTTATTAAAGGGATAGTTCACCCAAAAATGAAAATTACCCCATAATTTACTCACCCTCAAACCATTCTAGGTGTATATGACTTTCTTCATTCAGACTAAAAAAATCTGAGTTATATTAAAAAATGTCCTGGCTCTTCCAAGCTTTATAATGGCAGTGAATGCATGATATTCAATAGTCCAATAGAAGCCCAATAACCTGCGCCAATACATCATTAAAAAAAGTCTCTGCACGGCTCCAGGGGGTTACTAAAGTCAGCGGATGATGTAGGTGTAGTGTAAGCTCCAGTGAGAATGCCAGGTTTGTTACAGGACCAAGGAAGCAAACGGTTCTTTTTTGGCCTATGGCTCTATCAAACTCCTTGTTTCCTTCCGATGCCCTAGTAAATGAGTATGCGTTGAATGGTTTGAGTGAACAATGGTTTTATGTCTCTGAGGTATTTCTCTTAACAAACTTGGTACACATATGACACACAAGCTGGGTCAGACCATCAGCACATCCGCTGTTGATTTATATTTTGAATCATAATTTAGCACATAGTGATATCTTTCCAGGTATGTGCTGGAGAGACAAGTAAGGCAATTTACCAATCATAGCTCTGTCCCAGATCTGTGGGTCTTCTGTTGGGCTCATCTATGTGCTTCAAAAAACAAGTCCCGAACACTCGGCTCAGGAGATTCTATCATTATGAGGCACCATCACTGTGCGGATCCATTGGATCTAAATTTTTCCCCAATCTGTTCGGATGAGAAAACAAACTAAATTCGACATCTCGGAGGGCCTGCGGGTGGAGTACCTTGGCAAAATAAATTCATTTTGGGGTGAAATCTTCCGTTCAGGAAAACGGCGTACATGCAGTTGCATTCTGAGTACCAAAACAGTAAGTTCATGTTTGTATTGCATTTAGTTAATGATTCCTGTCAGTTATGTTCGGAGGGTACTGTTCAGCGAGAGTACGGCCACACGCATTGCTGCCTTCCGTTGACAAACATCTCTGGATCCTGTGTACAGTGCAATCTAATCAATCTGTGGAAGTAGAAGGTCTTAAGATTTCATTTGAAAACAACAAGGAGTGATGATTGGTTTTTCTACACAAACAGGCAAAAAGTGATTATTTCACTGGTTATTTCTCTGTAGATCCAGTCTCCTGGCCCTTTGAGAGGATTCAGGCCCTCTGATGCCGCCTTTCAGTAAACAGGAAATCAAAACTAGTGTGCCAAGTATTTAATGAGTATAGAAGTAAATTGACGAGGAAGAAAATTTGAATATTGTGGTGAAGAGAGCGATTATGGCACAGGAATGAAGATTTGATGATCTGCTGTGATCTCTTTTTCACTTCTTTATGCTGTTGTTAATTAAGTGTCCTGTCATAAGATATCATTTTATAGTTTTAAAATTATTTTACTCTGGAATTTTATAATTTATATTAGTTTTAGTTTAGACCCCTGCTCTGTTTTATTGTTAAATTATCTAGTATAGCTATAATAATACAGTATATCTTACCACAAGTCTTATATACAGTGGGGAAAAAAAGTTTTTAGTCAGCCACCAATTGTGCAAGTTTCCCACTTAAAAAGATGAGAGAGGCCTGTAATTTTCATCATAGGTATACATCAAATATGAGAGACAAAATGAGAAAAAAAAAATTCCAGAAAATCACATTTTAGGATTTTTAAAGAATTTATTTGCATATTATGGTGGAAAATAAGTATTTGGTCATTAACAAAATTTCATCTCAATACTTTGTGATATACCCTTTGTTGGCAATGGCAGAGGTCAAACGTTTTCTTTAAGTCTTCACAAGGATTTCACACACTGTTGCTGGTATTTTGCCCCAATCAGATCTCTAGAGCAGTAATGTTTTGGGGCTGTCGCTGTGCAACATGGATTTTCAACTCCCTCCAATGATTTTCTATGGGGTTGAGATCTGGATACTGGCTAGGCCACTCCAGGACCTTGTAATGCTTCTTACGAAGCCACTCCTTCTTTGCCCGGGTGATGTGTTTGGGATCATTGTCATGCTGCAAGACCCAGCAACGTTTCATCTTCAATGCCCTTGCTGAGGGAAGGAGGTTTTCACTCAAAATCTCACGGTACATGGCTCCATTCATTCTTTCGTTTATACGGATCAGTTGTTCTGGTCCCTTTGCAGAAAAACAGTCCCAAAGCATGATGTTTCCCCCATGCTTTACAGTAGGTATGGTGTTTTTTGGATGCAATTCAGCATTCTTTCTCCTCCAAACACGTCAAGTTGACTTTTTACCAAAAAGTTCTATTTTGGTTTCATCTTACCATATGACATTCTCCCAATCCTCTTTTGGATCATCCAAATGCTCTCTAGCAAATTTCAGACGGGTCTGGACATGTTCTGGCTTAAGCAGGGGGACACGTCTGTCACTGCAGGATTTGAGTACCTGGCGGCGCAGTGTTTTACTGATGGTAGCCTTTGTTATTTTGGTCCCAGCTCTCTGTAGGTCATTCACTATGTCCCCCCGTGTGGTTCTGGGATTTTGCTCACAGTTCTTGTGATCATTTTGACCACACGGGGTGAGATCTTGCGTGGAGCCCAGATCGAGGGAGATTATCAGTGGGCTTGTATGTCTTCCATTTTCTAATAAAAGTTCATTTCTTCACACCAAGCTGCTTACTATTGCAGATTCAGTCTTCCCAGCCTGGTCTACAATTTTGTTTATTGTGCTTTGACAGCTCTTTGTTCTTGGCCATGGTGGTGTTTGGAGTGTGACTGTTTGAGGTTGACAGGTGTCTTTTATACTGATAACGTGTTCAAACAGATGCCATTAATACAGGCAATGAGTGGAGGACAGAGGAGTCTTTTAAAGAAGTTGTTACAGGTCTGTGAGAGACAGAAATCTTGCCTGTTTGTAGGTGACCAAATACTTATTTTACCGAGGCATTTACCAATTAATTCTTTAAAAATCAATGTGATTTTCTGGATTTTCTTTTCCTCATTTTGTCTCTCATAGTTAAGGTATACATATGATGAAAATTACAGGCATCTCTCATATTTTTAAGTGGGAGAGAACTTGGCCACAGTGGTGGCGGACTCCAAGACTTTTTTGCCCAAAGTAGAAATATACTTAACATATATAATTATATATACGGTGTATATAATATTGCAATAAATACGTTTTGCCCTTAAGACAGCCATTCTTTTTGGACTATTTAAATCTTGATTTTGTCAATTTTCCCAGTCACAAACCCATTATGGCACCAGTCGCCTGTCTCTGGGTGCATGCCATCGGTGGACACCAAGACCCGAAAACAGACTCTCATAAACCGATTCAGGAGAGGCTCGCTTTCGAACACACTATGATTCCCAAGCACAAAGAAAAAGTTTCAATGAATATTAAAATGTACCTCGCTGCGGACTTTCGAATATTCGCCCCGTTCACTCTATGTTCACGGCTGTCTGAGGAGTAGGGTGTAGTAAACATGATGTACTGTCACCGTAAAACACTTTGTTCAAGTTACACCCAGGGTTACTGTAAATAGCATGACATTCCTTGTTATGCATGAAGGGTAATTCCTCTTTTATCTATATATATTCTATTTGCATGATGGCACAAAATCTAATGACTCTTATGTCGCATGTTTTATTATATACTAGACCGTTATTAAGGTTACTCAAGGCCTATGGATTGTGATCTTAGTCACTCGTTTCATGGTTGTCCTACCCCTAAACTTTAGTCATGGACTTGTCCTAAATAGCACAACCTCCAATATAATGTTCTACGGTATATGAGTTAACGAGGTAACGGGAAGTTCACCCAAAACTGAAAATGTGTCATAATACTCACCTCAAGCCGTTTCCAAACCGTGGACCTTCGTTCATTTTGAAAAACAACAAGGCAGATGATAAGCTGAGAGCTTTCGACCTGCATAGACAGCCAAAATGTTTGTAACTGAAAAGTGTTCCAGACCCAGAAAGGTGTAGGACATAGTTAGACACAGTGTTCAAGTATATGTTATGAAGCTATAAGAACTTGGTGCAGCAAAGAAAACAAAAATAATGACTTTATTCGCGATTTAGGATCGAGCCAGTCTACGCTGCATTCATGAGAGTACATCACACATGCATGTTGCGCATTCCTCTGCTTTAACACAAGCACCGCCCATGGGGTCTAATCAGAACTCTGGATCCTGCATCAACAGCATCACAAGCATGAACCATCCCTTTAAGCCATAGCATGGTATATATGTCAGCTCTGTGAAGTAATCTTAATTAGCAGAGGAGCAAGCATTCAATGTAAATAATAATTAACTAGTAATAGGTATACAAATTAATGGTTTTATTCAGCAAGGATGCACTACATTGATCAAAGGTGCAAAAAGCATAACCTTAAAAAATAATTCAATCATTTGGGTGTTTTTTTTTTAAAACATACAATTCATCAAAGAATCACGAAAAAAAAGTTTCCAAAAAAAGATTAATCAGCAACATTTCAACATTGATGATAAATAATAATAAGACATATTTATTGAGCAGCAAATCACCATATTAGAATGATTTCTGAATTACCACATGACACATAATCAGCTTTGATTCAGTTTGCATCACAGGTAATAAAATATATTCAAACATTTATTTTAAATTGTACCAACCCCAATTTTTGACTGGAAATGTATTTGTGTTCAGTGCAGCTCTTTTATTTAGTTTAGGCAAGTCCTTGTGGCTCACGGTTACAGACTTGTGACCCTAGTGACTTTAGCTGTCTCTATCTTATGTTCCTCTTTGTTGATCATCTGGTGCTTTGTCCCATCCTTGCACAGCTGACAGCTCTACACCGTGAAACCCTATCAGATGTCTGGCTCTGTTCCTCCTGGGGTCTCCAGGTTATTGATTTCTGCAGTGGACTCGGTGCACACGGATCAATACTTCTACAAAGGGTTATAACAAAAATAATTTTGTCCAGATATTAGTAAAGGGTCATAACCTTTTCCTCTCAGACTACGATTTGCTGTTAAATTGCGTGTTTAATTAAAATATTAACTGTACTGAAATTAATTAACTTCAAATAAAGTTCCAAAAACCTCTGTAGTGGAATATTCCAGGATATTTCATTGTTAAGCTTCTCTTTACAATATATTTGATGGACTGGAGTTGTGTGGATTATTGTGATGTTTTTATCAGCTGTTTGGACTCTCATTCTGACGGCACCCATTCACTGCAGAGGATCCATTGGTGAGCAAGTGATGCATATTACATTTCTCCAAATCTCTTACAATGAAGAAACAAACTCATCTACATCTTGAATGGCCTTAGAGTGAGTACATTTTCAGCAAATGTAAATTTTTGACTGAACTATTATTTTAACTTCTACTGAACCAAAAATATATTCCTTTAACAATAGATGTTATGTAAAAAAAAAGAAGCAATGACTGTGTAATCTCTGTATTCAATTTCAGACATAACCTTGATCTTTGCTTGTGAAATATAATCTTGACGCTTGTGCAGTAAGCCCATCAAAGTCATCAGGTATTGTCACCAGAAACATTGTCATTAGCACGCCGCGTCAGGCTATAAATTACCGACACAATGCAGGTCATGACAAGGATGGCAGTTATTGGAATGGCTGCAATGTAGCAGGGCCTGAGTCTCTCTGAGCATTTGGCAAGTGTGTGACGCTTTGATCATCTGTCAGCTCAGAGGGGGCTAGCCGCCTTGTGCCAAGTCTCTAAAATTGTGGAGGGAAACAGAGATAGACATTGGCTCCAAACATCCTGCATTCTCCACTTCCTGCGCTGGCCCACATTGTCAGGCTTCCTCTTTCTCTTCTGCAGCCAATCACAAAGCACTGCTTTACAGATAAGCCCCTCCCACCATGAAGGTCTGATAGTCTCTCTGGGGATTGATATGTGATTGATGACAATGTCCAGCCCTTCCATACCACTGTTAAATGGGATAGAAACAACCTTGGTGAAGAGTGAAGCAGTGTGGGTTGAGGAAATCTGGTCTGTTGTAGCATCCTGCATCACACCAGCCAAGCTAACCTCAGTCAACCCTAAAACAGAAGGAAGATACATAAAGAATTCATCACAGAGCTTATTAGGCTCCTAACACACCTTGGTTATGACATACAGATGGTTTAATTTACTGTCACGGCATGCTCAACCTTCTTGCTCGCTGTGGCCTTCTAAAACATGTAAACATCTTATGGTGCCTTCTGGATGTGGAAGGAGTGTCTTTTCTATAAAGTTTGAGGAACAAAAAACATACCAATTCAAATCAAAATGCATTTTTCAAACATAAGCGGAGTGTTATATCTGCAAGCTCAAAACCCCAAATTATAAATGTACTAGTCTAAGATAGTTCTTTTTGCTGCAGTGCCAAAGCGTGACCATGCATTTTCATTTCAGGCATATTTTCTGATGCTGAAGTGAAAATGCAGACAGTCTTAGCTGGCAGTGTTGATATAGACCTCCTCGGGTTCATGATGATAGGAGCAGCGAGACAGAAGCAGGATATCCATGACAATGCATCATCCTATTTCACTGCTGCTTATCTAGAGAATGCTCTCTTTAGCCAACACTCATTCTCTCGCTCTGTACTGTTGTATGTAAAAAACTCAGAGAGCCAATAACAAACTGCAGAAGAGGTGGAACCAATAAGCCTCTAGTTTCAAGTTAAACTATTTTTGAATCATCTGCCATGTATTTGGGAATATGAAACAAATACAAACCATATAATCTTACCATTGTCAAATCTTGAAAAGATATTAGACTGTGGTTATGGAATGATTTAATCATCATACAGAATGTATTTGGACACCAAACAATGCTTAACATGTTTGAATGCCCTTCAATTGGATGAAATATAAAACCAAGTGACATTTGCAGACATCTTAATACGACTTTTTTATAGAAATAACACTTTACACGTTATTAGCTAACAATGAGCAACACATGTGTGACAGTAGGTATTATTAATATTTCTTAACACTAGTAATATGACCTAATTTTAATAAAACTGTCCACTGTGAGTAGTGTATGTAAGCTCAGGTCAGTTTAATAATTTGAACATATAAAACTTTAATTTGAATAATGTATCAGTAAATTAATTAAATTGAAATTAACATTAAGATTAATAAATGAAGTAGCTATGTGTCGTTGTTAGTTCACGTCCAATGATGCAGCGTAGTTTGTAAATCTAATTTCTGTGGTTACTGAAATGGTTGCAAACTCTTAAAAAGTATATTTCCTTAGGCTATTTGTAAAAGAATACCCCTGAACGTTTTGTTTGTCCTGAAGTATCGATAGCCTACTTTCGAAACTGACGTCGAAAGGATCGTTCCTCACGTTAAAGTGCTTTTTAACCATTAATTGTATTTATTTTGCAAGAAATTCAGTCCATAAAATAAACTTCTAATTGGAAAAATAGACTATATTAGCGAATAGTTGTGTAGGATAGAACTATTTCTCCTGCTCATCGGAACACACGCAAATTATGAAAGACAGAACCAATCAATCACAGACAACCCTAATTTGATTTACTACTATTATTTGGTTTATCTATTATCTGGTTTCTTTTATATTCTTATTTTTCTCTCTCTTTTGTCTTCCTATAATTTCTGATTCATAATGTCATCAATGTACAAATTGGGAATGTGAAGGGTTATAATTGCATAAAAAAAAGGTCTGCATTTACTAAAAGCATCACTGCCACCATTGGTTGAGTCAGTTGGCTCATGAGGCAGTTGGAACACTAGGCCAGGATCAATGGTTATCAGATGACAGAGAAACAATCGGGAGTTATTTCACAATATTGCACATTTAATATCGTTCATCAAATTCTGAAAAATGTGTCACGGTTTCCACAAAAAATATTAAAAAGCACAACCGTTTTAAACTGATAATAAGAAATGTTTCTTGAACACCAAATCAGCATAGATTGATTTCTGAAAGATCATGTGGCAGTGAAGACTGGAGTAATAATGCTGAAAAATCTGCTTTGATCACATATGTATTTTACTTACATTTAAACGATATAATCGAAAATAGGTAGTTTGGAATTGTGCTATTTCCAATATGCTGTTTTTACTGTATTTCTGTTCAAATAGGCTAAGTGCAGCATTGGTGAAGCAGTAGAGATTCTTTCAACCATAACAATAAATCATTTATGCCACCCCCCCCCCTTTTGAACAGCTATAGTGTACATGTAATATTATTTAATTAGGCTGTGCAAGTAATTTTTTTTAACTAGTTGTTAAAAGTAGTAATTGCTGTTAATAAATCTGTCAGAAAAAAAAGTGCTAAAGTTTCACCTTTAGGGCTACAACTGTCTGGCAGCTTTTTACAAAAATGAACCATGGTTGTTTTTCATGAGGTACCCTCAAAGGTAGCCTACACCTTTATCTACCCTTAAGCGTGCTTACTTGTATGTTACTGATATGCTCCCTTTTAGGGGTAGAGAAAGTGCACCTTTGAGGTTACTGACCCAGAAGCCTAAAGAGCTAAAATACAATTTTAGTGCATTTTACTTCTGACAGTGTAAACAAAAAAGGCCTATGAAATGTTAAAAAAACATGGCTTTAAAATATAATGTTAAGTGAGTATAATTACTGATTATATTCTTTTAATTTAAAAGATCAATTTAGTTTAGAGGTATCGGTATTGATATCGACGATAAAATTAAATAAGAGGCATCGCCTAGTTCCGGGTGTCAAGTCAGCAGCGCAATATACGGAGCATCTGAAGCAGGAAGATAGAGAGAGGGCAGGGCGCGGGGAGGGGAGAGAGAAAATAAGAGGTGAAAAAGCGAATGAGGGAAGCAGCAGCACACCGATCAGTCACACTCCGCTGGTGCCACGACCCTGAGAAACACCATCCAGTCATTACATCGCCCGTGATTCTGCTATGCGCATCGGACGAGGAGACGCCACTTGCGCTTTGGTTTTGGATTGGTGTTAAATCTTTTACTGTGCATCACTGGACAGGATGGAGCATTGGAGACAATGTGCGTTATGGCTGATCAATTGTAAGGTGCTGCCACCGAACCATCGGGTGACATGGGAGTCCGCTCAGGTGTTCGACCTGGCGCAGACCCTGCGGGATGGGGTCCTCCTGTGCCAGCTCCTCAACAACATGAGACCCCAGTCCATCAACCTGAGGGAGATCAACCTGAGACCTCAGATGTCACAGGTAAGAGAAGTTCTGTGTTTACAGTAAGACTGGACGTTAAACTCAATATTTGGAGGGTTAAAAACTATTTTAGAAACATGTGTTTTTATGTATATGAAAAAGGTGGGCTAACTGCTGTGTACGTACTTATCCAATGTTTTGCAACAGAAAGTTGTTATGCTCGAAATGCTTTACCGTTATTTGTGTGCTAAATTCTCCCCCTGTCGGTTAATATTAGCAATGCAGTAACAATATGAAGAGAGATGTTAATCTTTAAAGGTGCACTCAGTCATTTTGTCTTAATTTAAACGTTTTATACATAAAAAAGAAGCAGATGATTCAAAATTCTTCTCATGGGCGCCACATCACATGACATGACCCAACTAAAATATGTTCTAAGATCGTTTTGCTATAGCATTTCCGTTAAATAATGAAAATGTTACTTCTGAATGTTCTCTGGATGTTTAAAATGTAGTTTTTTAATTGTTTTTCTTCAATTCTATTATTTTGCAAACATTATAGGAACATTGCTTTTGAATTCTGAAACAATAATTAACATGCACAAAATGTTAGACAAACTTCCAACTAAAACATTTGAGAAACATTATTCCATGAGCAATGTATAGATAATGTTTTTGTGCTAACCTTTTGAGAACACTATGAAATAATTACAGGAAGAATGTTTGTTTTCATAACTTTGCCGGAATGTGCCCTGTTAGCTGCAGGGTCATGCAGTTGAATTACTACTTATATTACTAATGACAATAATAATAATAATAATAATATGTTTATTTTATGTAGGCCTAGTCCTTTCAGCCTGTGCTCAAGATGCTTTTCATAAAAATAAAAGTATAAATTCTAAAACCACTATAGTGGGACAATAAGAGCTGGCTAAACACAACCCAGAAATTAGCAAGTGCACCTTTAAGGAGAATGTTTGACTTCCTATGTAGTCTATATAGCTGTCTGTGAAAGAAAATGTGTGTGAAATGAGTCCAACTGTTTAAACCTAAGAGGACAAAGTGCTTTTTGATACATAATTTGGCTAAAACCATGAATCTACAGCGTTCTGGTCAGGATCAGGGTCAGTCAAAAGCTTTTTTAGTTTGGTCTCATTTGCTGTACCCTGTCAGGTGAGAGCAGGATTAGTTTCAGTATCTGTGGGAAGCTGCTTTATTGAAAACAGCGGTCTCTGATATATGTTTCTCATTCTGTGTTGTCAAACACCATCTGCTCCAAGTCTGGACTTGATTACACGTCCCTCTCACATGAGGAGAAAGCTGCCATCAACACAATGATGTTTCATAGAACTGACCGATACAGTATTCACCTTTATTTTGAAGGAAACGGATGCACACTAACCAGTGTCTAGACAGGCACACATGCACTTTGTGATGAAAATAGACCTTTGCATAACATTTGTCAATGTGGCGCGGTCACAGTGAGTAATCTTTTAGTTTTTAAAATAAATAATTTTTTTTTAATTGTTTGGTTCACTGGCTTACTGACAAATATATTCTGTGTAAGTTTGACCTATCTGATCAGAATTACAGCATACATCATTTTGGCTTTGCATCGCCTTGCTACTGATTACATCAGATATGCTTCTTTGTTTTCATTTGGCTTGTTATATCATAGATTCTTTTTGCATTGCACTGATGTAGATGCATCTTCTTTCACCAAAGGGCTTTATCCACTGAGAATTAACATATGCAAAAAAAAAAGGAACAGAAAATGAGCAAATGGTCTGTGTAAACCAGCATTTTGAGCATAGAGGTGACATTTCCATCTCTAAGGGCAGCATCTGAATCCTTGCATGAATTATTCATGACGTTTTTGGCAGCTATTTTATCAAAGACTCATTACAGCACATGGGACACAGACTCAGGCGCCCCGGGGGAACAGCTCAGACAAAAGCAGTGAAGAGAGCAAACTTAAAGCTGGAGTCCCCACCTCATCAGGGCACCTCCAGGGGCCCAATGGGCCCTTTGGGTTTCCCTTCACCCCACAATAGCCGTATAATTAAAATATAATGCCGAATTCACCCCTGAAATTTCTGAATTAATGTCAGTAATGGTGTGATGTTTGGTACAGTCAAGGGGTGTTTTGTGTGTGTAGGAATGGGTTACACAATTTGACAGTTACATATTACATATGGGCAAGCAATTTTGAGGAAGGTACCTTGAAACTGTAACTTCCTATACACTTTTATTTATCAACAATGCATTGAGTAAAAAAAAGAGAGACAGTAAAGCCATTTACATTTAAAATAAATGATGTACTTCTACTTTGGAGATTAATATATAATATTTAGATGGAATATTATAAAGAAAATAGAATTGGTGATAGTATTATATGTATTATATATATTAAAGAAATCCCTAAAGCAATAACTGCAAAAGATTGGGGTCTTTTTAAAGAAAATAATACTTTATTTTCAAAACATGCATGCTTTTAAAAGAGACAGTAAAGGCATTAGTGTTTTTTTAAATAAAGATGTCTTTCGGAACGTTTATTCATCAAATAAGATATTATTTAGTATAATATGTATATACAAATTATTAATTTAAAATATACAATACAAATATATACATAGTATAGTTTGGGGTTGGTCACTTTTTATGAGAGCCACTAGCGAGTAATATTGTAATGATTGCACAATATTGCAGTGTAAACGGAAGTTTTCTAATGTAATAGTTTTTAAACAGGTAGTTTTAATTTTATATAATTACATTTTAAATTATATATCGAAATATATCAAATTCTGAAAATTTGCTCCAAAATCAGCACAGAAAATGCGAACAGCAGTTAGCGGATTCTCTTGGGCCTTCATACAGTACAGGTTTAAAACACAGAAGCTTCTGGGCAGGTTTGAAACATGAAACGTGGAAGTGCAAGTTTGAGGAAGCCACAAAGTCAAGTGCCTTTCTCACGCACTGCGTCAGTCAGACAGTTGGTTTATGGGCTTCTTCCGTTTAACGTGTGTGCTTTTGAGAAGAGTGGAAGGAAATGGCAACAGGTGTTTGGCAGGGCGTCAGAACTTTATTTAGATATCAACAGATGTCAGTGAGAGTTACGTTTACAAGATTCCATTATCAAACAGTTAAGTTATCTACATTACAAAATGCATATAATGCACACCAACCCTCTTATTTGTACCCAGTGGTGTGTATCTGGTTTGCTGCAGAATCACCGGTGAGCGGTTATTTCACACTGGCATTGTAATGCCAGATAGTCACTGTCACATCATTAGGTTGGAGGGGGAAACACAAATGCTGACGCCCACTCCTTGGACAGAGAGTTTCCGAGCAGTGACACCCGCTGGGGAAATGAGGAAATGGGATGGAGGAAGGAAATGAAACTAAATGTTCTCTAAAGACCCTTGACTACACCGTGGTGAAACATCAGAACGTCCAGTTGCTCAAATCTGTCTCTTTTTTCAGTGAAACAGCGAACAACAAGCTCCTGTCTGAACACTGTCTCAGTTTTTGACTTTTTACTGTAATATGATGTGATTTACAAATTGTACATGACAGATCCTGGGCTGTTTTTCAAGTATATACTGTAATTTTTTATGTAGGGCCCATTGAGAATCTCTTTGAATAATACACACATATACTGTACTTTGTAGGGATGTAACGATTCACTCACTCACGATTCGATCGATATTCACAGCGATTTGATTTCTCGATTCGAATATTTTTTTTTTTTTTTTTTACAAAATGAAATTTAAGACAAATTCTAAATTAAATGTATCCTTTTACTATTGCTTGGACAAAATGCTGGCCATTTATTTGTGAAATGGAAATATAATATACTAATATAGCACTTGCATATTATTACTCTTTTGTTGTTTGATTGCTTCTATTGTCCCATTTGGTACGTGTCGCTTTGATAACAAGATTGCCTAAAGAACAACATTTAAATACAAGATAAATGAAACTAACAAACTAAATTGACTTTTAAAACAAGCACCCAATCAATAATAAGTAACACAATAAAATAATGCTTCCTATAAACCCAAAATAAGGCTTTGTCTGTTTCTTTCCAGTAAAAAAAACTTTAGAGGCAAACCACTGCATTGTTAATAATGATCCAACAAAAGATGATGATCCATGCACATGAGCAGTTTTTAATCCATCTATAATTTCAAAATTTGAAGCAAAAACAGAATGGTTTGACTTCAGTTTTGTGAAACTGTACATAAAAATATCTGCATGAAACAGCGGATGAGCTGAATGAGACGCAGATTCACTCTCTGCCAGAAGGTGGCGCTTAAAGCCTTTCCTTGGTTTCCGCTGTAAACAAAGCAGCGCGTCACTTAATAGGCACTGTTAATATGCATTTTAATACGAGGCAGATAAAAGAAAAAATACCTTCCTAACTTTTTAAAGACAGTAAGATCTCAGATGCATTCACTAGAAAACGCTAACCTAAATGAATTGTGATTTATTTGGCATCTCAACTGATTTGAATCGTCACATATTTGAATCGATTTTCAACCGGCTCGCGGTTAAACGTTACATCCCTAGTACTTTGCATAGACAGTCTGTTAAAAACGCCTCTTGGGGAGGGGCCAGAGACTGGTCACAGCAGCATATGTGTGTTTGAACATTTGAAACACCAGTCAGTTTTAGTTATGTTACAGCTCCAGGGTTGTTTTTGTAATTCTCAGTGTCAGACTGTGGATTTCAGACTGGGACTGGTTGCGTTGGTTTCCAGCAAACCACTGTGTTTTGATGTAGCGTACTAGACATTTGCATTTTCTGAAGTAAATATCAGTGTGGTTGCCCATGCAAAAGTCGTTGATGTTAGCGTAGCTGTCAAGGCCTTTCTATGCAGTTTCAGATGTGTTGTGCATTATTGTCAGTGGGCTGCATGATAATCAAAATAAAATCAAAACTGCAATATGACTTAGTGTGATTATCAAAATACAAAGGCTGCGATTTAATTATATACATATATGCACTGCATAGATTAAATTCAATTACATTAAGTTGTTTTGTTTGACATTTTTATTTTATAATAATATTTTTTTATATAATTTTATTGCACTGTAAAATATATTATTTTCTTAACACTGATTTTTATTTTACAGTGACATATCAAAAATCAATAGTAAATATTATATTACATATTTAGTTAATAGTTTATTTGTAACAGAATTAATGAGAATTCACCCGTTTTTTTGTATTTATTTTTTTTTAGTACAGGTCAATGCAACAGTTTAAGACAAATTATTCAAAATTACATTATTACCCCAAAACATGCAGCCCTAATTGTCATCTTAATGCTGACGCAGGGGGTTCAGGTGGTTCTGGTGGTTCTGGTGGTATATGGGAAGGCATATAAAAAACCTAGGTGAGGCCTTATTTGTGTCAGTAGCACATATAGTGCAGCGTTACACGCCAGAATAGAATAAATAGACTTGTGGGTTTGTTCAGATCCCCAAACCCAAAGTATGTTCGTTAGTAACAGTGAAAGCAGTCACACTACAGGAATTAAAAACTTTGCAGAAACAGCATGTCATGCATATTAATGCCCATATTCAGGATGCACAAATCTTTGCAAGGTCTAGTAAGTCCAGCCAGATCTCTCTCTCTCCCTCTCTCTCTCTGCATCTCTCTGAGACTGACCTTTCCTTCTGTCACCAAGGTAACAGGCTCTACTGTAAATGGTTGGGGATAAGGAGGAATACAGATACTCTCTATAGACAGTGTGAATCACACATTTACAGTTCATCTTTTGAACTGCACAGATGGATTTTTGCACAGTAATGTGCTAAATATGCTGGTCACCAAGGGATACACATATGCATTAGGATTTGTAAATGAAGGCAGACATTTCCATGTTCAGGCAGAGCTCTTTGGTTGCAGAAAATCCATGATTATTATGTTTGGAAAACCTACCCAGCCCCTCTTATGAGATTTGAATTGTATTCTGAACATTGTAAAAGCATTTACCGTCTACACTGATGACATTAACTGAACAGAGATGGTCATTAATGATGAGATTAAATTGTAGCATCCAATTGTGCTTTTTTTTAAGTGGCCAGTAAAAACAGCGACATCCTTCTCTGTGCTCACATGGCAAAATGGCCTTTTTGATGACACGTAGGTGATGATCAGTCAGCGGTGCTTTCGTAATTGCATGCACACATCCTGCAGTAGTGCAGCAGCGTTTACTTTAGACCTTCGGCGGAGCAATGGCATCACAGCACACAATGAAATGAGCATTATCTTGTCTCAGTCAGGTTAAAAATAGCCCATAAATGGGAGCTGTAAAAATGCAGTGGCACTTGTAGAATTTTACTTGGATGCCAGTGAAGCACTAATATCACATTTCATTTCAAAGTGAAGTGAAGCTCCTGAGATAAAAGAAGAGAATTGATGTTTTGAGTGCTGTTAAAGTGCATTCTCAGACACATTCTGACAAAACGCATCACATGGATTGTCATAGATGACAATTTTGAGCTCTTGGTGAATCGAATCCTATTGCTTCCCTTTGAAGTACATTACACAAGTACACAAACACAACTTGACATTGCCTTGCAGCAAGGATCAGATTTGTAGTCTGGCTTCCAGAGGAAAGAAAGCATTTGAGGGAGTTATATATAGATATAATTTTTTTTTGCAATTTTGATGGAAAAAAGAGTGTAAATATGTTACATGTATTGCATGGGACAATACATTATGTACATTGTATATAAATTGTAAAAAAAAAAAATTTGAAAAGAAAGACATAACCATATAATACATATGTGAAAATATGTTCAATATAAGGCCATGTCCACACGTACATGGGTATTTATGAGTTTTTCCTTCTTTCGTTTTTAAAAAAATCTCCGTCCACATGAAAACGCAAACGCATGCTATGAAGCACTGTCAAGAGCATGCCAAGCCAACAGGTGGCGATATAATCTCAACCGTAAAGCCATGTTGGCCAATCAGAAGCCTGAAAAAGTTTCCAGTAGGCGGAGATAACAGTGCATGCTCCGACGTCACAAGCCAAAAACTCCGATTTCGCTGTCTACACGATAACACTGCAACCGGAGTTTTTAAAAACTTCACCCTGGCAGGCGTTTTCAAAAAGGTTCGGTTTCAGTGACCTGATACTGCGTTTGCGTGTGGCAACCGAACGGCCACCTTTAATATAAACGCGCCGCCGTCTCTGTTAGAGAAGAGAAGACATGGCAACTGCGGTTTTAAACATAACCGCGTTCGTGTGGACAGGGCCTAAGACAATGCATGTACTTTTATAATAAATACATTACCTTGCAAAGGACGATACATTTTTTATTTTCAATAATATTATTAATACATTTGTATTAAATAAAAACTATTTCAGTAGTATATAATTTAATACATCACCTTAAAAATGATGACATATCACACTTGATTATATTCAATTTAAAATAAATATAAACAAATGTGATGCATTATTATTTGGCACGGAGACACACCCTCTACCATTAATACAACTATAGTGACATGTAAACACACTGGATCGACTTTTTACTGTGAACCATGGCGACTATACCATTTGACTCTAAGACCTGTAAACTGATAACGACAATTAAGGGGCATAGCCTAGTCCTGTTCGGTACTACTTGTGCGAACATAGACAACCCTCTTTTTTTTGAGTGGAGAAAAATGCTATTACATCTATATTATGCACGACCAATATACCATATAGATTATATATTACATCTGGGGCAAGGCGTGATGTGTGTATATTGTGTGCTTTCAAAAAAGTGTAACCCTTGTGTTATTTTCTCCACTAACAAATAAGTTATATCAGAATAATGCATAAATGCTGGACCAGCACCTAATATCTATATTATTAGATATATTATGCATGCTAGTCTGAACCCTTGATACACGGATCACAAAAAGTTTGGTTATTGTTATGGTTCTGCAAGAGTGAGGACAATAACTTTTTGATGTAAATGAAGATTTGATCCATCCATTGCATACAATGTGGCTAGAACATTGTTCTAGTTAGAGATGGCCTCAAACCTAGTGGCAGTTTGTGAGGGGTGCGTGGGGGGGGGGGACTTAGGGGCAGAGGCAGAAAGCCGCATCTCTCCCACCGCTCAATGACTTATAGGGGTAAATGTATAAGGAGCATGCACCATGGAAGGCCTAAAAGGCAACCGTATAATTAGCATCAAAACTGCTCGTCGGCGCCGCCGATAAATGGCGCCCACCGTCGGGTTGTGTGTTCAGCGGTGGGGTTGTGGTGTCATCCATGCGGCTGTGTGCGATATAAGTGATGTGGATATTAAAGGAAGAAAGCACTAATTCCTAGTTTGGGTAACCATACTTGGCCACACGTCACTCACTCACTCATATAGTTTTGCAGTTAATATTGCTTTTGGACTATTTGTTTCTCCAGAATGGAAGGATCAAGATTATGATGCAGTGTGGGATACAGTATTCCTTGTATTACACATTTTTGCGTTAATAGCATTCTGTGCATACAGAAGATCTGCATAGAGTACACGTGCAGCAAAAACATTATGAGTAGTATGCTGCTATTCCAAACATAGGCTGTTTGAATCTAAGTCTAACCATCAGAGCTTTCTCACATTGTCCTGACGGCTCATTTCTCCCAATGTGGTGTGCGCTAACCCGTGTGCAGTGCCCTGTGATGGGCAATTCACCACAGATCTGTATGTGTTGTATTGAGCATGCGATTAACCAACCATGCGCAGTGTTTAATCCTCTTCTCCCTGTCCTGCCGGTTTACACAGTGTAGATGCCATAGAGGCGATCCCCATTAAACATAAGTGATACATATCATAGTTGTGATTGGATTCGGAAATATGCTAAGAAAATCAATAGAATGCATGTATCCAAGGTCAACATTGATTTTTTGGGGGGTTTGAATATTGCTTTGTTCACCACCAAACTGCTATGAGTCAAAGCTAAGCACATCTGACCAAATTTTTAATATAGAGACTCCTGAAAGTCTCTAACAAAAATGTGGATTTAACCTTGAAGTTAACAGGAAATATTTAAAGGTCTGACCTTTCATATAGATTTGAGATGTTTAGCAGATGGTAAATTATTACAGGAATATTAAATTATATTGCAGGAACAGTTTTCCTGGAGCACTCAAGGGTACGATAGTGATAGCTCATACAGGAGATCAGGTGGGTTTTGAACCTGCACCTTTTAAGCTGCAAGTTTAGATGTGTAACCATCAGAGTTGTGCAAAATAGAGAATTGAAGAGTTGACTCCCTTTGAAATCATGAATGTGAATTTGAATTGAAATTTGAACTTAAATGAAACTAAGAGAGTCTATCTATTTGTCTGTTTATTTATCTGTCTGTCTGTCTGTTCTGATCTGTTCTGTCGAGTTGGAGTCCGACCGTATCAGTCCAGGCTTTTAAATAAGAATGTTGCTAGGTAAACAGTATGTTATACAGCAACTATTTCTTTGGATTTCAGACCATTTTGCTACTTTAAGGTACAAATAAATGTAAGAAGTTGATTTGTAAACATCCAACAAATTCTGTTAATGTGAATTAACTGCTACGCTATACCATACAAAATGAGTGGAGCATGATAGCAATAAATGGATATTTCATCAGACTGTGGTATAAGTGGCTTGGAGAGCATACACGACTTAGCATGTACGAATCACACACACAAACCATGCAACCAGTATAACAGAGGTCAGATCAATCTAGTCAAAATGCATGAACAAAGCATATTTAGGAGAAACGATTTCAGTGCTAGCATGCTACGACGTCAAGTTGAGCTCTGGGTCACCCTCTACCCCTGTGTCTCCTGCACTCATTTTAATAAAGCACTTTGCAGACCATATGCTCATCCAGCACATTAATTTTGACAAGACCGCTTGTTTAGCTGTCTACTGTAAACCAGGGGAAAGAAAAAGCGCACACAGCTCACCAGCTGGGGCTCTCTGCACAGGATGTGTTAACACTGGAAAAGTGTCAGGAAAAAGCACAGCTATTCTGCATCTATACAGACACAACCTTTGACTTTCTAATTCTTTTTGAATGGAGAGGTATGGGTAAACTTGACATGGAAACGCACACCTGCAGTCAAATAAGGCATGTGCTAGGTAAATCGATTAGAATCAGTTTAGTGACCATCTGATTTTAAGCTTCGCATCTGAAAGCCTTACTGGTGGTGAAACTCTGCCTTGACTGGGTAAGGAGCCATATCATACTCTTTGTATGAAATTTTGTGAGAAGTCCAGATAGGAGATGCAGTGTATTATTAGTTCGCAGGAATACAAGCATGTCATGCACTTGAATAGCGGTACTACGGCAATTAATAATTCAAAAAATAAGAATGGTCTCAATTACCAAATTATCGAAACATATTTTGACACGCTCCTATTTCAAAATAGCAAGAATAAATACATACATTTATTTTATGGTATGTCCCTTTAAACCAGTAAAAAACTAATGTTATAGGCATTTCTGTACCAGAAAAGGCCATTCTCTACATATTATCTGTTCGAGATGAACCAAAATCATGCGTATGTATAATGAATAAAATGTTATACATTTCCGTATTACATATGTATCGTGTCTTAGTTACACTACCGTTAATACTTGCCACTCTACTAACAACACGAGGTGGCTTTTTCAAAGAAGGGTTACATTGTCATATGACGATGCCATAAAATAAGGCGCAATTTCTCTGGAGCCACACCACCGAAACCATTCAGTACAAAGAGAAAAGACCTTTGTGAGTCCCATTGCGTATGACCCAGCAGTGCAGTGTGGATGGAAATAGCAGTTTCTCCAGGGACCAAAAACTGAAATGTCAGTGTGGCTTGAGACCAGGTCACCTCTCCATAAAACCCCACCGGGTCACTAAGTGTGAGTGGTATAGGCACGCAAAAACAGCACGGACCTACAAACATCCTTCATGTGTAAATCTATCGCATCGTCTCTATTCATCTTACTATCTGGCCATGTCTAGCCCTCCCAAAAGAAAACAAGGCAGGACTCTTAAAGACTCCAAGGCAGGCGTGAGATGTGCCATTCTGATTGTGTGTTGAAATCAAACAAGTGTAAACAGTTGCTTGCTGAACATTTGCTTGTCTTATCTAGCAATCAAGCGACACGGTCACTTGGCACGCTTAGGTGAAGTCATTGAGACGAGCATGTGGGGAATGGGAACTGAGAGGCGGTGCATGTGTCGCTGTTGATCTGCAAGCTTCTCACAGATAAGACATATTAGTTCTTATATGAGAAAAAGCTGGCCTTATGAATTTTCCAGACTGATGTTTTCTACACATCATATGCCAGAGGACGAGTCTGATTTCAGACTGAGGGTTGAGCGTCCTTGCTGTCACGGAGGTTACAGTTTCACATTATAATGCAAGCACTTTCTGTTTCAAGAAATCACAGGTGCAGCTGCCGCACAAAACACAGAGACTCTTGATGTAATTCACTTCCTCTTGTTGCTTAAGATAGAAACATGGCATTGCAACAAGATGTGAAACTCTTTTTCAAGAGCTTGACAGGCAATGTACGGCCACCAACAGATGGAGGGTGATAATATAACTGGTAGAAACAGACACATTCTTGTGAACGTGCCCGGCGAGAGGGGAAAGGTGCTGAACTGTGGACCGTAACAGGACATCCATTAAGATTATAATCGTTGTTTTCTGGGTTGTTGTAAGAACACATTGCTGCACTGTTGATGAAAATGTCCTGTGTCTGTTGTCACTTTGACATTTTGCACATACTGGGAAAGGAAATTACAGATCGGACATTTTTTTTTATTTTAAAGGAAATGTGCAAGATTCATTTCCAGTAATTTAAATGTAGGCTACTAACTATTAGTGTGTTGATTTATTAACAATACAGAATATAAATAGTTAATTTTTCAAACGAAATAATAATTGAATTTATTGAATTTTATTAAAATTATAATTTACTTAAGTGTTTTTTTTTTTTAAATAGTATTTTTTAATTTAATAATAATTAGTTTATAATAATTGTAAAATAGGATATTCTAGGATGTTTAATAAATGCAAAAAATAGAAAAAAAACAAAAATAAAAGTAATGATCCATTAAATAATTGCTAAAAAAAATAAACATTAATTGTTAATATGATAAATAACTTAAAACACACAACACAAACACACACACACACATATATATAGACTAGTCAAGCAAAGATATATATACACTTTTGATATATATGGGACCCTGGACCACAATAAACATATGTCATAAGGTAGCATGAGTGTATGTAACAGAGTTGTAAATGTTACAGTTAAAATTATAGATTTTTCTTTTATACCAAAAACCATTAGGATATTAAGTAAAAATCATGTCCCATGAAGATATTTAGTAAATTTCCTAACATAAATATATCAAAACATAATTTTTTATTAGTAATATGCAATGCTAAGGACTTCATTTGGACAACTTTAAAAGGCGATTTTCTCAATATTTAAAGTTTTTTGCACCCTCAGATTCCAGATATTTTTCAGGAAGTTGTATCTGGCCAAATATTGTCCTATCCTAACAAACGATATATCAATGGAAAGCTTGTTTATTCAGCTTCAGATGATGTATAAATCTCAATTTCAGAAAATTGACACTTATGACTGGTTTTGTGGTCCATGGTCTCTCTCTTCTCTACACAAAACAGACACACACACACACACCACCCCAAACACACACACACACACACACACACACAACACACACCACACCACACACACAAACACACACACACACACACACCCACCACAAACACACACACACACACACACACACACACACACACAAACACACACACACACACACACAACAGAGTACTGAAAAATAAAATTTTTGCTATTATCGTAATGCAAAATAATACTGCCTTAATTTCACTACTATTACTGACTTTCATTCAAAAGACCACAAGGAGTCAAATCTTTAGTATGATTCAGTGTATTATGGTTTTTTGATAGCTTGCAGTTACCGTGGAGTTTTGTGGTCGAACAGCATAATCTGCTGATGAGATTCTGGATCTAGAGTTCTGATAAAGTATCAGTTTGTAACAGCTGTGGTCATGAGTCAACACAGGTGTCTGTTTACAGTTTTTCTGAATTGCTAAAACACAACCCCAATCTCTGAACCAAATTCTCACTAGCTTAAACCAAATTGTCGAATAAAGCACTCTTTCTGCTAAACCTTAAACAAGTTCAGGCAGTTAGGCTCTATTTGCAAATCTCATGCACACTTTTTTGCAAAACTCTAAACACATTCTAATTCACTCAAACACTTATCACACTGTGATGTATTTGTGCTGCAAAATGCTAAACACAAGTGGCAAAAGTTAAACTCAACTAAAGCACAGTTGTCATCATTTACACACAACGATTCAAAATTGTTCACACTTGTTTCTAATGATGTGATCAAACCAACTGTACAAAATATGAGCCAGTTCAGAGTGCACAAGTGGCACAGGTGACTGAATGATGATACAAACAATAAATGGAAACACTATAGGTTTAAGGTTTGAGAGGAGGTTATCAGGCTGGATCCGTCAGACCAGAGGGTTTTCTCTTTGTCAAAAAAAGGCAACATTACTTAGGTGATTCTTAATTTTGTGCGACATCAAGTCCAATGTAATGGCGGGTGCACTCAAGACTCAACAAGAAACATGATGCTGAGAAAGAGATGGATATCCTAGTCACTGATAGTGAGTGTTACAACCTGCACAAGGTTACGATTGGAGTGTACGAGCTGTAAGCTTTGAACTATTCACATTTAGAGGTTGTTTAATATGACATTTGCCTTTGCGTTGGACTGCAGTATTTTGCAGATATCACGTGCGGAATATAACAATCAACATTCAGATTATTCAATATTCAGCACAATACTGATCTTGCAGTACATAGTAGGCCTATACAATATATTCACCTACTCAGTTGCAATTACTATACTTTTTTACAGAATTGCAAAAATGTTTACTCAATACAATATATTTTTTTCTGTAATGTTCTGGATGCTGTGTTCTCCATTTTTCTCTGTAGTGTCTAATGAATGCTCTGTAGTGTTTATTTTATTGACTCATGTGTGTGTGATCTGAGAACACTATTTGATTTTGAGTGCAAGTGAAATGGTTTTGCAGCGATTGTTTGATTTTGATGGAAGAGTCAGAGGTTTCGTGAATTTAGTTTGAGTATTCGGATTTGTGTTTAAGGTTTTGAGAAAATGAGTGGTGGTTTCAAGAAATGTGTTTTAGCAATTCAGAAAAACTGTAATATGACAGCTTGTGTTGGAGACTCATCTCATTTCACTCTATAAATGAATGTGTTTGGATGTTCGCCAGTCTTTTGCTGTTTGGGAAACTCATTAGTCATGATTCAAAGCAAGTATTGCATGAAATAAGAATGGAAAATTACATTTTAAAAAGCTTGATGCTGGCTTGTCTGCATTTAGTCTGGATTTCCAATATGTTTTTTAGCTATAGTTTTCATATGCCTTCATGTTTAATTGAATTTGAGAATGTTTAAAAATAATAAGTCATACTATTGTGTAGAATTATATTAATTATATTGCATTATATAATCAGTATTATATACTAATGAGTGATTTCTATTTTGGAAAGGTGATTTTTAAAGTGCATTTTTGTGAGGAATTTTTTCTTTCTCTCAGAATATAAAGAATGTAGAAGTTTTGCTAATTTCAAACCTGTCTTCTCAAAACTCAAGTGAGGTCCCTTCCTGTTCTTTATGTTATTTAAAGTAATTATTATTTTGATTATGACAATTATGTTTGATTATTGAAATAATTGCTAGGATGGGGAAAATCAGATAAAGATCCAGTTTTAATTAAAACTTATATTTGTATGTTAATATAGTGTGAATGATATACTGAATGACTTTATCATGACAATCTAACAAAAATATTATTTGAAGATGATACATTTTTATGAATATTTTAAATGTTTTACATGCTCATATATGATACACATCATACATATCATACATGTTCATACATTGTCATTTACAGGCCCATGAAAAAAATATTTAAACAGAAAATAATTTTTAAATATTATGGCAGTTTTGGTGTAAAACAAAATTTAATAATTTTTGAAAATTATTTTCTGTTTGAATATTTTTTTTTCATGAGCATGTAAATGACAATGTATGAACTTTATATGAGCATGTAAACATTTTAAATATACATAAAAATGTATCATCTTCAAATAATATTTTTGTTAGATTGTTTATAATTCTTTTTAAATAAATCATCAAATGTTGTGAATGCAGATGATACTTCAGTATGAATATTAGTAATAAAACTAGTTTAAATATTCAATATGCTTCTTTAATATAAAATATGCCTTTATTTCTGTCTAGTTTCTCTGCTTGAAGAACATCAGGACATTTTTGCATGCCTGCTCAGAGATATTCGGCATGAAGAAGAGCGAGCTGTTTGAGGCTTTCGATTTGTTTGACGTTCGAGATTTCGGAAAGGTAAGAAAATATTTCACTTTCAACTCTCTTATTTGAAATGCTTTCTTTTTGAATTCATCCCATAATCCACTGACATACAGTATTCACTTGTTCGGTTTGCAAGCATCATCTAACTGGTGTAATTTGAATTGTTCTTGTGCCACAGTCATCCGTCAGCGTTTATGGTGTGTCAGTCACAGATATGGTTGTGTGTTGAGTTTCCTGACATTAGCCTGTGAGCTGGCTGTGTCATTTGTGGTGTTGTGTCTCAGTTGATTATGTTCAGAGATGCTGAGCTCTTTGTTGGCTATCTGCTTTAATAAAGTCTCAGTGTCTGGGTCTCATCCTGCTGGTAATTTAATTTGATCAGTGGAGGAGGGGCAGCGCAGAAGAAGTGGCCGACTGGCATCATCAAATTAGATACGTAAATTGCTTAGGGACTGATAGCAGTACTAGCCTCGGCCGCATACTGTGTGTGTTTAGAGAAAGCAGTGGAACACGAGTTGTTGTTTAAACTTGGATATTGGGTATAGTGAGCATATATTGCCAGATGAGCGGCGAGATGTGTAGTTTTGACCCTCGGGACCGTACGAGTAGCTGGCAGATCGATTTACAGTCATGAGTACCCGTAAACCCTATATGCAAACATGGTCGAGTGTGATGTGTTGCAATGCCGTGAAGAAAGGGGATACTTCTGAGATGGGAAAAGATCGTGTTAATATTACCTCCCTGTGGATGGCAAACAATATAAGCGCCAAGCCATCAGTTTTACTCTAGCAGGTTTTGATGTGGCTCTTGTAAAAGAAAAGGGAAAAAAAAAAGAAAGAATATCCTATATTAATAATATCATCATATTTATAATCTGTGCACACAAAAACATTAGAGTAATAATAGTATTATAAATATAGTTGTATTTAGGGATTTTTGTGAATTTGTGCGTATAGCTACTAATTAGAACTAAACTTAGCACTAATATATAATAATATATATTATATATTATACCGGTATATAGATATATATATATATATATATATTCTTATATCTATTAACAACATCAAAGTTACATAGATATAGAGTAAACATTATTTTTGGATTATATTGTATTTTTATTAATTTAACAAACTATTACATAAATTTGTATAATTAATTATTGTAGAAAATGAAACATTTGACGATTACTTTTAAGTTTTTTAAAAAAATATTGAGTACATTCATGAAGAGCTCAGAGGACAAAAGTGACCCTGAGCATTTTTATCAGGCTCCTATATTCATGTTCAGTTATTTCGCTTTAATTGCAATGAAAAGAACCTATACATTGCCTTGATGGGAAAATGACTGAACCTAAATATAGCAGCCTGATAAAAAATACTCATTTTAGACGAAATTTCGGTGAACTGAGAGGGCTGTTTGCCATTGAACTTTTCATTGCTTTGATATATTGTGATCAATTACTTAAACGCATTGCATCGCACCATAAAATGCCAACTCTTGCGCTGTGGTCCCTAGATCTAGTCGACTGCAAGAACCTGCTAATGTCACAGCACGCACCAAAATCGGATCCTCAGTTCTTTGACTAGGAAATGTTACACAGTGTTAGTGTTACACCTCAACATTTATCCTAGTATGCATGAACAATACGAGATTGGCTTTAATGGGAACGAAAAGTGTCCATGTGAGTAGACGCTTTTTGCACCCACACGAAAGCTGAAGTTAGCACTAATGTGTATTTTGGCAAATAAATGTTGTATGTCTTTGTTGTGCATTGAAAGGGCTCATGTGCCTTTGACCCTTCTATTATATAAAGTGCAGAGTTTAGTCGGTTTGACACTATAGTTCACTGTCAGACATGTATTAGAGCTCATGTCATGTGATTTGTCCACAGATGCCTGCTATACATGCACATCTGTTGATTCTCTTATCTCAAACGGACTCTGTGTATGTATTTATAAGCACAGAAGGGAGAAAGTCTTCATACACACATTTAGACACGGGGATACACTCAGTCCTCTGTGGAACGCGCAGAGAAGACATCACCAATTTTTTCCACATGACTGGCAAAACATCTGTTTCATTCATCTGACACTCGCTACGGGCAACTCTGCCAACACTTGTTTTATCACAATGTTCTGGAAGGAATTTTAAAGGGAAGTTTGAAATAAAGTAACAGATATGGTATGTCACAAAATTCATTTCTAATTTTTTTAAAGGTTAAAAAATACATACATTTATTAGTTCATTGAACTGAATGAAAATTGATTTTTTTTTTCATTAAATGTATTTGTAAATGTATAAATGTAATTAAATTCATTAAAATACACACTGTATGAAATAAAATAAATATATATTTAAAATAGGCTTGTAAAGCATTTCTTTTGTGTTTGGTGCATTTTAAATATTGTGGATGCAAATGGTACTTCAGTACGAATATTCATATAAAAAATATGCGTCTTTAATATAAAATGCATTGCTGTACAATTGCTTTTAAAATGTGAAAAATAAAATGATTTATGATCTTCATCTCTGTTTCTTTGTGCTGTTGATGCAGTGGTGTCGGGTTGCCTGTTGTGATGACGAGAGTTCTCACTGACTGATAGATGGTAACGATTGCTCTTCAGTAATAAGCTTTTGAGCTGCATGGCTGTTAGCTTGCTTGACCGATGTGTCTATATGTTTACAGCTACAGTGACAGCTTAACTAAATCAATCCATTCATAGACCTCCACCTTTCTTATTCATCCATCTAGTCAATCACTTCCTGTCTCATCCATTTATCTGATGCTTCTTATCCTCCAATCAGAGTAGAAACTTAATAACTCTTTGCTGAATGGTTAATTAGGACGTATTATTTCACTTATATGAAATGGATGTGTTGTAAGTTAAGTACTATTTAGCAGGTACCTTTCATGGAAAGTCCCCCTGGAGCATCATGGGATTTTTTTTTTTTTACATTATGTGTGTGTTTGTATATATATTTATAAGTTTAGTTTAACTTTTAATACATTTAAATTTCATGTTTTTGTATTTTTTATATTTTATATACTTTTTAGGATTACTTTATTTTTATTTCAGTTTTATTTTTTTATTGATTTCTAGTTAGCAATTTTAGTGCTTCAGCTTAAACTTATTTTAATTAGTTGCCAATGTGACATTTATAAAGTTTTAAGTTTTTCATCAGATATTTATGTTTTAAATATTTCAGCTTTATTAAAAAATAAATAACAATTAGTTTTAGTTTTAGTTAACAATAATAACCCTGCAATGCAAACCATGTTGACTACAACTATTTAGCTGCTACCCCTAATTTAGCTCAGAAATGTTAGAAAGTTAGGATTTGTTTCATGAATGAAATTATTTGGACTCTATTCGATTTTTAGGCACTTACATTTGATGTCATAACTGAGAATTTGCTTACATCATTACGCTAACATCATGCCATATCCCATGATGTTATTGATACATCAGTCATGTGATCCCATCATCAGCACTTGTGTTCTATTCTTAGCCACAAGCTGCTGACAAACCAATGGAAATAAGTTCAAATGTGACATATTAGGTATTTGCTTCTGCATTTTAGTGCACAGGCTGACTTGGCATGTTAGACCCATTGAATACAGATGGGTGAAGTTCTCCTAAATTTCAGTTAGTTCAGGAAACTTGAGAAACAGGAAACAGAATTTCCTAAGGAATTGTGTCTAAACAGTCACCAGGTCATCTCATGGCTTCTTATAAATGTTGTTGCTTATAAACTGACACTGTTACTGAGGTGAAGATGGATCATATTTAGCACCATAATGATCAGATCTGTGAGTTTTTACATATGTCAAGTGCCCGTGGGCTTTGAAGGAGAGAGAGGAAGATCAGAAGACCAGAAAATCACTCAGAGAGAGTGCAGAAAGAGACAAAGCGCAGAGCATCTGTCCTGCTATTGGATTTCCATGGTTAAATATATCACTGCCACTAAGGAGAAAGATCAATATCAATAGATCAAAATCAATAGCTGCGCTCACATTGCCAGCTTGTCTCTCTCTTATTTGTCTCTGTCTTTACTACTTTTTATTATTATACGGACACTGAATGCACAATTAAGCCTATATATACAAGCATACAAACGTGTGTGGGATGAAGTGCCCTTCAAGGCTCTTGTTTATGAGCGGATGTGGCATTTATCGAGCATCGAGTGACAAGGTTTTTTAAATTTATTCAGTAAACTGAATATTTTATTCAGTACTAATGAGTGTCAAAAAATAGTTCTGTCTAATTGAAATTGACTAATTTAGTTTGTGCTTATCAGAGTAGCATGATAGCTTAGCAACATATACTAACAGCAGACTGTATTGGAAACAAGTGCAGGTGTTAGCAGGTGTTAGACAGCCCATGTAATCTCACCACAGGATGTAAGATGTGTTACGCTGAATGATGGTACCCTGGAATCATTGTTTAGTTGGGTGTTAGAAGCAGTTCAGGCCTGAGGGGTATAATGTCGGGATGTGTCAGAGCTCTTTGAGAGGAACAGCATCTGACATCTGCTGTTAAGTCAAGAGTACACAGTGATGTGAAGTGCTGGGCTCTCCGAATGAGAACACACCACACACACCGACACTATATGAGGAGGTGTGTGTCAAGTGCTCTGATTCTCCTCGAGAATCTTTAGAAAGATACGCATTGACGATCTCCACACTCTAGCTAAACTATGCCCTGGAGAGGCCAATTCTAGCAGCACATATTCTGTTGTATTGGGCGCCCATAGGGAATACATAAGTGCAACCAATCAGAAATATGTGTAACCAAAAATCAAAAGTACACACACACACCACACACACACACACACACACACACACATGTGGTGTTTGCACTTTTAATATACAAATATATGTATACGTTGAAATCTATGTACATATCTATTGCATACATAAAAAAACAAATTGCAAAATGTATTTATTTATTTATTTATTTAATTCAATTATTTAAAGTTTTTTACTTAGGGTTAAGAGTATTGTCGGAAATATGGAATATGGAAGTCGTGGCCTAATGGTTAGAGAGTCGGACTCGTAACCCAAAGGTTGTGGGTTTGAGTCTCGTACCGGCAGGGATTGTATGTGGGGGGAGTGAATATCCAGTGCTCTCTCCTTGAGCAAGGCACTGAGCCCCCACTGCTCCGTGTGGTGTGTGTTCACTGTTGTGTGTGTGCACTTAGGATGGGTTAAATGCAGAGCACTAATTCCTAGTATGGGTAACCATACTTGGCCACATGTCACTTCACTTTTCACTTTTTTGTGCACATTCCTTTAAATGTATATATGCATGTATATAGTTATATATGTACCAGTGTGCATATTTATGTGTGCAGAAGATTTAAATGACATGATTGTATTCCCACAAATACATGCAGTGGTTTTCTTTCATCAGGCCTCTGGCAGAAGCTGATCTCCTGGTTGTGTGGCTGTCTCTCTGTCTGTCTGTGTCTCTGTCTGCTTGGCTGACTCACCCCAGTCACAGAGTCTCATGCCCCCGAACAGAGAGCTGTAAACTGCTGGAAAGCATTAGCACTTCCTCTTTCCTGACTCGTCGACCTCTTATTACATGGCGTTCCCTGAAGGTTGAGTTGCGAGCTTACTCATGCTTCCTGTGGTGGACTCCTGGGGCCCCATGATGGAGGGGGAGGGGTATGTGTTTAACACATCTACTGTACTGTCACTAGGTGAAAATGGCTCTTGAAAAATGAGACTAGATTGCTGTCACACTACCTTTAATGTAATGAAGACATATGTTTCACCTAATATTTCTCTATTCTATATGGAAGCCCGTTTCCGCCACTAAATAAAAAAAGGTAATAGTGACTTTTTATCTCACAATTCTGACTGTTGCAATTCTGAGAAAAAAAAGTCAGAACCGCAAGATATAAACAGAGTTGCAAGATTTAAAACTCAGAATTCTGACTT
Source organism: Sinocyclocheilus anophthalmus (assembly GCA_018155175.1). NCBI lineage: Eukaryota > Metazoa > Chordata > Actinopteri > Cypriniformes > Cyprinidae > Sinocyclocheilus > Sinocyclocheilus anophthalmus. The sequence goes on along the minus strand of JADLZN010002671.1, from coordinate 112,667 downwards.
TTTTCCTCACAATTCAGAGTTTACGTACGAGTTTATAATTCACAAAAAAAAATGTATCCATGGAATAAAAAATATAAAAGGTAATTGTGACTTTTTATCTTACAATTTTGGCTTTTTAGAATGAGTTTACGTCCTGCAATTCTGACTTTTTTTCTGAGAACTCAGTTTCAGTTTCTCAGTTTACATCTCTTAATTCTGTTTTTCCCCCCTGCCATGGAATAAGAAAAAGTAAATTTTTGATCTCACAATTATGACTTTTTTACTCAATTTCTGAGAAAATACATCAGGATTGTGGCAAATTATACTTCAAGAAGAACATCTTAATTAATGTTCCTGAAACTCCTGAAAATCAGAACCACTGCTAAAGCTGCTTGCTTTCTCTTCAATGTTTCTCACTGAGAAGATGAAAGGCAGGTGTGTGTTTTGGAGTGTAGAGTTCCTTGCTGTGGTCAGCGCTATTATAGATGGGGCTTTTTTTGCAGAGCACAAATAACGCTCACATCATAACCGCTGAGGGTCCTATGTAGAGATTTTGCAAACATCAAACACTTTGTACCACCTTAGTGTCCTATTTACACATCATGTTGAAGCTGCATATCTCTTCAAAGTGGGCTGCAAAGACTGATTTTTTTTTCAGTCTGTAGTGGGCGCTTGGTACAAAAACACAAAAGCCGAATCGTGCTTGGAGCCATCATGAGCTGTTTGATCCTTGCAAGCATAGCATTGCCAGGCTTTATACTGAAGCTGTCATTTTTAAAGCCAATTAGAGATATTTTTGTTTGCAGAGATTTTTCTTTTCCAGCGCACCCCGAGCCATCTGTTTGGATCCCATCAGCTCCAGTGAAGCACAAAGCTGTGTGCTTTAGAAAAGATGTTCTCCCAAGGCCTTTTAAAGAGTTCTCCAGTAAAACTTTCATGAGGGCCTAAAACAGTCGACTGAAATGCAGCTAGAAACAGATCTTTTAAGAACTATTTTGAGTCCACAGAATGTGGATGACAATACACATACACTTAATATTTTAGCATAACTTCATCATAACTTGACTTCATAACTTCATCAGTCATTGAATCATTCATTCAAATGGTTTGTTTAAAAATGCTGATACATTCAGGAGTGAAACAAGTCACTGAATCATTTACTCAACCGAACCAGTTTATTTGTTCAAAAACGCTGATTCATCCAGGGTGAATCATTTACTCAAAACAGACAAATATAGTGTGTAAATATATAAGTTTGTCAATTTTAACTTCTTATTGAACTGTTGTTTAAAAGGAATATCACACTCGCCATCATGTTGTTTTTCAGCGATTCTGCCACATGCATGTGATATTGCTTAATAAAGCCTTGAAAATATTGATATAAACTCAACAGATTACCTTTGCGGACATTTCCTTCAAGCCTAGAACACAAAACAATGCAGTGTATAATTCAAAATACACTTAAAACAAATGTGAAAAATAAATACGGATACATATTTTTTACTGACTTTTCTTAGAGTGCATAGCTGTCAGTCAACAATGGACCAGTAATGCAGGGTTCATGCTGTCTGAAGAAATTTAGAACTAATGTGTGTCACGTTCATTGAAAGCACAGTGATGTCATCAACGCAGAAGCAAACACATGACAGGTTATACGCCACTCTTTTGAGTCCATCTCATCATCAGGTGACATTCAGTTGAAATTCCACTTGCTTTGCATATTTTAAATAATGTTCCTATTTTTGTCGAAGCTGAAGAATGCTGGCTCTCAGAGCACAGGAGGACTAATCCTCTTGGATGTGTGGGCAGTGTGTGAGTGTGGGAGAAGCTGTGTGCTTCCTTCACGGTTGAGGAATTACAGAGGAGTCACAGTTGGTTGTGAAACACTGAGAAATACTGTTGCTAAGTTATTTTCATATTGTGATAAAGATCTTGAGCTCATGAAGTTCCCTATTATAACTAACATGTGCTGTCTGATATAACATACTGTTTAAACCTGATTCACATTTCATGAAAATGCTAATTTTTCATAAAAAGAAGTGCAGCAATGAGCTGAGATCATTATGTTGGTCATAATAGCAGCTGTTTCCTCTCAAGTGGGATCCACCTGGCTCAGATCAGTGTTAGCGTTGGGGTTTTGAGCAAAATATTACTCAGGACTTGTTGGGAATATGTTTTCACATGAGCACGGGTTTTGTCTGTGCAGTGTTGTTTTCACCTCCTAGAACATTGGCGTGGAGATTAGGATGAACATGCCAAAAATTGTGCTATTGCAAACAGTCATAAAGGCCAGAAAGTCAATTTCATTCTGTTCGTGAAGTTTATGTTTTTGTCCTGCTAAGGAATTGATCTGCAGATGTTCAGATGAACTGTTGGGAACTGAATCAGTGTGAAAAAGCCAAAAAACTACCGTTTTTATTTCGTCTGTGAAACAAAAAGTTGTATAATATGATGAATCTTAAAGGAATAGTTCACCCAAAAATGAAAATTTGCTGAAAATGTACACACTACATCCTAGATGTAGATGAGTTTATTTATCGGAACAGATTTGGAGAAATGTAGTATTATCACTTGCTCATCAATGGATCCTCTGCAGTGAGTGGGTGTCAGAATTAGTGTCTGAACAGCTGATAAAAACATCACAGTAACATCCAAACATCCACTCCGTCAGTTAATGAAGTGAAAATCTGTGTGTTTGTACGAAACAATTCTAAATTAAGTGTCTTAATTATGAGTTTGTTTATTACAAACATGCAGATTTTTGCTTCACAAGGTTATTGTGATGCTTTTATTGGCTGTTTAGACTCTCATTCTGACGGCACCCATTCACTGCAGAGGATCCATTGGTGAGTAAGTGATGCAATGCTAAATTTCTCAAAATCTGAACTACTCTGACCTGATCATTGAGTCAGAAAGTTGATGTTAATGTTATATCTACTTTATCATTCCATTAGATGAGTGTTTTTGTTGAAATCACATACATTTTCTAGGAATCGAATGGGAGCTTGAAACAGGCTTTGAGGGCTGTGGACAACAAGCATAGAAGAAAGATGACTCTGTTTATGGCAAGAAGATCTATGAATGGACTTAAACAAATGAGTGCTTTTAAATATGCAAATGACTGCCGTTAATTTTCAGTCATCACAGATCCCTCATTCTGGCTGGTCATGTCATTCCTCATGTTAAAACATCTGTAAGTGTATTCTGCTTTCACTTGCTGTGGTTTTATTTATAAGGCATGATGTACTGTCTCTGAGCTCTGCTTTAATTACGGTACAGCCATGAAAGCACAGATGAGTAAAATGAATAATTAATCTGCATAAAAATGGAAAAAATTGTAACTGGATTAAAAATTCATTTCATTGTCATGTTATAGATCACCTTGACAGTCACAGGACCCATGAAACAGCTTCCATACAAGTGTCAGTCAGCGGTCCTCTGAGATCTCTGGATGGCATTATATTGAGCTCCAGTGATCCATAATCACTGATCTGGAATCTAAAAGTAAGGAACGCTTCAAGAACGTGACTTCAGGAAAACCGCAAAGAGGGAGACATAAGAGAGTGGATATAAAAGTCTGTGAGCCATAATGGTCTCTTAGTTGAGTCTGTATGAAAAAAGACTTGTCTGCTTTTAGACAGAGACACAGAAATAGACCACAAAGGCTGCTGGGGGACTTTAACATCTGATTGTGGCTCATAATTAAACATTCACTCTTACTGAATGTAAAAGTACAGTACAGTGTTATTATGGAGAATATAATCAGGGAATAGAGATGTTTTACAGCACCTTTTTTACAATTAAATTGATGTAGGCTTTTGAGACTAGTTTTAAATATTTACAGTATGTAAACTTTCTCTGTGGCCTGTGTTTTATGAGAAAGACTAGACAGTTGTGAAATGGCTGAAGCATTTGGCACAATATAAACAAGCATCAAGACGTTTAAGTCTGTGTGATGAATGATTGTTGAATGATTGTTGGACTGGATGAAAACAGATGCGATGTCTTGTAATAATGTAAATGCAGAAACTGGTTGTGGTAGATATCGATGAGGAAAACTGAAACATTCTGGCAGGTAAGTCCTGAGGACTGGAGTTGAGAAACATTGGTTTAAAGCTTTTGTAAAATCGCAATCATTGCAAAACCTTCATTTCTGGAGGAGAATAAAGCTCTGATTCTGTTGACTTTAGACATGATACGTGTATTTAGGTTATGCATTTGAGTAGATAAAATATAAACTTTTAGAAGGCTGACGTGACATGCTATTACTGCACTTTAAACTAACTATGCAATATCATTTTACTATTTTTTTTTGTATACTATTTATGCAGTTTTTTTGACCTGAGAGATGAGAGACTACATGGAATATTTATACTTCCTGTTTAATTTGTCACACGTAAGGACCTGAACTAGTGAAGACTTAAAGATATTTAACATTTATTTTTATGCATTAGGCAAATGTGCATTCAAACTATACACAGTGTAATGCCCTATGATTTCCACAATGTGGAAAATGCGTAGGGAATTGTGGATAAAAATCTCATGGAATTTGGAATTCAAAAGTAGCACTGGACAATAGTCAAATCGCGTTAGGACTATTTAGATATGAGGTCTGCATTTCTCTGTGTGAATGAATGGCTCGGTTTAATCTGCTTAATTTTAAAAGATTCATTAAATTGTTAATGTTTCATGTCTTCATTTGATTACCACTGTTTTTGAAAATAAATTTGTATTAAATCCATAAAATGTCATAATTTAAATTAATTATACATGCTTTTTGATTATGTCCATCACATTGATTTAGTCCTGAAATATTAAAATGGAAATAAAGGAATGCAGAAAAATTACATTTGGAATTTGGAAAAAAAAATGTAACGGAATTTGGAAAAAAAATCAGTTCAAAATGGTCATTCTCATCTCTTTTAATTAGCTGGCTGTAGAGTCCAAGAGTGATTCAAAAATGATACACATGCAAATGCATTCTGTAAATAAGTAATAATAAATCTACACAGAGTACCACAAAATACTGTAAACAGGATCCAGAGTGAATGATACTTTTAGTCTTTTATTTATTGCAAATAAACTGTATCCGTTTTGCTGTATATCAAGTGTCTCACTCTTCTGTTGTACTGAACATCTGGACAGGACTAGAACTAAAGCATCCAAATTTCCCTCCCACTGCCTGTTTCACACTCACTCAGATCCCCATGTGTGGATGCTTCTTATGCTTTACATAGCTTTAAGTAGGAGTCAGAACTTTTCTAATATTTGCATATTAATTGGCTGTCCAGTAAATATGAAACTGTTTGTACCTGTGCATCTGTGCGTGTCTGTGTGTGCACCTGCACTTTTGCAATTGTACTTGAATGGATCTTTCCAGTGACCTTATGTGGACTGTTGATGCCAAACAAGGACTACCTGATTAGTTTATCTGTGTCATGCTCTGTACTTGAGACATTAAAGGCCAGGGAATAGATTGAGACAGATAAAGACAAGACAAGAGACATACAGGAAACATGCTCTTGCAGTTTGATGATAGATGGGAGATGATATGGGTGACACTTTTCAATGGTGTATATGCTTTTAAAATTACCTAGCATGAAAAATCTAGTTTTAAACATAGCTTTGTTTTAGCTTTGTTGCTAGAAAATAAACCACTCAAATCAAACTGTGTTTAGACCCAAATAATGTCTTAATATAATATTTAGTTTAACCCTCTGATGCTGACAGTCCACATTTTCTAAAGATTAAGCACCTCCTTTCACTGACTAGAGGCTGACATATTTGTTTTAATCAGATGGTGTTTATAGACATCAGTAATTTTAAATCTCCCTGGACCTGGTGCCTGTGATTCAACAGCGGAGACTGCGGTTCCTTGAAGTGTGTTAATTATTTGTACTTCAACTTGCAGCCCACTTAGTTTAACTGACGTCAGGAAATCTGGCATTGTGAGGCAGATTTTCCACCGAAAACTGATTTGTATGTTCACAATGCCTGATGATGCATACATTTAAATACAAAATGGGGAGGAAACAATTTAATATTAAGAGACAATTTTAGGACTTCAATGGTGAATACTGCTACTGACTATTTTTGTCTAATGACTGCTAAATGGTATAATTGATTATTGACCCAGTTTCATGTGGTCTCTTTCTTCTCATGCACTATAGTCATTTCTCTAATCAATATTTCATGTCCATTTATTAAGCAAGTAGCCTGTACACATCAGTTCATACATTCTCATCTTCCTTTAATATTTAATTAAAAATTTTTTGGGACTTAAAACATTGCGTGTGTGTTAAAAAAAAAATTATTATATATATTAATCATATTATTAAAGTTTAAGACCCAAAAATGCTAAATAGGTTTTGATATTAACTTGTTTATGTTGTAAACTTAACATGTTTATTACTTGTAAATCATGATCTGATTCAGTCTGAATAAAAAGTTCTCTGTTCTCATGAAATCTTTGTGTTGAATTATAAATAGGAGAAAAGCCACAATGTTTTTTAGAATATAAAACCAGACTTCAACAGACTCACTTAGCACACTTAAGAGTCATACCGAAATCTTATTTCAGTCACTCCAGTGAATCTGCATCTACAAACCAACCTGGAAACTTTCATCTCTGTTTACTTTTAAAAGAAACAGAGAGATTTTCAGAGAAAACCCCTTAAATATTCGTAGAAAGAAACGTTCCCACAGTAATTGGAATCCTCAGGAAACAGTCTGAGGTCGCGGACCCACCCTGATTCACTTTTTTGCTGTGTTTACAGGGGGTCTTTGAAGCACACCATCTGTTCGAGACAGTTCCACCCTTTCCTCTTTTTCACCATGTTATGTAAGCCCTTACAGATGCAATCAGATCCTAGAAATAAAGGGGCTTTTCTCTATATAAATTTGTTCAGTTGTTCTATTTTAATGGTCCGTCTGTCTTAAACTCTCAATGCATCTTCCCTTTTCTAAATGTAGAATGGCAGGCACTCAAATTTTCCCTAGCACACTTCATAAAAAGCTCTGTGCTATTTTTTTGCAATGACGAGAGATGGCCTGATGGTCTATTACCTCTTGAAAGTGAAAGTATAACCATTGCTTAGTTTGCACCAGCTCCATTTTTGGTCTTCCTGTTCTGTGCTGTGCCGGTTTTAATGAGAAACACAATGAAAGGTTGTTATGCTTGTACAGAATTAACACTTGCACATTGAGATTTTCTCAGTTTGTTTTAGCCATAGTGTACAGCTCCTCACCTGAACAGGAAGCCAGACAAACCATTCATCTCTTTTAACTTCATTATAACTTCCTGTGTTTGCATGCGCGTCTTCTTTCAGCGCTGATATGTCTGCATCCAGTATTTGTGAAAAGCCTAACACTACATTTACAGGGTGTTTACTGCCAAACCAAGTGGAACATACTGATAGGCCGAATACAAATCATGCCATTTCCTTTTAGAAGCGTAAGTGTTACAATATAGCGAGGGGCTGATATGAGGGTGGAAGGGTGGAAATCCCAGTTGAGATTTCCCAAATGCAACGTATATGACATGAACGAACAGATAGACAGACCATTTTATATTCCCCCAACGTGTGTTTTTGGGTAAGTGAGGTGACAGAAAGAGTTTTTGCTTTTTGAAGAAAAACATTATCTTGTTCCAAACCTGGATGATTTTCTTTTTTTGTTAAACACAACAAGAAATGTTAGACGGTATGCTTGTGCTGCTCTTTTGCACACAATGAAACTGAATGTGACCAGGGGCTGTCACTCATCAAAAAATAACAAGAAAGCACAATTAAAAACCATAAAAGCAGTCCATGTGGCTTAAAAGCTGTTGTATAATTTCAGAAGACTTGGAAAGTAGTGTGTTAGTCATATGAACTACTTTTATAGTGCTTTTGTGGTCATTTTTGGAGATTGAAAGCTCCTGGTCACCATTAGACTTCATTGTATGCAAAAGAACAGTGTGAACATAGTTAAAGATTTAGATGATGATCCAAAATTTAGATTTAGAGTTTGCTTCCTTGCCGAGACAGATTTGTAGAAATGTAGCATTACATCACTTGCCCAACAATGGATCCTCTGAAGTGAATGGGTGCCGTCAGAATGAGAGTCCAAACAGCTTATAAAAACATTGCAATAATCCACAAGTAATCCACACGACTCCAGTCCATTAATTTATGTTTTGTGAAGTAAAAAGCTGTTTTTGTAATAAACAAATCCATCATTCAGGTGTTTTAACTTTAAACTGTTGCTTCTGGCCTTTACGAGTAGTGTGTGTTACTTGTGGATTATTGTGATTTTTTATCAGCTGTTTGGTCTCTCATTCTGACGGCACCCATTCACTGCAGAGGATCCATTGGTGAGCAAGTGATGTAATGCTAAATTTCTCCAAATCTGTTCTGATGAAGAAACAAACTCATCTATATCTCAGATGGCCTGAGAGTGAGATCATTTTCAGCAAATTGTCATTTTTGGGTGAACTATTGCTTTAAACTTCTTCTTCTTTTGTGTTCCACTGAAGAAAGAAAATCCTAAAGGTTCAACCATTAACGTTTGATAACATCATTTAGTGCCTTTTCTTGTAGGAAATGCACAGAAAGTCCTTAAAGTGAAGGTTTCAGGTTCAAAACTGACACATTTGTTCACAAAAGGCCATACTGACTGGTTCTCCAACAATGCAGATGAATTATGATAAATTATTTCCCCTTAACATGTCAGGCTGGTTGCATATAAGGTCAAATGTTGGATCAGATCTCTTTGCAAGACTGAATCTAGAAAGACAGGATGAGCATCTTTCACTTTCTTTCTTTCAGAGATTGACGGTTCCATGCTCTCTCTCTGCATTCCTTTGATTTCTGCACACATCTTCCCCGGGGCGCTATGAGTTTGAATGCTCAAATTACCCATGTGCTCATCATAGATATGCAAATCTGAATACAGCTGAACATTGTGCGTTATAAAAAGGCAAATATTTGAGTGTTAATTGGTGATTTTTAACAGTGCTGTATTTGTGCATATATTTGCTTGACCAGGTTTGTGTCTGTTTGCATTAAGCTGATGGCTTTGATGTGTTAATATAAAGAGCTGCTTGGTGGTAATATAGAGCACACATTATGAATTTCATTCTTTTCGTGTCAGAGGCTGACATTTAAATGTTGATGCACACTGACCCCTGCTGGTACTAATGATGCATTGCTGCTTTTGTCTGCCTTAAAAATGATGATAATTTAATCATATCTTGCATCTTTAACATTTACAAGCATATTTCATTATATCATACTTGATGGGTATTTTATAATGAAAAATAAATAAGCCTATTTATGTGTAAGTGCATATAAATGACCATGTTTCTGGAGTATTACTTTTTATGTTGTGTTATAGGGAACATCATTTTTTACATGGCTTAATTCTGAAAATGGTGAAATTTGACCGCTAAACTGTATAATTGATTATTGGCCCATATCTGTGGTAGTTTCATGTTGGCTCTAATCAATATTTCATGCCCATTTATTTAGTAAGTAGCAGTGTAGTTAACAATACTAACTGTCTAATTGTATACTGTTGTCCTTTACTTAACAAATAATGATTATTTTTCTTGTCTTTTCCTCTTAGGTTATGGACACACTGTCCAAACTCTCTCATACACACATTGCACAGCAGACTGGAATAAGGTATTTGAAAAAGACAAAATGAATCATTCTAACTATTTTAAGAGTGCAGCAGATGAAAATTCATATTTTTATCTCTCTCTGCATCTCCCTCATTCTATTCTAGGGCGTTTCCCACAGAAGAGAGTGTTGAGGATGAGGACATTTATAACCATCTAGAGGATCTGATAGAGTGAGTCTTTTTTTTTTTTGCTTACAGTGTTTCTCTTCCTCCTGATATTTGAACCTTTGGCTCACTTTACACTCTCTGTTAGATATAGGAACCTCAGGCTGGAGCACATAGGAGTGCTTAGGTTGATGTTTTGCTTAGTGTATTAACATTTATTAATTAATCGTGAGATGGTGCATCAAAATGTACTAACACTTTAAAAACAGTGTTTATATGATGGAATGTTTACAATGTTGAAATCAACTGATTCATAGAATGACATATACAGTATACAGTGGGTACGGAAAGTATTCAGACCCCCTTAAATTTTTCACTCTTAACAATATTGCATCCATTTGCTAAAATCATTCAAGTTCATTTTTTTCCTCATTAATGTACACACAACACCCCATATTGACAGACAAACACAGACTTGTTGACATTTTTGCAGATTTATAAAAAAAAAAACTGAATATCACAGGGTCCTAAGTATTCAGACCCTTTCCTCAGTATTTAGTAGAAGCACCCTTTGATCTAATACAGCCATGAGTCCTTTTTGGGAAAGATGCAACAAGTTTCACACCTGGATTTGGGGATCCTCTGCATTCCTCCTTGCAGATCCTCTCCAGTTCTGTCAAGCTGGATGGTAAACGTTGGTGGACAGCCATTTTAGGTCTCTCCAGAGATGCTCAATTGGGTTTAAGTCAGGGCTCTGCTGGGCCATTCAAGAACAGTCACAGAGTTGTTGTGAAGCACTCCTTCGTTATTTTAGCTGTGTGATAAGGGTCATTGTCTTGTTGGAAGGTAAAACCTTCGGCCCAGTCTGAGGTCCTGAGCAATCTGGAGAAGGTTTTCGTCCAGGATATCCCTGTACTTGGCCGCATTCATCTTTCCCGCGATTGCAACCAGTCGTCCTGTCCCTACAGCTGAAAAACACCCCACAGCATGATGCTGCCACCACCATTCTTCACTGTTGGGACTGTATTGGACAGGGGATGAGCAGTGCCTGGTTTTCTCCACAACATACCGCTTAGAATTAAGGCCAAAAAAGTTATATCTTGGTCTCATCAGACCAGAGAATCTATTTCTCACCATCTTGGAGTCCTTCAGGTGTTTTTAGCAACCTCCATGCGGGCTTCACGTGGTCTTACACACTCTGCCATAAAGCCCCGACTGGTGGAGGGCTGGAGTGATGGTTGACTTTCTACAACTTTCTCCAGTCTCCCGACTGCATCTCTGGAGCTCAGCCACTGTGATCTTTGGGTTCTTCTTTACCTCTCTCACCAAGGCTCTTATCCCCCGATAGCTCAGTTTGGCCGGACGAACAGCTCTAGGAAGGGTTCTGGTCGTCAAAAACGTCTTCCATTTAAGGATTATAGAGGCCACTGTGCTCTTAGGAACCTTAAGTGCAGCAGAATTTTTTTTGTAACCTTGGCCAGATCTGTGCATTGCCACAATTCTGTCTCTGAGCTCTTCAGGCAGTTCCTTTGACCTCATGATTCTCATTTGCTCTGACATGCACTGTGAGCTGTAAGGTCTTATATAGACAGGTGTGTGGCTTTCCTAATCAAGTCCAATCAGTATAATCAAACACAGCTGGACTCAATTGAAGGTGTAGAACCATCTCAAGGATGTTCAGAAGAAATGGACAGCACCTGAGTTTAAATATATGAGTGTCACAGCAAAGGGGTCTGAATACTTAGGACCATGTGAATTTCAGTTTTTCTTTTTATAAATCTGCAAAAATGTCAACAATTCTGTTCGTTTTCTGTCAATATGGGTGCTGTGTGTACATTAATGAGGGAAAAAAAATTAACTTAAATGATTTTAGCAAATGGCTGCAATATAACAAAGAGTGAAAAATTTAAGGGGGTCTGAATACTTTCCGTACCCACTGTATATACACACACACACACACCGAGGGTTATTGCCGCTGTACAACTGTTAAGGTAACAGCCTCAGACGTAAACTGTCAGATTTTGCCTCTGGCCTGTGTCCTCTTGTTCCCACTACTGCCACGTATAGGGTCTCTTATTCCAGCAGACAGGCAACAACAAACACGGTCATAGGATTACAGGACCACGAAGAGCCCTGAGGTGCCACTTGATCTGCTATTTTGTCACACCACAGTCCAGAAGTGTTATACTTTCCTGATCTCTCAATTATGAGTGCACTACATTTCTAGCCACATAAGCCACTCCTACTGTGTGTTGTCAGTCAGTGAGTGAATGTCAGTATATTTAGGGAAATAGTAGCTGAATCACACTGTCATATGAGATCACAGTTGCTACACCACCCATAAAACACCACCTGACCTGAATGTAGAAACACACACCCATAGGAAAGACATTTCAGATCTCTTTAATGTCTCAGTTGTTTCGCCCTAAACAGCAGTGAAGTTAAACGGAGATCAAATGGAGATTTTGATCCTCAGGTTATTCTCCTGAAGTTTCATAAGAAATCTCAACAATGTCTCAAACTGTGCTCTAGATATCCTGGCTCAGATTTGCAAAAGTCAGGGATTTCAAAATGCACTAATTTTTCATCATATTCTTACGAGACCAAATTATCTGTGGTTTGCAATTCACATTCGTTTCAAAGCGGCGTTTTATACGTTGCCCCCTATTGTTTCATTTTTTTATTCTTTTTTTTTAAATACCGAAAAATATTTGTAATAGTTTTAGTTAATGATAACTACACAACTTCTGAGCAATCAATGCGATTCAGAAGTCGTTTATCAGGCTGTTGAGACGGCCAACAGTAGCATCAGCACAAATGTCTGTTCTCCTCATATGACATGCTTAAGGATTTGATATAGCTAGCAAAATATTGATGTTGCTGTCACTATGTTTTGGCTCAACCTCATCACATCTATTTCTTAGCCACACACACACACAGGTTTGTTTTTGTGAAAAGTGGGGACATCCCATAGGCGTAATGGGTTTTATACTGTACAGACCATATATTCTATTGCCCTACACCAACCCTACCCCTAAACCTACCCCTCACAGGAAACTTTCTGCTATTTCAGATTTTCAATACACTCCATTCTGTGTGATTTATAAGCGTTTTGAAAAGTGGGGACATGGGGTAATGTCCTGAAAAGTCACGTTCTCCTTGTAATACATATGTCATTATACAAATGTATGTCCTCATTTGTCACAAAAACGCGCGCGCGCGCACACACACACACACACACACACAAGGGTTGTTTTCCACACATGATGGTTTGTTCCGATGAAATGTGTTTGTTGAGTGTTTTCCCTGGAGGCTGATGTGCCAGTATGATTTTGTCCCTGTCAGAGAGAGACTTTTCCCTGAAGGCGTTTCGTAATAGATTCAAACTAGAGACATGGTTAGGAAAAGAGATCAACACAGTTTGTCTCTCTGTCTTTCTCTTTTGCACCCATCTGGAGAACATATCTGAATGAGTTTAAGGCCTGACTCAGCTAGAATGTCTCTTGGCTCTTGCTGTAGCTGAAAGCCGTATGTTTAATTTAGAAGAGGGAAACATTATCGTTTTAAAACCCCTCATGAGCAATTTTCTAGAAGAGGTCTTTTTCTCCAGTATATCGGATATGCGGAAGCATTTAAACACATCTTGCTGTCCTCTTAAGGGGTTTTTCTGTTCCATCGTCCATCCATTTCTCTCAGTTTATTGTAAGCTAACTGTATCTGACTGTAGTCTTTGGTTTGGAACCAAAAAGTTTATGTACTAAACTAAAACCTTTGGAGGAGCACTAAAAAGCTCTGTGCGTCTCAGTGAGAATGGCGTTGAAGATGAGGAAGATCTCTATGACTGTGTGTACGATGATGATGAGGGAGGAGAGGTGTATGAAGACCTGATGAAGGTTGAGCTGGTACAACCGCAGGTGAGTTTACTGAAATGCTTTACATATAAACATGGTTTGGGTTGCAAGTCATAAAATGTCCTCTGTTTCACTCTCTCTTGCTACTGTAATTACAGAAACAGGCCGAGACGGACATCCGAAGCTGTTGTCTGATGGAAATCAAACAGACTGAGGAGAAATACACAGAGACGCTGGACTCCATAGAGAAAGTGAGGCCTCTTTATAACTGCACAGTCAGTCCTGCTGTAACTTGAGAGCTTTAATGCATTGTGTGAAATCTGTCAAGTGTCTACTAGATGTAATGAAACACACAATTTGTATAAAGACCATAACCACAGGTTTTTTTACCATGTTTAGAAGTAACTTACTGTACAATATTTTACCATGACACCATGGCTGCTGGCAAAATAACATAGAAATACCATAGAATACCAGTTATTGTTACATTTGCCCTCTGATAACCTGTTGTAAGCCACCATTATAATCAAATTAAAGAAATTACAATGACAAAAATTCAGAAAACAATGTATGGTTTTGAAAATGATAAAAAAAAAAATCAGCCTAAACACATTTAGAAATTGTAACAATTTATTATTATTATTATTATTATATTATTACAACATTGTTTGTTTTCAATCTTGTGTGAATATACAACATTTCATTATAGTACTAATACAACCCTGGTCATTTTCCACAGTGGAGCAAAAAATCATTATGTTTTAATATAGCTTTACTGGTGTTGTATTTATTTATTCATTTATTTATAATAATAATAATAATTTATTTGTTCATTTTAAATCTTTATAAATCTCACTACATGTAATACAACATTTCTATTATAATTACTATAATAAAACCAAGGTAAAATTATACAAATATTTATCATATTGCAATACATATTAGCTTATCCATAGCAACATCTTAATTTGTATGTTTTTTTTCTCCATCCACAGTTCTTCATGAAGCCTCTGGGACAGTCACTGTCCAGTGTGGAGATCGAAAAAGTGTTCATCAATATACCAGTGAGTCACAAATCTGCCTCTATCAGAGAACCCATTTTAGCATGAATCTGTGTCAGTGTCTTTATCGCCTCATATTTTTAATGTTCTGCATTGCACCAGGACCTTGTGAAAGTGCACACGAGTCTTCTGAGGGAAGTCCAGGATTCAGTGCTCATGCATAATGCCAGTAACCTGTATCAGATCTTTATAAAATACAAAGAAAGGTGATTGATTTATCCCTTTAGCTCTTAAGAGAATGAAACCCTTCCCCTACTCACATGTGTCTGTTTTCCTGTGTGATAGATTAGTCCTGTATGGGAAGTACTGCAGTCAAGTAGAATCAGCCATTGCGTGTTTGGATGACATCTGTAAGAACAGAGAGGACGTCAGACAGATGTTAGAGGTAAGACATTGTCACACTGTATTTATTTGCTGTTAGACAATGCCACCTGGTGGTTGAGAAGAGTGCAGAACATTTCAGAACATTTTATTTCAACATTTTGCTCTCTTCGTTTATTTGCAGAACAGTCATGTCGCAGTCACATATGTGGTTTTTGTTTGTTATTAATTTCAGGTATTTTCCAAGCGAGCCAATAACGGGAAGTTTACTCTGAGAGATCTGCTGGTGGTTCCGATGCAGAGAGTTCTGAAGTATCATCTGCTTCTACAGGTTTGAAACTCCTTGTGCTTATCATGACTCATGCAAAACATGTTTTACCTGAGCATTTAATGAAGTACTTTAAATCAGTGTTATTTTAGAACAAGATATACTTATTTAGTTTATCCATTAGTCTATATCAATTTGTAATGATTATTAATTATAACCAAATGAAAGTTTGTGTGTTTTTTCCTACTTTTTAGGTACTTTAGTACATCAAATTAAACTAATTAAAGATGGGAAATGTTGCTTGGCCAACGAACTGAATAAATACGTTTTAAAGTCTAAAAAAAGTATACGTTTTTTTATATGTTAGTTGTATCTGAAGTAACGTCTATTTTATTTCAGAGAGTTTTAAATAGTTAACTATAATAACCTTCCTTTAGAGACAAAATGAAATGGCATATGTGGAAGATTTGTACTATGAATAGTCAACAGGAAAAATGTAGAATAGATTTAGAACAGACATTCTACAATACATAACATGTTGGCTTTAATTTCCTCCTCCACTTCTTCTCTTCTTAATAATAATAATACTCTTAATAATGATTAAACTAATAAACAATTTTCGCTCGCTCTTCTACAGCTCTCGCTCTCTCTCTCTCTCTCATATGCATATATATATTATATATATTATACTGTAATTAAATATTTTTTTATGTTATGGTATAGTAAGGAATATTGAATCTATGCACTGATAATAGGCCTAATCGACTATAAGAAATAGGGTCAGTTCTTTTTTCATGTTGGCTTTAAATGACTGTTTTACTGTTAATGTCCACTAGGGGCAGTGGAGTCCATGTTTTACTCTTCCACAGAGAAGCAGCATAATACAGGTTTGAAATCCAACAGTAGGGGCAGTGTAATATATCCCCGATTCCTCCAGTAGGGGCAGTATAATCCACATAATGGAAAAGCAGCATGCTTTATCCAGTCGTGTATGTTTGATCTGGCCCTTTTCCACAAACATCTCACGCAGACTGCCATGAATATTTCATAGTGTGTCTCTGTCCATCACACGTTAGGTCTACTGCATGACCCAGCTATGAGGGGACTTAGAAATAAATATGAATGAAGGCGAGAGAGAAATAAAAAAGCAGAGAGTAGGAGATGTGCATCGCGTGTGTGAACTGAAGCCACCACGATCCTCCTGTTGTTGCAGGAACCTTTTGGCTCTCAGCAGACAGAACAGCGAAGGTGTTTTCTGTGTGTGTGTGTGTACTTAGCATGCCTGCAAGGCTGTCCACAGTTCAGTTCACGTCCCTGCCCATCTGGCCAGCTGTGGGTTTAGGGAATGTGTGTGTGTGTGTGTGTGTGTGTGTGTGTGAGAGAGAGGCAGGCAGCGCAGATAGAGTGTCTGTCTGTCTGCTGCCCCTCTGGAGAGCAGGCTAGCGTGTAACAGACTGTCTTTCTCTGCTCTTTGCTCTGCTGGAGGAAGCCTTGGCCAGTGAGAGAAAGAGCAAACCAGATTTACATAATGAGTTATAATCAAAATTCATAACTAATCTATTATGACAGATTCTAATCTTTATATATTTAAATTAAATAATCTTAAATAATTATTCTTCATTTTATGCAAAATGATTATTTATTTTTGTACTTCTTTATTTTTACATAAATTTTTTGGGGGGATAATAAATTAATACTATTATTAAACTTTTACATTTGCAAATACATTTATTTCAAATAAATGCTCTTCTTTGCACTTTCTATTCAACAATTTAGAAAATTTTTTTAAAAGTTCCACAGAAATATTAAGCAGCACAAGTGTTTTCAACATTGAAAATAATGAAAAATGTTTCCTGAGCCAGAATTTCTGAAGGAAATCAATTTGAAGTAGCTTTTATTTTTTTTGCCATTTTCTTTTTTCATTTCATATTTTAATTTTAGTAATTTTGTTATGTACTTTTGTAATTTTTATTAGCTTTTGTTTTTCAAATATATGTTGAAGTTATTTTTATTGTAGTTTTAGTTTTTAGTTATTTCCAGTTCCAATTTTAGTGCCTCAACTTAAACTTTTTTTAGTAAGTTGACAAGGCAACATTTCTAATTTACATTTAGTTTAAGTTTAGAATGTTTATATTCAATTTTATTTTAGTTTAATTTTAATGGACAACAGTGTTTTTAATAGGTTACAGTAGTAACCATGAAAGTTTCCCCCCCCCCCCCAGTAACACTGAAGAGTGGAGTAATGGCTGCTGAAAATTCAGCTTTGTTATCACATATTAAACAGTTATTTTAAATTGTAATACTATTTCACTATATTACTGTTTTAACTGTTTTTTTTAATCAAATAAATGCCTTGGTGAGCATGAGACTTCTTCCAAAAGCCTTAAAACAATTTTACCGACTCCAAACTTTTGAATGATAGTATATGCCCAGATTTTGAAAATCATATTTTTTACTGTAACCGTACTAAGAAGGGGTTGTCAAAGTAATGGTTGTAAATCAGGATGTAAAAGTTACAGTGATGCATTTTATGAGCTAAGGCAATAAATATCAGTTTAAAGTGGTAATATTGTATGACAGCAACAAAGCAACCAGAAGTTGGTGAAGAGCAACTGTGATGCAACAAATCTTGAGCAGAGTTTGAACAATTGGGTAGTTATTGGACATAAAAAGGTACAAAGTGGACCAGACATTACAATACTGCGATGCTGGCCTGTGAAATCACATTGAATGATATTCTCCTGGAATTCTGCAAACTATTGGATAAGAGATTGGCTGCATTTTATTTCTGCAGTAATCTCTGTGTTAGTGTCATACCTCCTTTCTCTGTCTCTATCTCTCTCTCTCTCGCTGTGTGAGGGCAGAAGGAAGTGAGAATGAAAAATAAGGTGATGTCCGTCTTTCTGCTGATAATAATGCGCAGGTTCAGCTTGACTGACACAGGGGATTTGGCTTGTGCTGGATGGCAATATATCTCTTAGGCCAAAAGGAAGCCATTTATCAGGACATTCATAGCACCCTCCCTTATCCTACAGACTGGCCCAGATGTCTTGTTTACTTCATCCTGGAGCAGGAAGGCAATTTCAACCCCACAAAAACATTTTGCTTCTCATTTCAATTCTTGAACCTGCGATGCAGGTTGGGATATTATTTCAGATTGTGTGTGTGTGTGTGGCCAAAAGAGAAAGATAGGAAGGCATGCCACTCTGTGTATGTTTCTATTATCATTGTATTCTAATGCTTACCCCATTATCACTTTTATTTTATTATTTTTTTTTTTTTAGCCTTAGCCTCCTGTTTTTTTTGTAGAAATTGATGAATATACATGTAAAATCAATTAAAAATATTTTTATGTAACCTGTGAAGTAACTTATTACAGGTTTATTAAACTTTATTAACACACAATCCTGCTCAACTAATATTAAATATAGGAAATCCCATAAAAACATTTCCTCCTGGGTTCAATTCCTTGGTTAGTATATTTATTAATTTCATTTTAATTCATTAAATGTAATTTTAAACATTAGTGTATATTTTTGCTATCAACTATAATTGCCAGGGAATGTATAATAGGAGTGTTTTGGAGGAATCATTTTTGTGATTTATTTTTGAAGGTTTATGTACTGCTCATGTAGCAAATATTTAAGTGATAAAAAAAATGCCAGGCCAATAATTTAGCTATTTTTGTTTTTCAAATCATATGCAAACAAATGATAAAAATGAAGACAACATTTTTTTATTTTATTTTAAGACAAATTATCACCCTGATATAACGCAATTACTTGTGTCATCTGAATTCAAAACACTAGAGCATGACGTTATATTTCAGATGACTTCTATGTAAATTTTCCCTCTGAATTGTTGGTAAACAATCTGCACGGTGATGAGTAGGAGTTATGAGAGCGTGCGAGAGTGACAGATGTCCTCCAACATGGCTTCGCTCCTGTACATCTGACTGTCTGCTGTGTTCATCAACATCTGGTGATAATAAGACACTGAGACACGGGCCGTGAATACTCAGCCATCTCATATCCCGCTTTCTTCCTGACAGGAACTGGTGAAACACACCCATGATGGCACAGACAAGAGTAATTTACGGCAAGCGCTGGACGCCATGAAGGTGAGTTGACTGTTTTGAATGTCCATTTCATAAGCTGTGTGTTGCAGGGACTTCTGGATAGTGGTCCACTGAGAAGTCTGGACCAGTGTGAGCGCTCATATGAACCATAAAATGACACATTGAGCCCTTTACAGTCTTCGCCTGACACCTACACCTTGCTTTTTGCTCTCATACACACATTTAGCTCCCCATTATTGTATAGTTTATACCAGAATTACCCAAATTTTTAATATGAAATCAAACTAGATTGAGGGACATTGTCCAAAATGAAATGTTGCATTATATCCAACTATATTACAATAAAATGTATTCAATTTCAAACATTTTTGAAATTTCAATTTCAAAACACAAAACCAGTCTTAAGTGTCAATTTTTCAAAATTTAGATTTATACACCATCTGAAGGCTGAATAAACAAGTTTTCAATTGATGTATGGTTTGTTAGGATCGTACAATATTTGGCCGAGATATAACTATTTGACAATCTGGAATCTGAGGGTGCAAAAAAATCAAAATATTGAGAAAATCACTTTTAAAGTTGTCCAAATGAAGTCCTTATCAATGCATATTACTAGTCAAATATTAAGTTTTGATATATTTACTGTAGGAATTTTACAAAATATCTTCATAGAACATGTTCTTTATTTAATATCCTAATGATTTTTGGCATAAAATAAAAATCTATAATTTTAACCCATACAATGCATTTTTGGCTATTGCTACAAATATAACCCAGCAACTTAAGACTGCTTTTGTGGTCCAGTCACAACACACAACACACCACACACACACACATATATATAATATATACTATATATATTATATACGTATATATTTTGAACATTTTCTTTTTGTTTGTTTTTGGCCTGAAGTAAAAATAGTAGTTTGTAACTTAATTATAATAACACTTATATAATATAATAATATATCTATTTATTTCATTATTTCTGTTTTTTTTTACATGTTCCTTGCAAAAATAAAACAAAAAGAAATGTTAAAACAGAAAAATGTATGAGAAATTAAGATATGCTTCAATGCAATGTTTTTTCCCCTTTTTTTTCCTTCGTCTCGTGGCGGGCCAAATCAAAGGTCATCACTGGCCTTTTAATCACCAATCTTGATTGATATTAGAGGCCTTGTTCAATTTGAAATTACAACAGTGACGAATTTCTTTCTCTTTTAGTTTGTTTGGGATGTGCATGCATCAACTTTTTCGAAAGAAAAGCTTTCGTTGAAAATCAATGTGGCCCTCTTGACTCAGACATGATCAAGATGGTGCCGAATGCATCTTGACAGGTAACCGTCTGCTAATTGAGGCAAATCAAGCTGAGAAGATTGTGCAGATTGCACCGAGGGCTGTGATGATTTCATTTGGATAAATTTGCCACTTAGCATTGATTGGGGTATCGGGCTAACGCGGTTAACCTCCTCAAGTGCTCCCCTTTAAAGATCCTCGCGGTGGGCGATCCAGCCCCCCACTCCCTGATTATTCTAGATACGCGATGATGAATGAGTCGCTAAACTCCACTCACAGGAAAGGCGGGCACTGTGTTCGGAATGAGATTAGTCAAATAAGCCTCGCTTTTCAGATGCTAAATCTTATTTTACATTTTTAGACGGAATTGAGTCCCTTGAAAACATCACATGGGCCGACATTGTCAGCTAGGGAGGAAGTATTGTTATTTTTAGCACACAAATAGAAAGACTTCCTTATGTATCCTCGGGTCAAAGTCTCAGCGTGTTAAATGTTATGGTGTTTTGTTTGTGTTTCCATCTCTACAGGATCTGGCTCAGTATGTCAACGAGGTGAAGAGAGACATTGAGACTCTACGAGACATCGACCAGTACCAGAAATCTATAGAAAACCTTGTGAGCAAAATCACACGTTTTATATAGACTACTATTTAAAAAGCAGTTTTGGGGAAGCTACTGTAGTCAAACTACACTTTAAAAAAAGTATATAGCTACATAACATAAAAGACACAAGTCTTTGCAGACGAAGATCCCTCATTGCACTGGAATTGTTTTAAGTCTTAAATTGTTTCATTTGCCCTAAATAAGTAAGTAAATTCATTTAATTTAACAAAATCAATTCAGATTCCGTTTTAGAGGTTTTTATCAAAGATTGATTTTAAGAACCTTAAGTTTTAATCTCTTTAAAAATTAGATAACTATTTCACACTGTGATGTTGTCCAAATTGTTTAGTTACCCAGACATTGGTGTCCATGTATTTTATTTACAATTGATCATTTATTGATAATTTATAATGCAGTATATATCTTATTATATGATTTATTATTATATAAAATGATCATTATATATTTTTGTAAGCATTATATATTTTATTATTAATTATAAATGATAAATT
The DNA here is from genome assembly GCA_018155175.1 of Sinocyclocheilus anophthalmus. Lineage (NCBI taxonomy): Eukaryota > Metazoa > Chordata > Actinopteri > Cypriniformes > Cyprinidae > Sinocyclocheilus > Sinocyclocheilus anophthalmus. Next base: position 90,931 of record JADLZN010002671.1, on the reverse strand, counting down.
GTAAATTAATAATCCATTATATCTATTATCACTATAAATTGGCTAGCGAACATTTTTTAAACATCTAATAAAACAATACAAAAAATGGAATTTGTTTAAATATTTTAGTATTTAAAAAAATACATATTTCTACAAACAAAGCATTGTCAAGATCATTAAAATAAATTAGTGAATCGTTAGCCATAACATGAATCACACTTCACAGTGCAACTTAAAAGAGAAGTTTTTAGGAAAGTGGATTTGATTATTTCTTCAGCTCGCTCTGTTAAAAGACTGTGCGTTCCTTTTTATGCTACACTTGCTGGGGAAAAAATGCTACTGTATGTTCCTGGAAAAGCTGAACTATTTTAAAAACGCCCAAGATAGTGTCAGACTACTGAAAAATGCACTGATTTGCATGCCTACTTTTAGTTAGTTTTTCCCCAACATTGCTAAAAGAAGTTAAGCAGTGACAGTATGAAGCTTTGAACAGTTTTGTGGAGAAACAAACACCTAACTCCCCTAGTAGCATACAAGCATGTTTGCATTGAGTTTGCACCATTTTTGTGTTCTGCAGAATCAGTCTCTCCGTAACTATGGGAGACCAAAAGGTGACAGCGAAGTGCGAGTAGCTTCAGTCGACAAACGAGCCAAACAAGACAGGTGAGATGATTAAAGTGTGGAATACGGCTCAGCCTGACACTCCGCAGGTCTTACTAAGGCCTAAGGGTTATGAAGGTGTCACCCTCAAGCGCTCCTCTTGTGTTTTCTCCTGCTGATCCTCTGATGCAGGCATATCTTCCTGTTTGATGCCGCCGTGATCGTATGCAAACGACGAGGAGATAACTACGAGATGAAGGAGGTGATTGACCTCCACTCCTTCAAGATCACCAACAACCCTACCTCAGAAAGAGAAAACCGAAAGGTGCGCAGCCAGTCTCCTAATTGCCGCCAAAGTTCGCTGCATCGAAGCCGAGGGCAGCAAATGTGCTGTTATGCTGTTGTGCCATAATCAGTTACTGCAGTAGAGCAGCTTTCGTTCACACAGATGGTGTTTCCTATTAAAAACTGTCCAGCGACTGCTAACGAACGCAGCCGAGACCAGACACAGCTAAATTAGAAAACATGATGTTGTTTGTTATATTACGTTACGTGCTGCTGTGCCATGATGATTATTCGTTAGGTAATGCTGTAAATATTACATGTACAAGATAGAGAGAGTGTGTGCAAGAAAGAGTTTTATTGAGAAATGATGCTGGTAAACATATGCAATGTAAACATGACTATTATTATTAGGGTTACTCTAGGGTACTTTTGTGAATGATGATGCCTCAAATTGTCCGACTTGTTGAGGGAAGGTGTTCTTGTTCATTTAAGCGATCAGAATCCTGGCTAATAATAATATGAGTGAAAAAAATCCCAAATTTGGAGGTATTTGCTTTTTATTATATTACAAAAAAAAACAGATGCTGCATTCTTGTGATCACCTCACATGATCTACTCAGCAATTTATTATTATTTTTTTTAAGTTGGAACATATCTCTCATTTCAAGGATGCATTAATTTGATTAGATGTGACAGTAAACCGATTTATAATGTTGCAAATCATTTCTAATTCAAATGCTATTCTTTTGAATGCTCAATGCTCATCAAAGAATCGTAAAAAAATATTAAGCAGCAAAACTGTTTTTAACATTGATACTAAAGAATGTTTTTTTGAGTAGCATATTAGAATGATTTCTGAAAGGTCACATGACTTCAAAGATTGGAGTAATGGATGCTGAAAATTCAGCATTGCCATCACAGAAATAAACTACACTTTAAAATATTTTAATAGAAAGAGTTTAATAAGGTTTGTAATAATATTTCTCAATATTACGGTTTTTACTGTATTTTTTTAATCAAATAAATGCACCCTTGGTGAACATAATAGATTTGAAAAATATGAAAAAGGGGGCCTAAACCTTTGAACGGTAGTGTTCATAATATTCGCATACAAAAAGCATGTTAATGCCAGGCCATAGAGGCTTTCAAAATCTAATTTTTCCAGTCAAATCCCTTGCTGTTCATTAATCGAGTACTTTCAGACAGACAGGCCTCGAGTCCAGATGCGTAACAGCTTATTGAGCTGCATTCTCTATGCTTTTGTTCACATTGCACACAAAAAAAGATGTTTGTTTTTCAAATCCGACTGTCCACACTGTCATTTCTTTCGAGTGATGAAATCTGATCCACTTGTTCAGTGAAGTCAATATCTACATCAGTTGCAATATGATGTAAACGTCAACACAATGCCAACAGACGATAACAGGATGACCCTGCTAGATTTGATAATAACATTTCGTCAGTCTTGCATAAACAATAGTGACCCCCTCGCACCATCATGTGGTCTACAAACAGAGCTTTGTACTCTCATCCTTGTTAGAGCGTCTTCAAACGGCTTTAAGACGGTGTTTGTCTTCGCTTTATCTGTGCATGTGTGTGTTTTGCATTTAAAAAATGGATGTTCTTGCCTTCTCTTTCTCTTCCAGTGGTGTCACGGATTCTACCTCACACACAATCAGGGTCAAAACGGCTTTGAGTTCTTCTTTAAAACCAAGGAACTAAAGAAGAAATGGCTGGAGCAGTTTGGCATGGCATTGTGAGTGTGTCTTTTGTTGTCTCTGAAGCTCTGCACTTGTTTTTCAGGTTTGTTATCTGTCTTGACAACAGACACAAAAGCATGATTTAGCTACGACAGTATGTCCTGGCCCTGATTCAAGACTAAAACACCATTAGTGTTTATTTTTTCTACAGAACAAATGCAGTAATGTGGACAGACTTGCTTAGCCAAGCATTTTTGCAGCAGCGTACCTTATAAAACATAATGTGACCCAAAGGGTTTTCATTCCATCAGAGTGGTTGGTTCAGTTTTGCAGATAGACTAGTATATACCAAGTCTTTTTCTTTTAGTTAGTTTGGTTGTTTTAAAAAAGATATATTCGGCACTTTTGCAACAGGTATTTATATCCTTAAAGTCCACTTATAATGTTTCTTGCACCAAAAAAAAGTTGTAATTTAGTGTTGTATGACCGTTTTTTCACCCTCTCTCTGATCTTTACAGGGATAGCTCACTGAAATTTTAAATTCATGACCCGCATGTTGTTCCAAACCTGTATGGCTTTCTTTCTGCAGTGGAACACAAATAAAGAATGATTGTGTTTCCACTTGCAGTAAAATTGAATAGGGACAGGAGCTTTCAAGCTTAAAAAAATTGCTCTGCAAAAGTATAATAATAAAAGTGGCCCATACGACTTGTGCACTATGTTTCACATCTTAAAAAGCCATATGATTGCTTTGTGTGACAAACAGACTCCAATTTCAATAACAAAGGTGTTATTCATTGATAATCTTTAACTTAAGAACTCGGTAATCACTGGGACTGAATCATTGAGTAAATGAGTTTAACCTGATCAATCTGCTTTCTGAACGAATCTTTCAGTTTGTAAACTGTATCAACTGAGTCCTAACTGTATCAACTGTCACAAATTGGAAATACAGAGTCACTTAAAACTATCATATGACTTCAGAAGACTTGGAATCTAGCACATAGACCACGTTTATGTACATTTTATGGTACTTTAATTCTTTTTGATGCTTTATTTATTGTAGTTGTATGGAAAATAGTGACCAGTTTATTATTCAAAATTTGCATGGATCTGAAACAACATGAGGATGAGCAAATAATTGAACAGTTGTCATTTATTTGGGTGAACTGTTCCTTTAAACAAGCTATTTTTGTTCAAATACCATGCTTTAAACATTTCTACATGTTAAAAACTGAAAAAATGGGTGGTTTCTGATGTCATGTTGCACATTAGAATATGTCTACATGGTGTATCAAATTCTTTTATTTCAAAAGTGCAAAAGAAATCCTGTTTTCTATGATATTTCCCTTTTAATTTATACACATCCAGATGCGTTTTTATCTTCCTTCCCTTTAATTTGATTCTATTTACTATTCTTAGGAGAGTCAGATTTAAGTAAATCTTTGTATTATGAAATACTAGGCAATAAGTGATCCCACTGCGTACCTATGAGAAAAAAAGAGAGAAAGAGAGTGAGAAAATATATTTATAATTCCTGGCTGTTGACAGCAACAATCAGTAAAATGCAGATGAAAATTGCAATAAACCATCAGTCAAGTAATCTACCAAATTTTCAGATGTCAAACGCTTGGGATAAGGCGAGAGAAAAAAACTGTAATGCACCAAAGACAGGAGACAGGGCTCTGATTAATTAGATAACATGTTTTTAACAGATTTATCTGAAGGGCTCATTAATTCTGGAGAACAGTGGTGAGTCAGTGCACACTTTCTCTCTGTCATGTGTCATCAGATCAGTCTGCGGCTGAAAGTTGATTGGATATCAGTGTTGTTACCGAGCGCTAATGACATGACATCAGCACGCACAGACAGCTCTCTCATCTGTCCGTCATTTGTTTACGCCTTTATTATAAGGGCACTCACCACTCAAGGGTTATTGGATGAGATCGAGATGGAAAAACAGAAAGGGGGTGGAGGGTTTTGGATTATAAAACAGTAATAGTTCCATAGACGGCATTATGACTCCTGCCCAGCTGATGCTGTAATTAGTAGTGCACACTAAAACAGCATCACTATTGCTTTCTATGTTAAATGATTTTAAAATGTAATTTATTCCTGTGTCTTCAGTAACAATTTATAAATCAATTTATTTCAAGATCGAGAACATTATCTACCTTACTACATAATATAATAAAACAAAACATTAGTTTGAATATACTTCGAAAAGTCATTTTAAATATGTTTTATAGTATGTGCAGTACATTCAGAGATTCAAGTAGCATGCTAGCTTTGTGGCATTGAAATTTAACATGGTCGCAACTTTTTTTTTTCTTCAGAAAATGCAAATATCTAGTTACCCTTATGTGTCTTAAGAGAAATTCACAGCTGATTGGATGGCGGGAGCAGGGCGACAGATGGAAACGAGCAGTTCTGTGTTCATGAGTTATGGTTATGAAAAAAGGACTTGTTTTTAACACCCACTTTCTCTCTCTCTTTCTGTCTCAACAGATCGAACATCTGTCCAGAGAGCGGGAAAAGTAATTTCCATGAGTTCCGAATGCACACTTTTGAGACGACCACATCCTGCAGCTCGTGTGAAATGCTGCTGAGGTGAGCTCACCATAGAGGCTTTGTGAAATGACACAGACTACACATTAATGCACCTTAATGAGATCGATTATGCACCTAGAGAAAGTGAGAGAGGGAAAGAGAGTGACAGAGGTAAATCGAGTGTATGTATCATCATCACTTCAGTGATTTCAGAATTGATGGATGCTTATATGGTCCAAATCATAGTAGAGTATGTGGGTGTGGCTAAAAACTTGTAGATCATTCCTGAATAGTTGTGTAATGAAAAATCTATCTATCTATCTATCTATCTATCTATCTATCTATATGTCTGTCTGTCTGTCTGTCGCTCTGTCGTTCTGTCATACTGTCTGTTGTTCCATCATTCTATTTATTGTTCTATATATCTATCCATATATTGTTTCATCTATCCATCATTCTATTTATTGATCATTTTCTCAGAGGAGTCTTCTATCAAGGGTACCGCTGCTCCAAATGTGGTGCTGGCGCCCATAAGGAGTGTCTTGGTAGGGTGGACGTCTGTGTCAAAAGCAGTGCTGGTGAGCCCCGCATTCAACACAACATACTCTTTCTAGCAATTTCTGTGCATGCACATTATGAAGCCTCTATTTGCAGAGCTGCGCTGGAGCCTCTGGCTCATGTTTCAGCGTTATGTGATGTCTTACCTTGCTGTACGCTAATGATTGACCTACACTGTAGTGTAACAGACAGGGTAATAAAAGCTGTCAACATGCAGAGATTCCTAATAACAACCTAGGCCACATAGAAAAGTGTGACGTGTGATGACAAACAGACAAACAGGCTTGGTTGGCTTCTTGAACCCATGATGTATGTGTGTGTGTGTGCGCCTGCCAACAGTGCCAGCTCTTATTGTTCTAGGCATTAGTCAGGGCTGCCGCAGAATTTCCTTGTTCCCATTTTTATGCACAGCTGAGCTCTCCCTAAACTCCCATCAGTTCTGCACATCCCATGTCCCATTAGGTAATTTGATTGTGCATTCAACTTGCAATAAGAGTGTAGCGTTATTTAATACATTCATACAATTCATTATGCAGAATTCTACAGTTTTCAACCGCCAAAAATATGCAAAATAAATACAAAAAAATAATAAAGGATTCTGGTATATGGAAAGTCAAATGTATTTTGTAGATTCATGATCTCTCAAAATTCTGGTACCTCTGACTCATTATCTCACATCACAGGAAGGATGATGTGAAATTCTGCTGTTCCACATTTGGCTTTTAGGGCACAAAATAAAAGAGATCAGATTATTAGAAATGAATTTGATTTTTTGCCTTTACTGGATGTATAATTTTGGAAAATGTATTTTATTTTAATATTTTGTTCATGATTGGTTGCATGTTTAATTACATTTTTCACCATGCAAGCAAGTATGACGTAATGTATTTAAATACATATTTCAAAACTAAATTATTGCAAAAAAAGAGAAAAAAATAAAGCCCTGTCAGTTTTTAATATTTAAAAAAAATATTGCATTATATTAATTTCAGATCAGATCAGAAACATATTTTTATGTGTGTATATATACAGTATATATAATGTATATACATTTTATTTAAGATTTTTTTCATAGTTTGTTTTTTCACTCTTAATGTGAATTTTTTTGGGGGGATTGGTGCTGAACAATAATATGCCCGTAGAATTCTTGAGAACACATTACAATAATTCAACTAAAATACAAATGAGAATGTTGATTTATTTTCACTGGAGATTTCCAGAAACTGAAAATGAAGGAAGTGTGAAAAGCTACATACCGAGGGTGTGTGTTTGTCAAGTCTGGCCTCTTTGTTGTTTTGTACACAAGATTCCACTCTGTGTGTATATGTGCACGTCTGTGTCCTATGTTCTGTGTGTGTGTGTGTGTGTGTGTTTGTAACTAGCCCTAGAGGTGTACACTAGTGCAACAGGACAAAGTTCACTGTACACTCCAAGTACAGGCCCGGCCTCTCCCTCAGGAGCCAATGAGACTGGCTCCTGGTGCATAACTCCATGTAGTCCGGCCCCTCATGTCAATTTAGCTCGCACAGCTGTCAGGTACCTGCAGCATAGCAAAACAAATCGTAAAGGTTCACAGCATAACATGTTCCACACACTCTAATGACAGCGTCTGTACATTGTGTTCGTCTGAAAGTGTAGATTGACTCTAACAATGCCTGTCTTCAACATGCTTGCAGATTCCAGCTCTCTCGGATCTCAGGTGAGGTTTTTGTTCCTTTTTGTTCCTTTTGAATCTAGTTCTGCCCTTCAGGGTCTTATTTACTCCTATTGATTACCATTTAAAATTAGTACTATGGAAAATTCTCTTACAATGCATTTTAAAGTTGCTGCAACATTATTCATGGAATTGTTATTGAAGAAATATTACTTTATTAAAGCTTGATGCACTATTTATGGGGAAACATTATGAGATTGTTTCTAGCCCAGAGTTCATGCAGTTTAGAGTGATATATGCATTATGGATTGTGCATTTATTTAATTGCACATCAGTTTTATTAATTGCACGGTCATCATTTTGCAATAACAATCCCAAAGTAATTTATATAGCATGTAATAAGGATATTGACATGCAATTTGCCCAGAGTGCAGTTCAACACTGATGGTAAATTGCATGGAGGAAATTCTCCATCTTTGTAGAAATGTTACAGGATGAACGTGTTTTTGTGCAGTGGTGTGACAAACTGTTTACTTGTCAAAAATTAATGATGAGATTGTGTGTTTGCACAAAGTTTTACTTGATCATCAAATCATTAATGCATTGCAATGTCTGTGTTTGGCAACAGTATGAATCATGTGATTTATTTACTTTGATTACAGATTGGAAAAACACCCTGTCATGGAGGAGACGCAGGTAAATAGTGAGCACACACAATCAGTCACATTTTGCATTCTTAAAAGGAGAGCTCACCCAAACATGACAATTATGCAATTATTCATTCACCCTCATGTTGTTACAAACCAGCTTGCTGTTATTTTTGTCAGTGGATCACAAAAGGATGATTTTGAAGCTATTTTCAATAAAAGATGCAACCTTTTACTAACAGCGATTAGGTTTGGAATGACATGAAGGTGATAATATAATGACTGAATTCTCATTTTTGAGTGAATTGTTCCTGTAATTCACAGTCTGGCATGTGCTGCACTGAAATGGGTATTTTCGTCATTGCTATGGCTGTGGGGTTTTCATCATGCTTACAAAACATGCATAGTCTTGTACATTACATACTTCCTCAATCTGTGCTAAATTGTGTATTTTTAGTCTGGAGTCATTGAGCCGTAGTGTTGTTGTTTGCTGTTAAGGCAAGCTCATGCACGTAACCAGGTCTTAGTGTCAGATATGAGCGGGAAAAGATTTAACCACTGTAGCTCTATTGTTTAGCTTTGTTTGCATAGATAGGCCCTTACTAGACAATCCAGTCTATATTTACCACAACCCTTTAGTCCAAAATACTTAACCCACTTCATCCAGTGTAGATTCACGAAATGTAATCGTATTATGTGTGTCTTAAGCTGTGGAGAGCTTCTTCAGTTCAAAATCGTTAGCTTCCCTGACCTTCAATTTAAACTATTAGCATAGGCAGTACACACACACAGACATATATACATACATTTGGTTTGCAGATTGTAAATGTCCTGAAACTCCGCTCATTGTTTTTGCACGGCAGTCCTTACAGAAATGCAAGATTTCCACCACCTCAATCTCCATCTCCATGCTCAATCTCCATCTGCACTAGTGTTCAGCAGCAGTCGTTCCACCCATCAGTCTGTCATTAAGAGGGCCACATTATCTGTAATGTGTTTTCACTGCGCCATTGATAGGTTGATCAATACCTGTGAGGTCTACCTGGGTTACAGGTTCCGTGAGAGGCCTCCCGATCCCGCACAATATTGGGGTCGTAGATTCATTAGTTATGGTGAGAGAAGGTCTTTGTGTAGTGTTTGCTGTCATGGGAATCTCTGCTTTTGAATTTAAGTAGTTCCTTCCTGCCTGTTCAGCACCGCTAGATTTGTCTTCATCAAAAACAGCCTTACTGCAAAACAACATTTGTTCATTTCAGCTGAATTGTTTTATTCCATGTGCAATCTTTGTGCATGAATGATACCTCAAATAGTGTTCCTTTTTGATGAGAGGTGTGTTAAAGTGAGCTCTTTTTTTCTGTAAACTCTAAAACATGCTGTTTTGTTATCTTTTAGCACATTTAGGAGACCTTTTCATGCGATATTCTGATGCAGAAAATGCATTGTTTTTTTTTTTTTTTTTTTTTTTTTTTTTTCGTTGTTTATTGGTTCTGACTCTGTGCCCTTGTGCACAAAGGTTCTTAGCATAGCATGCCAGCAAGATGCTTCCCTACAGAGAAGCACATGCTCACACTGTTTTAAAAGTGTCTTCAAAGACAGCCAGCTGTGCTTGGAGGCCCAAGGCCTGGGTGATCTGCTGGGCTGGAAGGATTCAGCCACAGCTGGTTGCTTTAAGAGAGTCTACACTCGCCTCTCATCATCAGAACGGCAGAATATATAGAGCTGCAGCAACCAGCTGAGACCATCACTATTGACCCTTCAACAAAGCAGCCCCGCGCACACAAACACACTCATTCATAGCTCACTGGAGCGTCTGAACGACTGTCCACTCGGCACAGTTCTGCCCGCGGCGCCAGACCTGTTGTGTCCAATTACTTGAATGGAAAAGAAAAATGTCTTAATACTAATTAGAGTAATAGCCAGACTGAACATCTGACGTTTGTGGTCAGCTGGTCTTCGTAACTCTAGGGGGGAATTTGCCAAGAATGAATTGTCTCCTGAGGCATGGTTTATTTTAGCTTTTGCTTTAGTATCCGATTCACTAAAATGATGAAGGAATAGTGAAAAAGGCCAGCTACAGTTTTGAAGGTGGTAGAGGATACAACAGACTGCCTATGAATATTACAGACTTTTTATTTATTTATTTTTTTTAATGAGCTTTTGTTTGTATGTTTTCTTTTTTCAATTTTTTAGTTTTACAAATTTTGTAATGTGCTTTTTGTAATTTTCCCCCCCATGAGGTTTTTTTTTAATATCTATTTCTTCTTTTTCCCCGGTTTTACTTTAGTCATTTTGTACTTGAACTTTCAGTTTTTAGTAGTTGTTCACTAAAAGTACATGAAAATGCCCGTTAAAAAAAGGCCAGCTACACTTTGATGGGTTTGTGTGAGGATTGTCGGAAGCCATGACCTGGGTTGAAGAATTACAGACTTGTTATAACTAAACTTTGATATTAGTTTTATTTTTATTATTTTTATTGTGCTCTGCTAGTTTTCCTACTTTTTAAGCACTTTCTTATTTAAATTTGTTCCATTTATATTTTTTCAGTTTTACTTAGTAATTTTAGTTCTTCAGGCCTTGAACTTATCTTTACCTGACTTAATAACTAATGAATTATTTAAGTGTTATTTTAAGTTTAGTTACATTTTATTAATTTTGTGTTTGTCATTTCTATTATATTTCGATTAGTATATTTTATTTTATATATTTCTATTTAGCTTTATTTTAGTAATGTTGGTTTCTTTTTTTAGTATGTTAGTAATTTAAATTATTTTATTTATGGAAATATGTATTTTAGCATATGCCTATTTCTATAGAATATATTTTTACTTGCTTATTTTATCATTTGACTTTACTTCACCTATCCAAATACTCCCACATTCTTTTTTGTTCTTTTCTCCCTCTTTTTTTATCTTATTTTTCTTTTCACATCCTTCACTCCACTCTATCCCCCTTATCCCTCTGGCTTTCCCCATTCTCTCTTTTTTTTTTTCTTTTCTGTGTATTTTAATCGTCCCCTCCGCTGTTTGACCCTGCCCCTTCTTTCTTCTCCTCGTTTTTTGATCCTCCGTTTTTTTTTTTTTTCCTCTCTTTCTTTATGACTCTTTTATGGTGTACTGACGCCTGATTTGCCGTATGTGGTGATTTTTAGTCCCCTCTTAGCATCACCGTAATACCACCAACTGTTCTTAGTGGAGGTAGTCAACAACATGCAGTAATGCCCTCTGTCACAACAGAGCAGTTTAACTTGTCAGTGCTATTCCGTGGGCCGCAACACCAGTACCTTTAGTCAGAATCCAAGTGTGCGTTTCCACTTAAACGCTCGGAGAGGGCCTGTCGTTTCCACCATCTAGTCTACACTCAACTCCCAGAGAGACACAAATGCAGAAAACACAAACACCCCTAAAAAGACACCAACCTCACATGTCAGGGATTTTTAAAGAATTACATTTGCCCAATTCTGGTGGAATAAGTATTCGGTCGATTACAAAATTTCATCTCAATACTTTTTTTTTATATACCCTTTGTTGGCAATGACAAGAGGTCAAATGTTTTCTGTAAGTCTGCACAAGGTTTTCACACACTGTTGCTGTTATTTTGGCCCATTCCTCCATGCAGATATCCTCTAGAGCAGTAATGTTTTTGGGCTGTCACTGGGCAACACGGATTTTCAAATCCCTCCAAAGATTTTCTATGGGGTTGAGATCTGGAGACTGGCTAGGCCACTCTAGGACCTTGAAATGCTTCTTACGAAGCCACTCCTTCGTTGTCCGGGTGGTGTTTTTGGGATCATTGTCATGCTGAAAGACACAGTCACGTTTCATCTTCAATGGCCTTGCTGATGGAAGGAGGTTTTCACTCAAAATCTCATGATACATGGCCCCCTTCATTCTTTCGCTTACACGGATCAGTCGTCCTGGTCCCTTTGCAGAAAAAACAGCCCCAAAGCATGATGTTTCCACCCCCATGCATCACAGTAGGTATGGTGTTCTTTGGATGCAACACAGCATTCTTTCTCCTCAAGTTGAGTTTTTACCAAAAGTTCTATTTTGGTTTAATCTGACCATATAACATTCTCCCAATACTCTTCTGGATCATCCAAATGCTCTCAAGCAAACTTCAGACAGGCCTGGACATGTACAGGCTTAAGCAGGGGACACGTCTGGCACTGCAAGATTTCAGTCCCTGGCGGCGCAGTGTTACTGATGGTAGCCTTTGTTACTTTGGTCCAGCTCTCTGCAGGTCATTCACTAGGCCCCCGGTGGTTCTGGGATTTTGCTCACAGTTCTTGTGATCATTATGACCCCACGGGGTGAGATCTTGCGTGGAGCCCAGATCGAGGGAGATTATCAGTGGTCTTGTATGTCTTACATTTTCTAATAATTGCTCCCACAGTTGATTCTTCACACCAAGCTGCTTACCTATAGCAGATTCAGTCTTCCCAGCCTGGTGAAGGTCTACAATTTTGTTTCTGGTGTCACCTTTGACAGCTCTTTGGTCTTGGCCAAACTTGAGTTTGGAGTGTGACTGTTTGAGGTAGTGGACAGGTCTCTTTTATACTGATAACAAGTTCAAACAGATGCCATTAATACAGGTAACGAGTGGCGGACAGAGGAGCCTCTTAAAGAAAAAGTTACAGGTCTGTGAGAGCCAGAAAACTTGCTTGTTTGTAGGTGACCAAATAACTTATTTTACCGAGGAATTTACCAAATAATTCTTTAAAAATCCTACAATGTGAATTTCTGGATTTTTTTTCCTCATTTTGTCTCTCATAGTTGAGTATACCTATGATGAAAATTACAGGCATCTCTCATATTTTTAAGTGGGAGAACTGGCACAATTGGTGGCTGACTAAATACTTTTTGCCCACGGTAGATGAACACAACACACACACATAGTACTATTTTAAACAATTTTTTTTTTAGATCTACCTAAGGCTGCAGGTATCCGTACTTATTACGGGGTTCCGCGCCCCTGTGTCGCCCCCGCTTAACCTTCCGGTGGTGCCCTCATTGACGTGTCGCGGACCAACGTGTAGCGTTGGTGAAGGTGGAGACAGGTTTCCCTCTCACAGCTTCCTCAACATTTCAAGTCATACCGCCTGCCCCCAGCCGATGCCAGCTAGTAGTCCATTTTGTGGCTCATTGATTGCGCCGTGTGGTGCAAGGCCGCGGGTGTGTTGTTGCTTTGCTCGTGTGACTCGCTGGGAAATGCGAATACCATCCAAACCTTTGTCAAAACAGAAGCTGTTGTGAGTGAGGTTGTCATAGCCTACAAACAACAGACCAGGCCAACGCCCGAGAGCAGACACAGTGCGAAGCTTATTTGTATGTTGTCTTGTAGGTGTGGTGCACATGCAGTGCTCTGCAGCGCCTACAAAAGAACATCATTCTAAAATCGAGTCAGTTAATGAGTAACTCTTTTCGGAGTACAGCTAATCACTTTCCTGTAAACCATCCGAGATAAGGTACTTTTGGGCTCATGTGTTCACTACACATAGAAGAACTTCATTGTTGTAGTCTGTCTATGTGGAAAACTATAAAATATATAAGATAGATATTTCTAAGTTTTTGTCTCAGTGTTTCACTGAAAACGGGAAGTGCCGCAGCAGCCCGTTGTGGTGTGGCAAATACGAGGATCACAGTCTTTAAATTTTCTTAGTTATTTGATTTTTTTATTTGAGTTTCGTTAGTTTCGTTTGTGTTCCCCCTGCTGTGCCTCCCTGGCTACACAACCGATAGTGGTGAGTCTCGTGCACAATTTTAAAAAACTATAATAATTAATCCTCGCAGTCCCGTAGCTTCCCGCCTTCTACACTCATCTTGGTTTTTGGTAATGTTTTTTTGGGGCCCTGCGAATCGCCCCGCGTAACGAGTCGATCTTCCTTCATCTTGGCTTCACACGCCTTGGCGCCCTGCTATTCCTACTCCTTCTTTCTTGCCTAGGCTTCCTTCGAACGCTTTTCCGTTGAGATCAACGCCTAAGACCGTTTGCATCTCTGGGACCTCGAGAAACAGCACCAGACCACCCCTCTCTGCCGCCACCATTGCTGCACATCTTCATTCGTTTTTTTTCTCTGCCCCCACACGAGCTCCTTATGGAGGCCACATGTGTTGGTCATAATTTGTCACCGAGCAGCCCGCAACTGGCATGCCACCGCAACTATGCCTCGGTATGTTAAAAAATCCACACGGCATGGAACAAGTAGCACCTTAGAGAGAAGATTATTTCTTTTCGAGCATTTTGTTTTCAACTTGGGAGTACAAGCACCGAAAGTACCAAACAGGAGACAGATTTATCTATCCATGACAGTAATGTGTACCTATGTTCATCTAGTTCGGCGAGTGCTTCGGCTGGTGAGCGTATCAGGACCAGCCAGCCAGACCACGGATCCATACATCAAGCCTTACCAGACTGATCAAATGCAAAATCGGCAGTTTGATTTAGTCAGTTATTTCGAACTCCTACTGGCCAAAATTAATACACAAAGCCCAGGGGTGATGAGACTCAAATATGCCTGCGTATTACTGCGCAGTGCGGAGGGCAAAAGGGCCCCGAATCAGCGCCTCGTCCAGCAGTGTAACCAGGATGACAATTATTGTCGCTCTGGTGCCTGACAACACCAAACGCAACAAACATGTAATTTCCATCTTAGGTGGACACATTTAGCCATGGCCAACTGTTGAGTATAACAGCCCGAGTTATGAGTTAACCATTTATAAGCCTATCTGAGCAAACAACCAATAGGGAGGCGGGCATATGAGTGCTGTAAACGTCAATGCCACCCCAACTAATGCATGTGGTGGGGGGTGGGGGGGTGTGCTAAGGATCACTTACAAATCAAATGTTCACGCGAAGAGATAGATGAGACAGAACATACACTTATACCTCTCCGGAAGACAATCTGCGGAGGAGAAGAGAAGAGAATACGCGCAGTATGGCACTTTGGGGCCTGAGAGCCATCAATGTTGTTTATCTATCAGTGGACAGCTGTATCGGAAGGCAGCGGTTATATAAAAGGTTTGCCATTAGGTAAACATGCAGAGTTGTGAGCAGATTGAGTGTACTTTATCCCGCAGATTTGATTCCATACTTATATTTTACACTTAAAAGAGGTACTTTTGGGATGAGGAAGACCGTGTACTGGATATGGAGACATACTTCACTTATTTAAATTACATTTTGATGACGTCAAACCTTTTGCTTTTCATGGCTTTGCAATGAGCATGTAAAATCTACGTCTAAATTTGTACCCTAAATGTCTTAGTATTTAAAGGATAGTTCACAAAAAAAAATGAGGGTTGCTGAAAATCTATTCACTTACAGCAGTGGTATTTGGACAGCAATTTTGAATTAGTTGTCATAGTCTTCTAACTAAAATGGCATTAGTTTTAGCCATTATTTTAGTCATCTGATATTGTTTTTAGTTTTAGACTGAGATTTAGTCTAAAATCTAAGGGTTAGGTTTACCGGTAAGATTTATTACCCTTTATATTTTTTATAAAATAATTTGATATAGGTTGATATTAAGCTTTATCACATGCTAAACGAATTAACTGCAAGGGGTGAACACAGAATGCCTTTATGTTAAAAGAAAATAAAACCACTTCTCATAAAGACAAGGACCAATGGTCTTTTTTAATGAAATGCCAATGGTTATATATGCTATTTATGCATTCTTTATAGCAACTTGTTTATATTCTTCATTCTTTCAAGCAGACACTTATTTTTATAAATCAATTTAGATTAATCTTTACGGCTACTAAAGTTTTTCAGTCATGAGCAGTGTGTGATTTTCTGTCTTTCTTTTTTTGCTTGATTAACATCAATGACTCGGACTAATATCAACTAAATTAGGCTGCTATCCCTTTAAAACTGAATGCACAGCTGCAATGGATGCAATGTACTGATACACATTCTCCCTGCTCTTTATGTTAACTTAAGACGTAATCAACTGTGTTTACGTGAATATTCATCAAAACGGACAATTCTACATCATTTTGTGTGTAATTCTCCATTCATACGACGCGAAAGAGTACTCGCGCGCTGTGAGACTCACTTTCTGTGTGTGTATGCTTCAGTGTCTGCGCTCAGAAAACCGGACCAAATTGATTTCTCTCTTGCGTCGTCAGATTTATCTTTATGTCTGCTCTTCTCTTACTCCCACATATTGACATTTTTGAATGTTTTATGCGACGTGCAGCTAGTGTGTTTGCTTATGTCCCGCCAGTTCATATGTACGCATCTAACCTCCGAACCACGTAGCAGATTTGTTCTGAATGAATCTCTTCCCAAATCGTCCCTCCCTAACATTTTTGTCTTGTTTTTATTCGTTGACAAAAATGTCAACGGATTTTCGTCATAGTTTTTGTCATTCAAAAAGAGTTTTAGTACGTTATCGTCTCGTTGTCGTCGGTGAAAAAAATGCCGTCAACGAAATTAACACTGACTCGTCAGGCCACCAAACATTTCGATGAGTTTTTTTTCTTCATCAGATTTGGAGAAATGTAGCATTACATCATTTGCTCAACAATGGATCCTCTGAAGTGAATGGGTGCCGTCAGAATGAGAGTCCAAATAGCTGATAAAAACATTGCAATAATCCACAAGTAATCCACAACTTTTAATTGGACTTTCATTCTCTCGGCACCCATTCTGTACGGAGTCCATGGTGTATGCTAAATTCTCAAAATATGTTCTGATGAAAAAACAAACTCCTCTACATCTTGGATGGTATGTGGAGGAAAACGTTTTCAGCAAATTCATTTTTTTCAATTTTGGGTGAACTATTCCTTTAACTTTTAGACTTGTACATTTAAAAAATTCTGTGCCAAAAAAAAACCATGCAAAACCTTACTAATAATAATACTATTTAGGATGGATAGTATGCAAATTAGGATGCACTGTGATTATTTTCTTCTCTTCGCCTCTTTCTTTTATTTTTTCCATTTTTTAAATGCATTTTGACATGTTTTTTATTTATATATTTACAGAAAAATATTTAATTAAAATATTTGATTAAATATTTACAGAAAAAAATCTGTAAATATTTTACAAACAGCCTACTGGATGCATTATATTGTTTATTCATTCTCCTGGTATTCCTCCTGTATTCTCCCAAGACTTTTCCAGCTCTGATGAACTCTCGGCTGTAAATTTGTAGTGTCGTGTTAAGTACTAATTGTTACTGAATTATTGAGAAGGAGTTGCCCAGCTGAACGTAATGTAATTATCTGCCATGGTTTCAGGGTAAAATCCTGGCAACTAAAGAGGTTGGCTTCTTTCCAAGCGATGCAGTGAAGCCTTGCCCATGTGTGAGTACAAACCTGATTATATTATAATGCTAAAATGATTCTTTATTCTCTGCCAACAAAAACAAATATGATCAAGGCAAGGTAGACTTGTCCTTGTGTGCATGTTGTTTTCAAATGGTTTAGATATGCAAGCACCACTTCAGGGCTGTCTTTGAATGACAAATGCATTGTGGGTGATTGTGTGTTTGTTTACAGCAGCACTGGTTTATCTTGTGAATAGCATGTTATCGCATTCTGTCCACACGCCCTGCTATTATTTGCAAGATGATTTACAATCATAATTACCTACAAATCATTTTAAGAAAAAAATATGTTAGGTTATCTTTATGAGTGCATTTAGAAAACCAATTGTGGTTGTAAAAAGAACAGTAACTAGGGCAGATTTTAGCACTAATATGAGCTGTGTTGTCCCAGACTTGAGCTGCGAGTTAAAAATACTGAGTTGAGTGAAATTTCAAGAACAAAAGTGCACATATGTGTGCTCTACTTTCATTATTTAATTCTGTTTCAATCCCTTTTTTTCTTTTTTAGGTACCAAAACCTGTTGACTACTCTTCTCAGCCTTGGTATGATCTTTATTCTCACTACCACACATTTTATAGTTCATGCTACAATCTTTTAATATATATTTTTTTAGATTTTCTGTTTATAATTTAAAATAAATATTGTATATTTTTGTATTAATTATTGTAATTATAATAATTTACAAAATACTGTAATTGTTATATACATCCTAATAACTGAGAGAAACTCACAAGTTAATTTAATAATACAGTTTACTGTAATACAACAAATACAAACGTAAATGTATGTGACATTTTGGGTGCAACCACAGATCAGCACTTTTGCCCTGTTAGCATATTAACCCTTATGTGTTGCCCATCAAGCCTTCACGTCTGACCTCTTGACCTTTCACTCAGGTTCGCAGGCCCAATGGAGAGGCTTCAGGCAGAGGCCGCGCTGCTCAACAGGAGGAGCAGCACATACCTGGTCCGTCACAGAAGCCGAGAGTTTAACGAATATGCCGTCAGCATCAAGTGAGTTAAAAGAGCGCACTTGACTATTTTACTGTATCATTTAGAAACAACAAATAATTAGTAAAAAGTAGTCTGAGTGAATTGAGAAAAAGTTTTCCACCCACAACAATATTATTGTTATTATTTGTTTTATTCACACACCCAAACAACAATAGAACAAATCTATAGTGTGTGTGTTCAAGCGCAAAGCCGAAAGACAAAAGCTGCCTCGTGAGATGGCTTCTTTTTCTTTTTTTAAAGTGATTCTTGTTTTTAGATGGTCCTGTGCACTGTCCTGTGTCTCTCTAAAACATGTGAGCTCGTAACTTTTAATTCAAGGACTAATGGAGACGCCCCACCCCTCGCTATCGACCCCTTCTCCCTGCATGAAAAGCTCTTTGCCCCATGCATTACTATGGCAGGTTCCCATAGGGGATATGCAGCATCGATCGCAATGATCACCAGAAAATTACTCTCATCATTTATTCATGGCCCACAGGTACAACAACGACGTAAAACACATCAAGATCTTAACAAAGGAGGGATTCTTCTACATTGCAGAAAACAGGAAGTTCAGAAGCATTTTAGTAAGTGCTAATATTTTTTACTAGTTTTTGGCAAAGAATATTATTGAAACGTCTTTATCATAAAAAGTGAAAAGTAAATGTTGCACTCATATGTTTTTAAGGTCGGTGGAATCAAGATAAATGTTTGCATTATACCAGCTTATTGCGTTTGGAATCTCTTTCTATCATTTATACAATCCCTTTTGTTTTGTCATCTGTTTGCCTTCTAAAGGGCATTAGGAAATCACGCTGCTTAATGTCTCTATTCTGTAGAAAAATCAAATGTCTTTTGTCAGCTTCTTTTTGAAAGCACTTTTAGATTCGATCTTGCAAATGCCAGTTAAATAACATTATTGGATTGTGAATGCTGGAGTCATATTGAATCCGTTCATATATTTATTTTTAATTTTCCCTTTTAATGGCTGTAGAAACTTTCCCTTTTATGTGAACTGACATCATGTTGAGCGTATGTGTGTGTTTAATGCAGGAGCTGATCGAGTATTACAAACATCACTCTCTGCGGGAAGGATTCAGGACACTTGATACCACGCTGCAGTTCGCCTACCGAGAACCGGAGAATGGAGCCAACAGTACGTACTGTGCACAGACGCCCATGCTATCAAAAACACAGGTCGCTAGTTTCAGATTCACACGGACAACTCGCAAATAACAAAATGTATGCTTGTTCTATTTAACACAAAAGCCTGAGCATAAACAGTGATTCACAACGTTCTTGATTTTGTGTTCAATAGTTCAAAACACATGATATTGTTGTGATGGACAGTAGCTATGGTCACCATGGCAGTTGCTATGGCAGCAGTGATTCCTCATTGAAAGTCTTTGAACTCTTTGATGGAAATAGCGTTTCTCAAGAGTTTCTCAACCTTGAGGTCATGACAGATGAGATTTCTATGGCTTATTTATGACATTAAACACCACACACACACACACACACACATATATATATATATATAGAGTTCAAATGTTTGGAGTCAGTAAGAATTTTAAAGAAATTCATATTTTTATTAAGAAAGTCAAAAGTGACTATAAAGACTTATTATAAAGATTATTACAAAGAAATTCTCAGGAATAGCTGTTTTTTTATTGTAATAATATTTCACAATTACCATTTTTTTATTCCTTTTTACCAAAAAAAGGAAAATTCTTACTGAACTTTTGAATAGTAGTATACATAATTTATATATTTATTTTTATTAATTTGGATTATTTACATTTCTTATATTATGTTGATTGTAATTTATTTTAGTGAATTAAAAATGATATATAAAGCACAAATAAAAAGTATGCATTCATGCAGGACTCTTTTTAGAGTTAAAAACTGGATTCACATGCTTGCAGTGATCATGTCACCATTTGCATACATTCACTTGAGTATGTTTCTGGCGAAATTCATCTGTTTTATTCATGGCTTTGTGATTGTGAAAGCTCCTTAGACATCTGTGTCTTTTTCCAGTTGTGGGAGAGGAACGAGTTAAAAACCTCAAACGTGGGCTTTTAGTATACCCTGAACTACTGAGCTGTGCTTATAGCTTGATCTGAGAGTTTATGGCACATTGCAATGAGCGCTTAGATGAGATTTTATTGTAGCTCCATATGTCACAGCGAGTGGTCTCTTCGCAATTGGGAAATGTCGGCAGATTGAGAAGCTGGGGGGACGTCACTCAAACACTTCACTGCTTTAACAAAGCAACTCTGACCAAAGAATGGATCTCCCAGTATGCATCGCTGCAGTTTTTCTCCTCTCACCCACCAGGGTCCATTCCCATGCAGCACAGCCTCTTTTCTTTTTTTACATCTCAGCGTCTGCTTATGTGCCAATAAATGCAAATTACATGCAATTGTTTTTGAGACGGCTGCCAGAGGCACACAAGTCTTTCGTGTAAACCTCTGCACAAGACATATAAACCACGCTAGTAGACGGGGAACGCCACATACAGAGCAACATGGGCATCTACTCTAAGTGGTAACTTGAACCTGCGTAGGCAGCGTACTGCAAGAGAAAAAAAATCAGCATTGTAGAACGGAAACAGCCTGTACAGTGTGACCTCCATTGTTCTTGTTGGACACAGAAATAATCGTGGCTTTAATTCGCAGGTGAAGGGAGAACAAATTGCTTGATGCATGCCTCTTCCTTCCTCATATTTATTTATATCCAGGAAGCACTGGAGATGCTGTCAGCTATGATGCGTTTCTACTTGTATTCCATCGAATGTGAAGCGAGGCACACAGGTTGGACAGCAAATCCATAACCTTGAATATTTACATTATGGATAATGACGTGCTGAAGACAGGCGGCTTGAGCCTCGCAGAGTTTGTAGAATAGTGGGCGGATGGGTGTTTGGTTCTCCTGGAGTGACGTGGGTGGAATCTCAAGTGCCTGTTAGCGGCTCGGACATCACAGGTTGGGTTGTGGTCGGAGACAAGGCCTTTGGAGACACACAGCATGTGCTCCTGCATTAATTCATGAGCTCGGTTAGCCTCAGCTTGGGTTGTCCCTTCAAAACTTTGAACAGATGTTTAAGAAAGACATGAGATGCTTTTGAACCCAGTCTGAGTTGAACCGCATGCCAGAGAATGAACAGGCGAGTGAGAGAAAAAATTGAGATTGAGATGTTGAGAATGTATTTATTTTAAAATCAATAATGAATTTAAAATTGACCCAATTTATATTCTTAATATGTGTTCCAAAGTTCACATTATAAAAAAAAAAAAAGTTATTATTTTAAGGGAAGCTTCAACTTTGAATTCATACCTTGTAGGCTATTTTTTTATTTATCACTATTTTGTATTAAATGAAAATTGATCTAGGGGTGCTATTTTTAGTCATTATGCTCCAAAAATGTGGAACCTTTTTACCTATTGAAATTAGACAAACTCCAAACATTCACATGCATAAAAAGTAGGCCAGGAACACATGTGCTAAAACAATGGTTAAGCCTGATGCTCCATACACACTCCTAATCATCAGATCGTTCGATGTTCATTGACGTGTTGTTAGTTACACTGAACGCCGTATTGCTTTGGCTGCCTTCAAACATATTGTGTTGATGACACGCTTGGGGTCCGTGACGTTCTGGGCCGAGCCGGTCAGATGGAGCATCAGATGGCGAGGGGAACTCGCTTCACTGCCACAGTCGAGCACAGACGCTCCTGGAGTTTTAGTAAACACAAACCTTACTGAAAGTTCTCGGCGGAACGGGACATGAATACACATATTCCAGAACTGACATTCCTGTCCTACCATGTAAAACAGGTGGGAATCAGTTAGGCTATGTTCACAATGTCATTCCAGATCTGTATATTTGTGTATCTGATTGGAAGCTGATCTAAATAAATCAATATCCACACTTTGTATCGCAACTGTTTAGATCCGATTTGTGTCCCATGGTGCTCTTTCATTTTCTGGAATATCTGCATTGGTTTCTATGGCAATGACGTTGTGTTGGTATGCCTATGACCCAAAACAACAACAACAACATCATAGCAGTATGGATGTTGTCTTACAGCATGACAATGTGTAGCCACCGCGCTGGACTGCTATGTCTTATGAGGCAGGGGGACAAATGTAGAAGATACTCACACTGTCAGGCTAAATCGGATTATTTCTGTTTCCGAATGGAATTTGATCTAAATAATTGAATGTCCACATTGTGTATCGCAACTGTTTAGATCAGATTTGTATGTACCACGGCGCCGCTTTATTCCCTGCTGCCGTCTCCAACAGTCTCAATATTCAAAGAGGTTTCATGTTATTATTTTTCTTAAATAGAGAGATCTTGATTCTCCCACGATTCTGAATAGACAACCAAACAAAATAACTTACTATAAATTTATTAGAGGGTCTGACAAAATGTTAATCGCTACGGTCTATTTATATCTAATTAATTTGAATGCATTATTTAAAAAAAAAACTTTGAATGAAAGATTCAATGACTCACTTATAAAGACTTCACTTGTGTCATGACTGGATGAATCAGCATTTTTGAACAAATCTCTTGAATGAATAATTCAATGACTCACTCATAAAGACTTCACTTGCTTCATTACCGGATGAATGATTTAATGACAAATGCATTTTTTTAACAGTCACTTGTCTCCACCTACTGGCATAACAGCGTAATCGATACAATCTTTCAAGCATCAAGTTACTTTCAAATGCTGATTTACTCTATTTTTGATATATAAACTATAAACTTTCATTCCAGTAATTCTGGGATTCTGTGAAAGTTTTAATAGACATAGGCCAATTGTTGTCATTTTGGAAGAAGATTGTGTGGTTGTTTGACTCAAGATTGCAATCTTTTAATGATTAATCGTGCAGCTTAATGCTCAATCTATGATAAATATCATCAGGTTTGGACTGACAGTCTGAACAAGGCTTTAGAATGTGTTGATGCAAGAAGTTAGCATTTGTTTACAATCTGCTCTGTTTGCTTGCAAATGCTGCGCTTGAATTAAACATGCTTTTTCTTTTGCTTTTCTTCTCTTTACCCTTGCCGCACCCCTACCTCACTCCGCCTCACCCCACCACGCCCATGCCTCCGCCCACCTCAGCCCCGCTGCTCTGCGGGCTGTCTTTTCTAACTCCCGCCGGCTACAGCTGTGTCCCCCCCTCTACCGCCCCATTCTGGTCAGGTACAGGTACAAGTTTTCTTTCTCCATTGGTGTTGTTTTGTCAAGGTCATAGGAGATCTGAGGCTGCCTTGTTTACACGCCACCCCCTGCGTTTAACCCCGCCCCCCATCTCATTGTGTGTGTCTGTTTATAGATCATCTCCCAGCCGCTATCATCTTCTCTAATGCATAGCCCCATGCACCATATGTCCTTTGTCAGCCGACACTGACTGACTGACGATATGACTCATCATTATCTCATTTCACTCAGTTAGCTTATTAGAGCCGTCATTACGGGCGTTTTTTATCAGGGGAGCTGTGATGAAAAGGAAGGAGTTGGGCTAACTTTGTGACATCTCTCTCTCCCTCCTTTACAAACTTCTCGCTTTGAGCATGACGGCAGCTAACTGGGAGCCAGTTCTCTGTCTGTACAAGTCTTGCTCACTTTAAAACAGCTGAAGAGAAAGCATCCTGGCACTGAGGCGGATCTCATCAACACGTCTGGCGGAAGGCCTAGCTTCTCTGGCTGCCGTTCACAAAGTCCTCAGAGCCTCTGAAGTCCGATAAAACAAAGGCACATTTGAATCCGCCACCACGTATTTCCCTCGGCCCACCGCATTTAGAGAGAACCGCGAAACGAGTCCAACAAAACGTCAGTGAGCTGCTAGAAGGAACAAGATGTGTTTTTGAGGGAAAAGTTGTCTGAAATGTAATTAACCCAGCGGATTATGCTGTTGACACATCTCAAGACATAATCAAAACAGCCACTTCAGCTGTGATTGAACCCGTCCCAGATTCACGAGAATCATTTATTTAAAGTGGTTGTGTTAAGGCAGGCAAACACATGAAGGAGTGCTGTGATTACAAGAGTCCTTAGGGGGACTATACAGCCTGCATCCATCCTCTCTTTGTTTGTCTGGTTAATTTTGTCTGATTCTCGTCTTCCTTTTTGTCCTGTGATGTTTGCTTCTAAATGTTCACTCTTTTTTTCTCATCTCTACAGTGTTTACTCCTAAGGTGATGGGTGTGGCGATCGCCCGCTACGACTTCAGCTCTCGGGACACGCGGGAACTGTCTCTGCAGGAGGGTGATGTGGTGAAGATCTACAGCAAAACTGGAGCCAATGGCTGGTGGAGGGGTGAAGTCAATGGACGGGTAAGTGTGTGTGTAGATGTAATAGGATGTATACTAGCTTACTGCATACTGCGTATTATATACTGCATAAATAATATGTGATGCACATTATGCAATGATAGATGTTTCAAACCGTGTCCCACGAATTTGTGACAATTTCATTTTATGGAATGTTTAAAAGATTGTGTGGCATCAAGATATGATCACGGAAATAAAAAGAAAGTGCTTTTTTGGATTTTAAAGTTCATTTTGTTAAATAAAATAAAAAAATCTACAAACAAAATAAAAAAACATCCTTATATGTTAGCTAATGTAATACTAGTTTTTTTTTTTAAAGAAATTAATGTTTGTTCAGGAAGAAGGCATTACTTTGATCGAAAGTGACAGTAAAGACATTTTATAATGTGACAAAATATTTTTATTTCACATAAATGTTGTTCTTTGGACCTTTCTATTTATTAAAGGGGTCATATGATGCGATTTCAAGTTTTCCTTTCTCTTTGGAGTGTTACAAGCTGTTTGTGAATAGATAAGATCCCTAAAGTTGCAAAGACTAAAGTCTCAAACCCAAAGAGATATTCTTTATAAAAGTTAAGACTGGTCCATGCCCTCCTAAAACGCCTCTTTTAAACACGCCCCCACATGTCTACATCACGATGTGGGAAGATTTGCATAATGCCGCCCAAATGTTCAGCAAAGAAAGAAGGCATAACTTTATTATTGTTGCCGCTGCCGCCGCCATGTTGTGAAGACGCTGTGTGTTTCGTTGCGAAAGCGAAAATACTTTGTTTGGCCTTCCAAAAGAGGACACAACTAGAAATCAGTGGTTAATTTGTATTTACAAAACTGTTCCAGAACAGTTCAACCCAAATATTCAGATGTGTGTAATGCATTTTATGGAGGACTGTTTCCTGAACCTGGAAGAGTAGACTACAATGCCGGCTGTTCTGACTCAGAGACTGTAAGTAAGTTTTCATATTTAAAGAATTGGCCACTTTTGATTCAAACGCGAGTTTTGAGCAGTGTAGAGTAGCGCTTGTTGTTTGTTGTTCCTCCGATCACAAATGCAGACATGGTTTTATGTTTACGCGGCGCGATGCAACGCATAAAAAAGACAGTATAAGTCATTATAATCCATAATTATGTCCCCACTGGATGCAACAAATGCCTCGTTTATAATGGGTTATAGTGTTTTTGACTTCTTTGAAAAAATATCAAAACTCTTACCAACCTAAAATCAGGGGTTTTAATTCCAATTATTTTCACAATCAAAATTTCAAAGGGAACGGCACTGCATTAGGAATACATATTCACATTTTGGTACATCTAGTTAAGTTCTAAATGAATTGCCTTACAATATAAGTTCGAGAGCTATTAATAATAGTAAACTTAGATTTTAATTTTTGTAATGTATTCAAATATTTAAAAACAAATAAGAATAATACTTGTTTTAAAATATAAAGTGCTTTCAGTGTACAGTCACAGAGCACCGACTTAAATAAATGTGAAAGTACTGTCTGTTTATACTGTCTTTTCATAACATGCTTCTCTTCTCTGATCTGAGATGACAGACATTCTGCTAAGAATGACAGAAAACTGAAACCGCACAGAAAATGTGGCATCGCTATCGAATTAAGCAGCATTATTTCATACTGAGCCCAAAAGCTTATTTGTACTTAAAGCGCATCGAACTGTCAAATGTTTTTTGAGCCTCTTGAGCCATCTTATAATGGTTTCATCAGGGAGGCTGTAAGTGTAATTTAGTGAATAAAACGTTCAGGGCTGTTTTATGGATGCCAGTAATAGATTTTGGGATCAGTGCTTCGAACCGTTCTCCTGCCTTCTTCTGAAATGGACAGAACTGCCTTTGTACCTTTTGCAACATCAACCAATAAATCACATCTCTCCCTTGTTAATCTGCATTTTGTCCTAACCAGCTGTGATTGTCAGCAGTGTGAAATTATGTTTTGATGGATGCTTGGTTTCTATTTTTGTTGCCTAGTGATGGACAGTCCAGCCTACAGTAAAATCACATTGGTCCAACTTCCAGCTTCACATACTTATAGTATTTTGAATCTCAAATGCAGGACTCAACAATAAGAATGGACTTATTCATTGATCTTGTACATCTATTTTTATGCCTTGCAAATTTAAATGTTTGGTTCCTGTGATTTACAGTGTTCTACATTGTTTTTGCAAATTATGCTGACATTATATCATATATTATGCTATTGTTACATATTTTATAAATAATAAAATAACAATAAATGACACAAATAAATAATAATTTAAAAGTTTAATAATAATTAAAAAAAATGGTAAACTACATAAGGGTCCCTTTATAACGGGTTATGAAGGGTTCATAATGACTAAGAACTCATTTACAAAATGCATATAAATCATTGATAAGCAGTTATAAATACATGAATAAAAAGCGTGATTTTAATGCAATACCTGCCAAATAGTGAGCCATTTTTATAAATACTTAATAAATATATTTATTAATACTTATTTCAATCAAAACTAGATTCCTGATTTATTTCATGATGCAGCAAAAATTGACTTTTATAGTGAGACTGAAGGGTGTTGTATTTGTGGTTTTCTCATTTATATCTCATGAATCGTGTCACTTTTCTTACAATGTTTTTTACCAGAATCTACTCTGTACCTTACCCATGGTACGCTGCAAATGTTCATGATGCCTATCCACAGCAATGATTAGAAACGGATATATTTTGTTTATCAAGATGAAAATATCAAACTTTATTTTGGGGCAGAAAAAAATCATAAAAGCACAACCATGGCTTGATGAAATATCAATAATGAAAATTTTTATTCCAATATTAGTTACCTCTGAACCTTAATGTAAAAAAATTATGAACGAGTTATAAATGTTTATAACCTGTGAAGGTGAATCTTAATGTAAAGGGAACACCTGTGAACCATTTATTAATGAATACAAACGTTAGTAACCTGTGAAAGTAAACCTTAATGTAAATTGAACAGCTGTGAACCATTTATTATTGAGTTATAACGTTAATAACGTCTAAAAGTGAATCTTATTGTAAAGTGAACACCTGTGAACCATTTATTATATATATTATTGAGAGAGAAGAGAGGAGAGAGAGAGTGAGAGCGAGGGGAGGAGAGAGAGCGTGACGAGAGAGAGAGAGAGAGAGAGATTGCAGATTGCGCTGCACACACACAGAAACATTCAGGAGCACAGAGGCTTGTTGTCAACGCTGCCCCGTGACTTTTATTAATACAATAGCCTAGATACTGGATCACTACATTATATTCCTCTGCAACGAGGAGGTAAAATCGCTGTTTTTTAAGTAACTAAACACAGCTTCATTGTTTGTAGAGATAGACACACAGACGCAGGTAACTCACACACAACTGTCAATTCAAATAAATGTGGTCTTAATGCACTATTTCATCTCTGTGTCTAATCTGAAGTGGACAGAATGCTCGAGCTAATGATCCGTAACTGATGAAAATATTTGTACTCTTCTGGTCAAATATTGCGTTGCAAACATCATTAACAGCTTTTAACTTGTCAATGCTGGCAAATGACCATGATATAAGCAGGATAATGCACGGCTAGCTTTTGATTGGCTGTGATTGTAATTTTGTCACTGTGAGTTTTGCATTTTTATTTAACTGAGAACAGAAAAATACTTCACACTTGAAACTTAAAGTCATACAAGTTAACAAAGCAGCAGGACAGAAATTAGTTTTCTGTCCACAGTGCAATCTCTTTGGCCCAAAATTGTTGACACCCAAAAATTTTGCGTGGCACCTACAGTATTTAGGCAGAGATAGACCAAAGCAGGAAAAACGCTTAGCTGTTGCTTGACAAGAAGCAACAACACCATTCATTTCTCTCCAACTTCCTCTCTCTCTCTCTCTCCCTCCCTGATTTGGCCAATCAAAGAAAAACAGCTCTGTCATACTTTCCTGCTGGCTATTATTGCTCAGGCCAGTGTGAAGCCACTGGAAGTGCTTTAAACAATCCAGTGCCGACCCTCCTCCCCTCCTCTTGCAGCAGGCACATCCTCAAGGTTATCAAGGCAATGCAGTGACGCAAATCCTCTGTAATACCCCCTGCAACCTTCTTCTCTAATCACTCATTCCTTCTGTTCTGTCTCATCCACAGGTGGGCTGGTTCCCCTCCACATACGTAGAAGAAGGCGAGGAGTGAACGGCTCAGCGATTGCTCACAAGAGAAAGGAAACGGAGCGAAAAAAGCACACGGACTGAGTCAGAAATAGGGCAAGCGATTGGCCGGAGCTCCTGCTCGCTCTGTGTCTTGTTTGTCTTTCCTGGAGGACATGCATGGTGTTTGATAGGTGAAGGACTGTCTCTCAGGGAGCAGATTATCAAACACAACCCCAGACCGCATCTTCAAAGACCCTTCCGGGCGCCTGGATGGAGCGTCACTGGTGAGATGGAATGCACTGAATCAGACTGAGGTTACGCCGTGAGCTATTTCTGTGTGTGCGTGTGGCAGTTTGTCTGCTCATGGGGAAACATGCTTGTCCTGACCTTGCCTGAGTCCTCCTTACCTGCACTATTATTGATGATGCCCCCCTCCCCGTGTCTGCACTGCCCCGGAGGTGTTCTCGCACACGGCCCACAATCCCACCCAGCTATTCATCTCCGATTAAGATCATAGCTCCCTGCCATGTAGGCTACGGTAATTGATTGCTGTCTCTTCCCTGTTTCTATCCTACAAAAATCTCTCTTATTTTCAGATTTCCACTTAAAAGGAAGGACCGGTTGTTTTGTGCATCGCGCACTTATCTCCAGAGATATATTGTGGGCTTGTCATGCCCTGTTTATCTGATTTACATGGTACCGCATCGTCAGGGAAACGCGCAGCAAGACGTTGACAGGAAACAAAAGGGATCGTGGTGACAGGCCTGTAAACAGCTTTTTCAGCAGGGGCCCACGGCCCTGAAAGCATTGTGTCACCCCATCCAGAAAGGATCCTGCTAGATAGCGCAGACAGTGCCTTCTCAATCAACTAATGAGGAGGATTTAAAAACAACTAAAAAACAATGAGTGAGATAATTCTGTGTGTGGATCAGAAACCAAATGTATCTGATGATGTGCAAACTAGTGGTCGACCGATATGGGTCTGTGTCCGATATCTAAATTGCAGGGTGACCAATGTGCTAATATAATATTATAATATTACGTATAAAAATGTTATGATATTGATCATTAAAATTAAATGCTTTTTTCTATTCAAAATACACTTAAATTAAGGTTAACTGACATAAGCGGAATATATAAATACAGAGTTCTGGCATGAAACTCTAGATGGCACAGTCCTATAAGGTCTAACTCAATCTGACTTAATGACATCATCACATGGCACAGCTGATTGGTTCTCTCCTGTATCTGTAGCCAATGAGCTCGCTGCTCAACATTCAAATATATGACTAGTGCTTACAGTAGCAGTTGCAGCTTGCTTCAGATACCCTCCACCTTCCCCAGCTCCACCTGTATAGATCTGCTACGAGGTGATTCATGTATGCTATAAGGGGGTTATTTCATGTATGTTATATTTGCAGCAGCAATATTTCTTACATGCTCACAGCAGCATGTTGTGGATGTATTGGCAGTAGCGAGTCTCTGTACTTGCTCTGCCGCAGCAGCAGCGTAGAAGGTCTATTCCGCCAAGACCAAATACATTAACATTGTCATGTACATTACCATGCCAATCCCTCCGAGAGTTGTCATGACACAACTTATGTTATTCCAAAGGACGCTGTTATTTGACATATCAGTCAATAAGTTCACCACTAGTGTGCACTGACAAAATTATTGGCCAAGAGTCAGAAAAAGATTTCTTCATTGCATCTAAATATGAAAATAAAAAAAATAAAAAATATACATCTAATAAGGCATTGTTCTGTGCTGTTGGATGGGATATTGGCTGTGTTTTCACTTCCTGCTGCATTCCCCTTTGGGACTCATTCTTACAAGATGTTCCAGTGCTGTAATGCACAAGGTGGATGCTTTACCTGTTTGCAGCTATATGTAGATCTGCGTGCAATCTGAACTGGCTCTAAACTGTGATGAAATGAAGTTTTCAGCGTGTTTAGACTGTGTTGAGGTGACAGACTTTATAATCGGAGAAAGGTCATATCAGGAAACAGTCAAAGCGCTGGTTTGTCTCAAACGGTTAGATAAAAGTGCACTCACAAAGGAATATTTATTTATTTGTGATCTAAGAAGAGACTTTGACAGGAAAAGACATTCAAAGGAATA
Source organism: Sinocyclocheilus anophthalmus (assembly GCA_018155175.1). Taxonomy (NCBI): domain Eukaryota; kingdom Metazoa; phylum Chordata; class Actinopteri; order Cypriniformes; family Cyprinidae; genus Sinocyclocheilus; species Sinocyclocheilus anophthalmus. The sequence continues at coordinate 60,015 of JADLZN010002671.1, read as the reverse complement.
CAGACAAATGACTGAAAAGCTTCAAGCCAGTAGAGAACAGAAATACACTCCTATGTGCCTATAAAGCAGTCCAATGTAAAGCATCTCCATTTATAACTGTTGGCTGTTCTTTCTTCACATTATGCTTTGATTGAACATAAACATGGATCTTTTTATCATTTTACTTTTTTTGTCTTCCCAAAGAGCTATATAATGTATTGTAACTTCAGTTGTCATTTGAGCAAGTATTGTTTTTATTCTTTTTTCATTCCTGTAAAATGAGAACATATATGTAGAGTAAAGAGGGTAAATATTTATTGATATATAGGTCTTTATCTGTTATAATGAATTTCTAATGTGAATAAGGTATTGATCAGTCTCATTGTGTGATATCTCTGTCTCAATGTAGCACAGTGTAACACCACTAAGTGGCAGCAGCATTACCAGCTGCTTCTCTCTCATTCTCATCTTCATCTTATGAGCTTATAGTTCCTTTTTCCTCCTCATTGCATTTTCCCAGTCATCATAATGCTGCCTTTAAGCAGTGGCGGCTCGTGGATTTTAAAATAGAGGAGTGCACAATAATTGTATTGGCCTGGTATCCCTGCCGAGTATTATTTGTATTAACCACTTTAAAATGACTTTTTGGTTGCTTTTAGTCAGAAAACGTAAAGAAAACGACATACATACAGCAAGATAATATAACTTCACTTACCTGGCCTATCACTTGAAGCAAACATCCATCCCTTCTTAAAAGTCTGTGTTAAAAGAGAGCTGCCTGTTGCACCATTTAATTGTTTTGCCTAAATTTGTATATATACTGTTTGAATGACAGCTTGGTAAATCTGTTGGCGATCAAATATTCAATATCGCTACTCATCATAAGTACTTGGTATATTATCAGCGCAGCGGCAGATGTTCAAACTAATATCACGTAATTTACATCTCTGTGATGATTGGTTGATATCAGAAGGGAGGCTAGCCTCAGCGCTGAAAGTGAACACTCGATGCTGATTGGCTAGTTTTTTTTTACCAACGGAGGCACGAGAGCTCCGCGCTCATTAGTGGTTGTAATTACATCAGCAGATTCGGCACATTCGCGATAGAAAATCAGCACTTTCACATTATGGTATTACAATTGTGAAATTACAAACAAAAAATACACATTCTGAGACATGAAATGAATTGTTAATTAATTTTATTAACATTAAATCGTCCTCCTCCCATTTTCACCTCAAAATTTAGGGGAAGCTGTGCCTCCCCCGATGAGCCGCCACTGCCTTTAAGTGCAGGAACATTTGTATTTATGAATCCAAAAGATGTACTTCCTAACAATGATTACGAAATGAGTTGAAAAAATGTTAGAAAATGAGACCCCCCCCAAAAAAAACGATCATCCTGACATGATCTAAAGGCAGCATTAGGCCCAATGATATTTAAAGATTCAGTATTTTCCTGTGATGCCGTATCAGTTCTTTCCTCTCTGAGAGGAAGCGCTGTTATGTCACAGAGGATTCAAGTAGATTAACTTCTCATTAGGAAAATCACATTTACCAGCTGTTTATGGCACAGCCAGAAATCGCCTCTACCTCTCCCTCTTTTTATTTATAAAGGTTAAAGGTCGGTTTTAGCATTACTGTTTTTTTTCTTTTGGGCATTGACAGAAAGAGGATTTTTGGTCTGGCACTGAAATCTGGGGCGAAATCCGTGCCCGAGGCAGATTATGGTCTTCTCCTGGGTGCGCGGTTCCCTATACTCTAACTGCGAGCGATAGAATTGGTTTTCTAAGCTTTCTCACCAGTAATCTGTTCCCACTCCTCTCTCCCCAGAGATGAACCCTGACAGGATGGATTTAACAGGCTTCCACACATTGTTATATATTTATATACAGCAGAGTCTGTTTCAGCACAGAGTTGTGGGTCACTAATCACCCAGCCATCTCTAACCTCGAAGGGAAGGGATTTCTGCCTCTATTTCCTCTCTCACAATGTTTTCTCCACTCACACCTTCATAATCATATTCTCCGCTCTTTATCTAGATGTCTTTCAAACTGTTGTATGTATTGCTGAGGGCATCCTATGGGCATACAATTGTCAACAAATATTTGCAGTGTTGAGAGTCACTGAATGTCTCATGCCTAAAACATACTGTCTTTTGTGTGTGTGTGTAATAATGGCATTTGTGGCATTTCACAACAATTTTGGGGCTATTAATTTAGCAAAAAGCCATATTTATGTAAGCAACCTTGAGTAACAGAAAGCTGGTACTCTGAGGGTCTCATGGGTAATAATCTGTTGTCCACTCAAGCCAAAGACAAGTCCGGCCGCCATGGAAACGGCAGCAGTGGCCTAACCTGTAGCAGTGCAATCCGAGTGTTCTGCAGCGCCACCTAGCTGCTGTATCACACTTTAACTGTAAATATGTACATAACATTGCAATAAAATATATATTGCTTCTTTTTGCAAATTGCTTCACAGTTTTTTGTGTCTGGGTTTGTGTGGAAATTTGAGTGAGATGCCTTTGGCAATGGAAGATTTCACTGCTGGTTAATTCTACTCACTCAAATTAGACAATAGAGTCAAGTCCCATAACATCAATATGAAGGAACTTGGGGGGGGGTGGGGTGGGGGGGGGGTGAACTGAACAGTTTGCTTTTAATAATATAATCAAATGTGTCCATTGGTTTGTTAAACCCATCCTTAAATATTCACAAAATAAATATTTCTACTGATGTACAGAGCAATTTAACAATAAATGATTTGCCTTAAGAATTCAAATAAATTTTTTATGACTTATTGTTCACATTTATTCTAATACTACTAATTTCAGTCTTAGTTTTAGTTCAGTTTAAAGGTGCCATAGAATGCATTGATACAATATTTTAAATTGTTCTCTGATATCTACATAGAAGGTATGTGTCTTAGGTAAGGGCAAAAAATCTCCAGAAATGGTTTTACATGTCCATTTACAACCCTAGGATGTGTCCCTTGAATGAAATGGTCTGTTTTTACCTTATTTGGAAGGGTCATGAATAATAATGTTGAGTTCTGCTCTGATTGGCTGTTTCACAGTGCGGCTCAATGTTGAGCTCTGCTCTGATTGGCTGTTTCACAGTGCGGCTCATTTCAGTAGCTCACACCGCAGGAAGGAAACACAGGGAAAATATATATTTCAGTACTGTCAAGTCAAGTCAAGTCACCTTTATTTATATAGCGCTTTTAACAATACAGATTGTGACAAAGCAACTGAACAGCATTAATTAGGAAAATTGTGTCAATAATGCAAAATGACAATAGTAAGACCTAATTGTTCAGTAAAGACAGTTCATCTTGAATTCAGTGATGTCAACATCCAGCTCAGTTTAAATAGTATCTTTGTAATCATTTGCAATCAAGTCAACGATATCGTTGGAAATTAAGTGTCCCCAACTAAGCATGCCAGAGTCGACAGCGGCAAGGAACCAAAACTCCATCGGTGACAGAATGGAGAAAAAACCTTGGGAAAAACCAGGCTCAGTCGGGGGCCAGTTCCTCCTCTGACCAGACGAACCAGCAGTACGGAAAAATCAATATAAGACGTAATAAAACAGACGATGAATAATATTAACAGCAATTATTATATGATGCAATCAAACTTGTAGCAAAATGTGGTAGTTCTGTATGTTGTTTCAGGGTTGGCATCATCTGAGGTCCTCTGAGGAGTTGCATCATCTCTTCTCAGGTGTTCTGGATCCAGACTGAAGCTTGTGTAATCCTAGTTACCACGGGATGTTAATCACCTTTTACTGTCTCTCACAGTTGTATCATTGGGTAATTATACTGTATATAAATTGCGGGCATCAGGGAGCTGCTATTAATATGCGGGGCATTAAAACTGCTTACGAATGCAAGATCGCTTTTTACTTTCACTTTCGAGATTTCTCTGTCAATCTCTTGCGATTACACGTGCTCTGTGTAAACTAACGCGGCAGTACTTACGACACATTTTACAAGATCAGATGCTCGTCAGTGATGCTCAGGATCTGTAAATCATTCGCCATCATCCTCAGTCATCTCTCCTTACTTTGTTTATGTGGTAAGTGAATTCTTATGTACTGTAATGTAACAGTCTACTGCTAGCAAGCGGTTAACCATGTCCCTTTAATCGTTTCGTAGAACGTGTTTTGTTTTCTGTGCCTTTCTGAATACAGATACCAACCCATCCCTGCACATCACATCTCCTGCACAGCCTGGAACATAGCATTTGTTTCCATGATCTGCCATTTTCGCTATTATTCTCGCTTGTTTCTTCACAATACCTGCTTCTGATGATTCGGCTGTGCAGGTTTGGCTGGCAGCTGGCATAGAACATGGGCGGGTATATGCAAATGTTGGGGGCGTAACTATTAGTGATCCCGATTATAACGTCACAGTCGGTGTTATGTTCTGATTCACCTATTTTTCAGTGGTCTGTTGCAATTCTCGAGCTTTACATAAAAAGATGAAAAATAGTGGGGGGGGGGGGGGGGGGGGGGGGGGGGGGTTTTTTTGATGCTGCTCACGGATGTATTCCTGTACATAACTGTTATTATTCACCTATGCCAAGGTAAATAAGTTGTCCATTCTATGACACCTTTAAGTTTTTATCTATTTTAAACCTAAAAATTTAGTTGCCCTGGCAACATCAAATTTTCTTTAGAATTTTTTTTTTATCCATTTATATGCTTTTTTCAGCTTTCATATTATATTATTTATTATTTTGAATTAGCTTTTATTTTCAGTTTTCATTATAATTTTAGATTATTTTGTAGTAATTTAATTTGCTTTTGTCATTTATTTGTTTATTTGTTCATTTTTAAATTTACTATTTAGGTTACATTGATTTTTTATTTGTATTTATTTATTTCAAACTTAAAGTTATTTCAGTTAGTTGCCATGGCAACATATCAAATTTTCATTCCGTTCAAGCTTTTCATCTAATATATTTGTTTATCTTATTTCATCTTTATTTCAAATAACACACCTGTTGGTTTTAAATGGGTCATATGATGCGATTTTAAATTTTCCTTTCTCTTTGGAGTGTTACAAGCTCTTGGTGTTCTGTAAAGTTGCAAAGACTAAAGTTTTAATCCAAAGAGATATTCTTTATAAATTAGTCAGCCACGCCTACCTAAAACCGCTCGTTCTAACACGCCCCCCCATGTCTACATCACAATGTGGGAAGATTTGCATAACGCCACTCAAACGCCATAAACGCAAAAAAAGAAGGCGTAACTTTAATTCTTGCTGTTGCCTCCGTTGCCATGTTGTGGAGTCGCTGTGTGTTTCGTTGTGAAAGCGAAACTACTTTGTTTGGCCTTCCAAAAAGGACACAACTTGAAATCAGTGGTTAAGTTGTAAGTACTACTAAGTCTTTACAACACTGTTCCAGAACAGTTCACCCAATTTTCGCAATATTCAGCGCATTTTATGGAGGATGAGGCTGTTTCCTGGGAGAGTAGCCTACAATGTGTCTGTGGCATAAAGGTTGTTTCTATAAAGTGGGGCATTTCCAACTTTGCAAGGACAGTCTGCGCTTCTGACTCACAGCCTATAAGGAATTTTTTTTTATATTTAAATAATTTGCCACTGATGATTCAAACGCGATTTTTGAGTAGAGTAGGCTTGTTGTTTCTCCGATCACAAATGCAGACATGGTTTTATGTTTACGCGGCACGATGCAACGCAACGCAACGCGTAAAAAGACAGTATAAGTCATTATAATTAGTAATTATGTCCCCACTGGATGCAACAAATGCCTCATTTGTAATGAGTTTTATTGGTTTTGTCTCGTCCTGCTGGGAGACGGCATCACAGTGTTAAGGGGCGTAACATTTCCGTCACACGCTTGAGGCATTCGGCCAATCAGAGCACACCTCGCTTTTTTAGAACGATGAGCTTTGTAAAATCGACATACTTTCAGAAGGCGGGCATAGAGGAGAGACAATAATGTACATTATATGGAAAATAATGTGTTTTTTTAACCTTAAACCGCATAAACACATTGCCTACAACACCAACTACACAACTATGTTTTTTTACAATGTAGGTACCCCCTTTAATGTTTTTTTTTTTTGTAAATAATAACCCTGCATTGCAGTTTCTAGTTCTAGGTAGTGCAACAAAATAATTAACCTTTAATGCACAATTTAAAGTTTCTCAGGAGCTTTGTATTTCAGATAGCTCAAAAATTATGCGGCATTCCTCAAGGTTGGCAGACTTAGGCATTCATATATGCGGCTGGAGAGAGAACTAAGTTGCTGTGAACTTCTATATTCACCTAGAAGAGTGTTTGTGTAAAATAGATTAAAACAGGGACAGTACCCATCTGTTTGAGCTTATGAAGAGAACACGTTTTGAAGAAGACGATGGGGTCATTCGGCTGGTGATGAGTTGCTCGAGGTGTCTGCTGAGACTCAACTCTTGCCTCAAAGCAATGTCTGCCCATCCCACCAGCAGAAGAAAGCTGGCGCAGATGAAGATTGATTTACATAAATGTCATGACTGCAGCAAAAGTCTCGAGCCCCTTTTATCCCCTCTCCTGGCTCCTGAGGTAAACACTCATTTGCTGGTCTAAATGTAGAGAAACCAGACTCATCCGTGAAAACCTTGAACAAAAACAAGATGTGTTAAACCACATCAGAAGTGACATCTATCTGCAAAACAAACTGTTTTTATATACCCATCTCCATCAAGATGAAACCATCTTTGACCTTTAACGAAACACATTCTGTTTTTGTGTTTTTCTCATATTGAGTGAGCCGTACTTTTGGCCTTCTTGGTATTTTGATTATTATACAATGATCTGTGGAGGATATTGTTTTTAATAATGGAGCGCCAGTAAAATCTTCGTAAAAATCCATGTTGGGCAGTGTTTGCTGCAGTGGCCATCAGGGAGCCGTCAGTGGAAAAGGCAGTAGCTGACATGTAAATATTAAGTCCTGCACTCCACATCCACATCCACACACCCGCATACAGTTCTCTGATGAATTAATACGTCACTGATCTTTCTTATTATGCAGTCTTCCATCCTGTGAGCAAATACAACAACCTCTTAATTGCACATGTTCACCCCTGTAGCTGGAAAAAATGTGGTGTAGGATTAAATTTCACAAATAATTACAAAGATTACACATCACACATGACATTTTGGAGTACAAAACTTAAATGGTATCTTGTAAAATGTACTCCAGTTAAAAAAATCAGTTTTTACAGTGCACTATTACCACTACTGCTACAACAGATCACAGAGCTCTTCTTTTATGATAATTCTTTTCCTCATAGAATGGTTAGGACACTATTATTGTCCTGTTTTTGTTCACATTCACTGATGCATTGACAATAGGTGTGATAACCAATGAGGTTTGGTTGCAGTTGTTTATTCTCCACATTTTCTCCTTATATGGTGTGCGCTCAGCCAGCATTCTTGTGCGTGCACTTTTTGTAAAAAAGTATATGAATGAAATAAGTCACAGTGGTTTGGAGGGATATGAATTAACATAAGATATTTATTTTGAACAATTTCATGAGTGATATTTCATCACAATTTATTTTGGAATATTGTACATTTGTATAATTAGAATGTTTTACACCCCCCCCCCCCCCCCCCCCCCCCCCCCCCACCCCCCCCCCCCCCCCCCCCCCGCCCCCCCCACCCCCCACCCCCCCCCCCACCCCCCCCACACGAATAAATATACAGAGAACATACAGAACAATACAGGCCTACTCACTAAATAAATAATAACTATGTTTTATTCAATTTCATCGAAATATATATATATTAGGAGCATTATCAAAATCGTAGACGTGAGATATGGCGGTATATCGGCATTCTTTATACAACATTTGATGGCACGAGTGGTAAATTATATAAGAAAAACAACAAGGGAGTAGTGTCTTTAAAAACCCCGTGCAGAACTCGTCTTCCACCACAGATCAAAAATCGCTCAGTTTTACAGTCCTTACAGCTGAGCCAAGCACACGTTACTAAAAGAAAGCACATTTAAACCTAACGAAGGAATGTAGGTGCTTAATTAACCCTGGGGTTGTCCGTCCGAGGGTGTTGGGCCCCCTGGATAAGTTTGACTATTGTCCTGACATTGTGCTTTTCCGTGCTAATAAACATTTTAATGGCTACGTTTAGTAGCAATAATAGCAACAAACTGTGCTACAATAATATGTGATCAGCATGTATGTATGTGATTGTGTTTGTGAGAAAACAACGTTTATGCGTGCTTAATGAAAAACTAAAATTTCAGTGGCTAAAAAGTCACTGAAATAAGGCCATAAAACACATACAGAACATTTGTTCACAAGACTATTGAGAACTGGATCTTGAAGTCTAGAGTTTTTGCTTCAGAATGATATGAAAATCATCTTGTTTACTCACTCACAGAAAACAATATATTGATTTAAATTTTCTAAGACACATTTTGTGTAGAAAAGGAATATGCGAGGGGGCGTGAATGGTCATGGATAATGCTGTGATTCACACCTGAGAAGACAAAGGCCTGCATAATGAGCTGCATAATGAGCTGTCAGGTGTGTGACTGAGGGAATTGCTCCAAGAAAGAGAGGAAAAAGGAAAAATGGATAAAGGTAATTATTTAGAATATATATAACTATCTCATAATTTTGGGTGTATGTGCATCACATGGTCTTAGCTGTGGTCCGGGTTCCTGTGCAGGCAGGAATCTCAGAGCCTGTGGAACATGTCAACTTCAGTCTCTGTTTTCCATGAAAGAGTGTTGCACTGTTATTCTCAATATGAAATAAAAAGCAAGCATGCTGTTTACACAATAACTACATTATTAACATTATTGTGATGTTCACTGATACTAGTACTAATTTATCGAAACAAAGAACACAATTACCACATAGCAAACATATTTTACCATGCAGTAAATAAATCAAATGAAAGTAACATCTGTAAAATAGTGAATGCACACTTACTCTAAGATTCTGAACGGAGTTGAAAACTGAACGAGTGCCCCCTTCCTATGAGAGATGCAGGTGAATGCAAGAGTGGTGTATTCCCCACAGTACCTTAGTATAGTATGCATACTTCATGAGAAAACAGAATGCCAATTCTTACATTTTAACACTATCAACCACAAATAATATTACCACATATTATAGGAATAATACAATTACAATTACTATATTGTGCACTTACTCAGTGTGATTTTCCAGTGAACTCAAAACTGAACGACACTCGTGTGCCTTTCTTGTGCAAGATGTCTGTGATGCAGCCACAGTCCTAAACGAACATTAAAACTGTTTCATACATTTCAGCGTCATTACTCCATAAGACACGGGTATAACACATTCAAAATATTTACACCAGAGCAGATATTCATGAACAGAAGCTTAGTTACATTCATAAACACAAGCATGCTTTGTATGTAGGCCTATACAATCCAAAAACTATAGTTATAAACATATATGGCTATATTCGTGAACAGAGAATATCCTATCACAAGTTTTGACTAATAATTCTTACTGACATTAGGCTAGTAATATTATAGCTCATTTTACTTTTATATCGTATTTCTGTCTGTTATTGAACATAAAAAAACATCCTGGCATCATGACATTTAGATGCTGTGAATGAAACTTAATGTTTCACTTGATTATACATTTATACATTTAGGAATTATAGTTTGGAGAAAGACTAACTAGTAAAATGTGTACAAGTTATGTGAAAACTAATACAAGTAGGTTAATAAAAAAGACTTACTCATGTTTATCATCACTGCTGGATCAAGCCGCTGCATAGTTTTTCCTGAGGTAATCCAAAGCTTATTGAGGTGAATTCTGTCTTATTCCTCTCAGAGCGACGCAAACAGTAAAACTTGAGGTCTTGCTGCTCTGTTTACTATGATGTGGGTGTTTACACGCCGCACGTTTCACGTGGACGATTATCATATCTATAGCGCGCTCAGCGCGTGGGCGTGTTCGCATTAGATATAATGAAGGGAGATGTGAAAGACTGGACATCGCGTTGGTTTCATATGGACTACTTTATCACAGAATATTTGCTTTCGATAAGACTTGCTTAGTTTAAATGTAGACATGTTAAGCTTTCTATAGATATCTCTCTCATGTCTCTTTGTTGAGTATTCACTGAGTTTCAGTTCATTTTAATGACGCGTTTCTAAATAAAGATCACGCAGACCAAGGCGGCAGACAGTGCACCCTGTTTGTTTTCTTTATTTTACAAAAGCACAAAGTTTTGTTTTTATTATGTGTGTATACAAATAAAAGATTTGATCGATTGATGTATTGCTCTTATCTGTAACTGAAAGTGTAATTTAAGTTCTTTTCAGTGTTATCAGGAGAAGATGCCACAAAACGCGTATCCGCGTTAGTCAACCCTAAAGGGTTAAAAGCTTATTGTATTACTGTATTAAAAGCTCACTGTATTATCACTGTATGTGTAGAGAGATGGACTGAGCCAGTGTGTTTAACTGCATCTGATACAGCATTCATTCTTCAGCTCAATCTCATATTCACAATAAAACTTTAGTTTGAATGACCACTGAGGAAAGCGATATCTTTGTCGGACTATCCTTTCATCTGTTAAGGGTGATTTCCGATGACAGGTCAGCGCTGACTAGTGCATTTGTTATCTGTGTCTTACAAGCTGTCTCAAACATGCCAAAAATCATTAGGATATTAAGTAAAGATCATGCTCCATGAAGATATTTTGTAAATTTCCTACTGTAAATATATCAAAACTTAATTTTTGATTAGTAATATGCATTGCTAAGGAATACATTTGGATAACTTTATAGGAGATTTTCTCAATATTTAGATTTTTTTGCACCCTCAGATTCCAGATTTTCAATAGTTTTATCTCAACCAAATATTGTCATATCCTAAAAAAAACAATCATTAATGGAAAGCTTATTTATTCAGATCTCATATGATGTATAAATCTCAATTTCGAAAAATTGACACTTAAGACTGGTTTTGTGGTCCAGGGTCACATTTGCTATGGAACAAATAATAAATTAATGAGACCAAAGACTACCCGTTAGATTTACCCAAAACAAATTACATCTCATGTTTAACCACTATAGAGACATCAGAGCCAGTGGCAAATTCCAGAAGATCTGGCCGAGGTGAGGCTGCTCTCAGCGGGTTCAAGAGCCCTGGACGGCCGCTGACGCCCTGAAGGTCAAATCTCTGAAAACTATATGTTTTTATTATCTCCGATAACAGATCACATATTTGAAGTCTAAACAAGTACATTATCGCCTAAAACACTCGCCTGTTATCGCCTATTAAAACTACATTCCGTGACACATAAACAGAGTATTATTTTTCAATTATAGTGGATTTTGGCGTCCGCCATGCCACTCGCTGTGAGAAATAAGGCAAGCGGAGACAGTAGTGATATAAATGGTGAAACGGTTGGAGGAGTTCTGTTATCACTCTAACATCGCACTCTTGTCAGCCAATAAGATTCAAGGACCAGAAAGAACTGTTGTATAAATATACAGTATAATGTTTATTTTATTTTATGGGGGATGGGCTCAAACATTTATTGTACTTGTATAAAAAAAATTATCAATCTGCAAATAAAAATAACTATCAGCAACTGCACCAATTGTATATTTTTGCTCAGTTTGGGCCTAAAAAAACCTGAAGTGTTTCTTATATAATAGTAATAATACATTTTAGATTATTATATGAACATTTATATATTTTTATTTTATTATTATATACAATTATATCTATATATTGATTTTTTTTTTGTTGACTTTTTTCTTTTGTCTAACGGTTCAGTAAACTTTTCCATTGTCAGGCTTTATAGGTGTAATGCTTTGCTGCCTGTCTCAAGATTTACTGTATTTCAACATGACCCAAGCACAAATATAACTGCAAGGGACTGTAATAAACCCTGAGGTCCCCGGGACACATTTAATACTGTATCCTCTGAGCTGAGCAACACATACACATGGAGTTACAGCACGATAGAATTCATCAGAATCCATCAACAGCAGATCTCTGTCATCACTTGCTGCGTATCACACACCGACAGAGTCTTGCGTCTATCTGGCACTTGAACCTGATAAGATAAGACCACCTCCGTAGTGTTTTTAAACAGAAACTGCTGTCTGCAGAGAACAGAATCTTGCTAGTGATCTGCTGAAGCTCTCAGTGGAGGGATGTGCCATCTCTCAACCTGCCTTTTACAATATCTAGTTTTCATGTATCAGCTGGTGAGAAAAGAGATGCTTTCAGTGTGTTCTGCTTCTGGATCCTGACATGTGTTGCTCTGCAGAGTCCAGGAAATCTAATTCAATACATCGAAATTGACTTGTAATAACATTTACAGGCATTTCAAGTTTTTTTTCTTGTTTAATAGCATTTCACTCAGAAATGCCTCACACTGTGAAAGCAAAATGAGCCATTTCATGATTTAAAACAGTAAATATGCACACAAAACTGTTCTACGTTGATCTGACATCTTTATTCATTAGCCACTAAATGTTATGGATCTATAAGTAGTGATATAAATGCTTTTAACCCTGAGGTTGTCGGTCCTAAGCCTCCCGATCAAGTTCTATATATTTAGGAGAATTATGAGATGGGAAAGATGCTCGTTTCTATTTGGTTCCTGAAGGACCAGACGCTGTGTCAAATCCCTCACGCGCTTCCCGAATGCCTCCAGGTATATTCCACTTTAATTTGTCATCCAGAAATATGATGGCATCAGCTATTCTCTTCAACTCCACAGAGAGAGGTTTTCATAACACTGCTGCAAGACACTGACAATAAAAAATTCACCAATCACCTGTGAAGTCATTGTGGCCTAGGTAAGCAGACTTACATTTGGATGTTTTTAATTAAATACTAGATTAAAAATAAAATCTCATGCTCGACTGGTTTACATTCAGGCACAATATTTTCCTTTCTTTAACATTTGAAAGGATACTATGGCAAAGTTATTGCTTTTCTTATTCAAACTGATTTTTTCATGAATATATGGTTGACCTGAAGAATGAAAGCTATATCATACACTTGGACAATTATGAGCTATATCACCGCTTATCGACACTAGGGGTGACAATACACTTAGCGTATGAGATGAGACAAAATACAGATACTTGGTTCACTAGAACAAGACAATATTTTAATACTATTTTTAAGAAATTTTCAATGACAAAACAGACCCACAAATAGACCTAAGTGAAAACCAGGCTTTAGTATGACTATTTATATATAAACTAACGATGAGGCAATAATAATTGGCTCAAATAAAATATCAAAACCAAATAATTACATGGTTTTATTGAAAAACACTGTTAACCCTTGTGTGGTGTTCATATTTTTGTTACTCAGCCAGTGTTTGTGGGCCTGGTGGACCCGCTGCAGTTTTGGGTTTTTAATTCAACAAAATAAAAAATTATATATAAAAATACTCAACAGATGTTTACTTCATCCCAATTACAAGCAATATAAACAGCATGTATGGTCAAAATTTGCCCTTTACCTTTGTTAGATCACATTTATGAATTAAAGTACTACAACTTTGTGCGGGAACGGCAGGGGCAGAAACACAAAACTCACACTTACACTCACACTCTTACAGACTCTCTCTCCCACACACACACACACACACACATACTAATGCAGGCCCAGACAATAGGAGAACAGAGTGAAGGTACACAGGACCTAAAATGTCCACTCTTTTATTAGCCCTGGGTCATCAGCCCTGGGGAGGGGATGTGCACAGTGAGTGGTCATTGAAAATTTGTCCTGATATACAGTATGTTCTTCACAGAAAATGAGCTAAGGCCATTGAGTCTAGAAAATATAATTTATAGTATATTTTTTCTTTTGATAAAAAGTGAAAACGGGTCCCACAGACCTGAACACCATACAAGGTTTAAAATACATAATGTAATATGCCTATACATAATATGAACATAACCAACTTAAGTACATGTAGGCTATTATAACAAATAGCCTACCTGCAGAGGGCGTTTCACTTTACAGCGTGACTAAATGATGTTTAAATCCATTAATTTTTAATATTTGGCCACATGCAAACTCAAACTTTTATTTTGAAATCGCGATGTACAATAAATGGCATATTTAGAAATAGGTTGATGTATTCTCCTGAGTTGGCAAGGTTTATAAATGATTTACGTAACAAATCTAGTGAGATAACGCACACTGTTTTCCCAGATGAACGTTAATAAGCAGTTCAAATTCACAGCGTATACAGAGGAAGAGTTTAGCCCCTTTCACACATAGCCTACAGTCTTTACTGGTAAATTACCAGTAAGTTACCATTAAGAGATCATGAACAGGGCCTTTTCAAAAATCCCGGTAAATTTGTTCTTGCAATCATATCGTTCTTATGGAGATGACGATTACTCTGAGCTGTTTACAAAGCTCCGCTGCTTTTTAATTAGTTTTCCTATATAAATATGCGTTAGATGGACATCTTTGACCATTGCGCCTCGCAGCTTTTTCAACGTGTCGCGCTTCTCCATTCATCATGGCTGCAACTCTGCAATAGAACACTATTATGCGCATCTCGTATTTATAAGAGCAAAAAAATTCTGATTGGCTAGTAATGTTAGTTTGGTTGAGAGTAAAAGCTGTGCTGCTCTTATACCATTGGTAGGCGAACTCATGGACTCGAACGTGATATCAACAAGTTCCTCTTCAGGAACTCGAGCTGCATCGAAAAAAGCTAGGGGAACGAGTTCAGCGTGACGCGGCTTGATCTGGGTGTAATCAGAACAATGCTGGGCGAGAGGTCACGGCGGGTGAGTAATGACCAGGAGGCTATAAAAAAGCACCGTGCGGTGAGAACAAGCATCAGCTTTTGTCGTTCAGCAAGCGCTTGTGTGTGTGTCAGTCTGATATCTGATTGTGAGTCATAATTGGGTTGTACGCACGTAGGGGTAGAAGATAATATGTCGAAAGCACGACAGTCCATCATTTGAGTAGGGGCGAGGGCAGGCAGCGTTTCAGGCTGTGTGTTTCTCCCTGCCCACGTTATATTAAGGGTGGGGATACACACAGTTTGTGCTTTGTCTGCCTGGGAGCGGAGCATGCTGAGTCAGTTCTTGAGAGCGCTGACTGCCCGCATTGTGAGTGTCTTCCCATGCATGCTCTCCGCTCCCAAAAGGCATTCTTTGCGGAGGGTGCTTTCGCAAGCGTTCCCCGCGGCGCGGGTCCCGCTTCCGCCGAGGCGCAGCGGCGATTGCGCTCGTGGGCTGGTTCGCAGTTAACGGGATCGGAAGCCCGTTCTGCGGTTACTTCCCCCCGGGGAGCGAGCTCGGCGCTCCACCTGTCTTCCTCCGAGGAGGTTGATGTGGTGGGCGTCGACGAGGATTCACCCCCTCAATCGCCCCAGTATGAGGAGCTGTTGGAGGTGGTAACTCGTGCTGTGGCCAAGCTGAACATCGCATGGCCCGCCGAGAAAATGGCTGAACAGCAGAAAAGCAAGTTGGATGAGCGGTTTTTGCGAGTTAAGCCACCACCTCCACGCCGGAGCCTGCCTTTCTCCCTCTCCGTCCTCCACACCGAGGTGTCGAAGTCGTGGGGAAGGCTATTCTCGGCCCGCCTCTTCGTTCCCGCCTCTGATTATTATGGCGATGTGGCGGGGATGAAAGAGCGTGGTTATAAGACGATGCCCCGGGTAGAGCAGACGCTCGCGAGCTATCTGTCTCCCGGCGCGGCATCATCTTTAAAGGCTCCGGCATTGCCCTCCAAGCCGCTGCGCACAACCTCAGCGCTGGTGGGCAAAGGGTACTCGGCAGCGGGTCAGGCTGGTGCGTGTCTGCACACCATGGCGGTGTTACAAGCAAACCAGGCTGACCTGCTGAAAGGAGCCTAGATGAGGGGGGGAGGCAGTTTAAACCGGTACGGAATGCGTGCGAACAGGATATTACCGAGCTCAGGAGGACCGCTGATTTGTCTCTCCGCGCCACCAAGGAGACCTCCCGTGCCATTGGCAGGTCTATGGCAGGTATGGTGGCAGCGGAGAGGCATCTATGGATGACCTTGTCAGACATGAAAGAGAGAGACGAGGTTTGCCTAATGGACGCCCCGCTCGCGCCTTCTGGCCTGTTTGGCGACGCCGTCAATTCGGTCATCGACAGGCACCAGGAGGCTCGTAAGCAGGCGGCGGCGTTCCAGCGGTTTCTCCCTCACCACTCTCTAGCTTTAGGGGCTGCTGGGCGAGAGCAGCCCCCTCCGGGTACCAGCTCCGAACACAGGGGCGCGCAAAAACAGAGCGTGGCCTCGCGTACTCCGTGTGGCACGCTCGAGGTCGGGGGCCTCTAAGGCTAAGCCGGATCTTCGGACCGTACTTCAGTCTAAGATGTCCTCGGCCAAAAAGTCCTGACGCCACTCGCCCAGGATGTATGAGGGCAGTCCCCTCTGAGGTGCAGCGGGTTACACCGCAATACACGGTGTCCGTCTCGCCTCAGTGCCATCAGGAGATCGGCTGCTAACCCTGCCAGAGTTACAGGGCGCAGCGGTCTCCCGCGAGGCCACTCTCAGTCACCGCCCGGCAACATAGCGACGGTGGAGTAAGAGCCTGCGACACCCTCAGAATCCCGGAGGGTCTTAGAGAAAGAGGTTCGGTGTCCCTGACGGTCGCCGTTACAGGCACCGAGCCGGCTGCTCGTATTGCAACAGAGATCAGTCTCAAGAGACTGATTCCATTAGTAGATTATTTAGCAGCGTGGAATCTACTGCCAAATGTGTCTCGTTGGGTCCTGCACACTGTAGAGAGAGGCGACAGAATCCAGTTTGGTTCTCCCCCGCCTCATTTCAACAGGATTACACCCACGCTGGTGGGCCCCGAGCAGTAGGCAGTGCTGGTCAGTAGCGCAGACAGGAGGAATTACTGACTCTTTTGAGGAAGGAGGCCATCGAGCTGGTCCCTCCTCACGAAAGGGAGTCCGGGTTCTACAGCTGGTACTTCGTAGTTCCAAAGAAGGATTGGTGGTTGCGTCCATTTTTAGATCTACGTCACTTGAACCTCTCAGTCATGAGACTGAAGTTCAAGATGCTTACAATAAAACAGGTCGTGTCTCAGATCAGATCCGAGGACTGGTTCGTCACGATAGATCTCAAGGACGCATACTTCCATGTATCCATCCTCCCAGTCACAGGGAGTTCCTGAGGTTTGCTTTCGGGGGCGAAGCTTATCAATATCGTGTTCTTCCTTTCGGCCTAGCACTCTCACCCCGCACTTTCACGAAGTGTGTGGATGCAGTTCTGGCTCCTTTGCGACTCCAGGGCATTCGCATACTAAACTATTTCGACGATTGGTTGATTTTAGTTCAGTCAGAGCAGATGGTGGTTCGACGTCGAGATGTCGTTCTCGCCCACATGAGCGAGCTGGGGTTAAGACTAAACGCCAAAAAGAGTGTTCTTTCTCCACTACAGAGAACAACTTATCTGGGCGTGGTGTGGGATTCGACCACGATGTAGGCATGTATGTCTCCTGCTCGGATCGAGTCAATCCTCACCAGTCGCGATAGTCAGAGAAGGCGGGTCACTCACTGTCAAGCAGTTTCAGAGACTGCTGGGTCTGATGGCAGCTGCGTCCAACGTGATACCTATTGGCCAGCTGTACATGAGGCCCCTACAGTGGTGGCTCAAGACCAGGGGTGTGAAGTAACAGGTCATAACCCGAACGTAACCGGAGGCGATGCCTACGTGCCTTGGACATGTGGAGGAAACCGTGGTTCTTGGCTCAGGGCCCGGTGCTGGGAGCTCCTTGTCGCCGCTTAACGCTAGCGACGGACTCGTCCCTCACCGGTTGGGGAGCGGTCATGAGTGGCCACCCCGCCCGTGGTCTGTGGAGTGGTCGCCATCTCACGTAGCATATCAACTGCCTGGAGATGCTGCCGTGCTGCACATGCACTGAGATATTTCCTGTGGACCTGAGAGGACCACCATGTGTTGGGGGCGCAACGACAACACAGCCGTGGTCTCTTATATCAAAACACCAAGGAGTCTGCACGCTCACGCGGGTATCAAACTAGCATACCAGATCTTGTGTGGTAAAGGGCAGAGACTTCTCTCATGAGAGCAGTTGCAAGCCCGGGCATGACTCAATTTGGGAGTTAGCTCTGCGTCCGGAGTTCCTGGAGAGAGTAGCGCCGGATGGCGGTCAGTATTCTGCTAGCAGCCCGTTATGGCGGGCCGAGGTATGGCTCTCGGACCTGAGGTCTCCTCCTCGACCGGCGCTCCGTGGTGAGATTCCCGTCAGGAGAGATCTCATATCAAAGGCGGAGGGTATGATCATACACCCGCCCGGAGTTATGGAAGTTGCGGGTGTGGCCCCTGAGGGGGCACAACTCCTAGCTTCTGGTCTCTCAACCGAGGTTGTGGAGACCATCCTCCAATCCCGAGCTCCCTCCACGAGGAGACTGTACGCCTTGAAGTGGAAACTTTTCACTTCTTGGTGCGGAGACCGCCAGCTAGACCCAGTTAACTGCCCGGTTGGTACAGTGCTGGAGTTCTTGCAGGCCCGTTTCTCTGCCGGGTTGACCCACTCCACCCTGAAGGTCTACGTGGCGGCTATTGCAGCCTACCACGCCCCTCTTGGTGGCCAATCAGTGGGTAGACAACCCCTAGTTACAAGTTTCCTCCGCGGTGCGCTGAGGCTGAGGCCTCCGGTACGATCTCGTGTCCCCAAGTGGGATCTGGCGGTGGTGCTAGAGGCTCTCTGTAGGCCTTCCTTCGAGCCTATCGAGGAGATTTCGGGCCCTCAAGAGAGTTGGGGATCTGCAGGCCCTTTCAGTGGCCCCTTCCTACCTAGACTTTGCGCCTGGCTTGGCCAAGGCGTTTCTGTTCCCGCGAGCGGGTTATGTCCCTAAGGTCCCTTCCTCTGCACCGCGGCCTGTCGTACTACAGGCCTTTAGTCCTCCTCCCTTCGGGGATCCAGACCAGCAGAGGCTAAACTGCATGTGTCCAGTGCGTGCGGGCGGGGTGGTCCACGCCATACAATTGGGTTTTATGGTCTAGACTTGCGAGCCACTCCTGGCTCTTCTGTTCTCTCGCCGTAGCTGTGCAGTCTTCCACACTCGGCAGAGACTTAGAAGTCTGGCGGCGTGGGTATTCTCGTTCCCCTAGCGTTTTTCGACGCAGCTCGAGTTCCTGAAGAGGAACGTCTCAGGTTACGTATGTAACCCTAGTTCCTCGAGGGAACGAGACGCTGCGTCTCGGTGCCATTCTTCCGGCGTCCCTGCCAGGCGTGCTTCACTCTTGAGTCTGACGCTGGTCTCACGCACGTGCTTTATAGCCCCTGTCATACGTCACCCGCAGTGACGATCTCGTCCCCAGCTATTGGTGATACCACACGAGATCAGAGACGTCACGCTGAACGGCGTTCCCCTAGTGTTTTTCGACGCAGCGTCTCGTTCCCTCGAGGAACTAGGGTCACATACGTAACCTGAGACGTTTTTTTAAATGTAGGATTATTTTTTTTCCGCAGCCAAACACTGCACGCCGGAGAACTTTAAACCATGCTTCAGTTCTCATTCACTTTTATTATATTGAAAAGCAGGGCCAGAATATTCTTCAAAAAAAGAATCTTTAGTGTTGCAGAGAAGAAAGGAACAACATGGAAATGATGTGAGGGTGAAATGAATTTTCATTTGTGGCTGAATTTTTCCTTGAATTTTCTTTTCACTTCACAACACCGCTGCAAGAACACAGTTGGGTTCATGTTGTCCTCTCAAAATGTCTTGGCATGGTGGTGGTTTTTGAATTTTAAATCCAATATTCATAAGATTATACTAAAGCCTGCAGTTCAGAATCCATGACCTTCTTCTTTGTTGCACTGAGTAGCACCATTTGTGAGAAAAACATGTGCTTTTATAATAACGTCCCAGGTTGCACCATATGTTGTTCACAGAAAAAAAAACTAAACGCTAAAACCAAATTCCCCTATTGTCCACGCCCCACCCAACTCTTTGAATACCTGACCTGTGTGCATAACAGCCAAAATCCATACACGGAAACCACCCCTCAAACGCAGGAGTGTTGGCAGTCACACAAGACGAACATGAAATTACAGTGTTTGTATTCCCCATGGCTCGTATTCAGCGCCAAGATCAGGTTTATTAGCCAAAGAAAACAGGGCACGTTGCCCGTGTGTGACTAAAGGTAAGTAAGACGTGCCAGGCTTTGTTCAAACTTGTTTGAGGCTGATGTGCCAAGTGTTCTTCCAGTTTCTGATATCATATGCCAGTTTCTTGCCAGTTCCACTGGCAAATCTGGTGTTGGTGCTTGTGTGTCTGTGTGTGTGTGTGTGTGTGTTTGTATCATAGACAGCAGTGATTAAATGGAAAGCAAATTGAGACTTTTGCTAACACAGAAGTGATCTAATCTGTGCTCAGATACTTTGGTAAGATACCAAAGCTAACAATGAAAAGTGAAGGATCATAAGTAACTCTATAAAACTCAAACATTTCTCATCAAATTAGTCCAAGACCAAATCATGAGTTATGCCGTCCACATTATAGTTTTATGCTCTTACTGTATGTAAACAATTATCTCATTAGATTTTTTTTACCAATATATGCAATATATTTATACAGTATTTGTATAAACTAAATATTAAATAAGTCTTTGTTTCAATATAAAGAGGATTTTTGTTTAAAAAAAAAGTATCTACTTGTATTCAGTAAGGATGCATTACGTTGCTCAAACATTGTTTTATTGCTGTTCTATGAACTTTCTATTCTATTCCATGAATTGTTACTTGAGCACCAGTCTTTGCTCAAATAAATGTGGCCTTGGGGAGCATAAGAGTCTTTCCTTACAAAAAAACAAACAAAAAACTTACAGATCAGAAATGTTTGAATATATTCATACACATTTTCAATATATTTAAGTAAACTAAAATCAATCATTTTAAATGATAGGAGGGATTTTTTAAAAACGTTTAAAAAAAAATCACAGTCATCATGCATTTTCTTTGCGGAGGAAACATTTGTACATCAAATCACAAGAGCAGGTTAGTTGCATTAGTTGACCCATCTTAAATTACTTATCTAATTATCTTGAAATACTTTTCCATCTTTGCAGAAAAATATCCATCTTCATTTGTAGACATGCAGTAATTTTTTCTTATAATATTATGTCGTATCTGGAAATACTAATACATATCTTTAGAGGGAATACTAAATTGTTCTTGGAGTTGTGAAAATGACAAATTCTTTTCCAGTGAATAATTGATTTATTATTATAAGACCTTTATCAGCCCATATTCTAAATCCACTGTCCCACACAGATGGAAGAAAATCAATATTACCTTCTATAGGCATGGCCCTGGAAATAGATTTTTATCCAAATTTTAAAGTATGTTTAATCCATTCATTATCAATTTTGATTTTAGGAACCAATTTTATGTTTATAAAAGGTAGAATGGACAAGGATGTCCATTTGATTGTGCTCTGTTCTATTTCGACCCATCCTGATTTTTTCATTTCTAATCCAGGCTGCAGTTAACTGAGCTGTTACAAGTGAATTTTAATCAAATAAATGTAGATTTGATGAGTATAAAAGACTTCTTTCAAAAACATCTACATATCTTACCAACTCCAGACTTTTCAACTGTAGTATGAGAAAGTGTGTATGTAACGTGATTCACCAAATACAATTTGGGCTGGAGGTTATCACTGGTCTGTAGCAGCAGAAGCAGCAGCTCATATAGTTTTAGTCGTATCTCTGCGTGTGCTCCACTAGTGAGAGCTGCCATTCCCCCTGAGAGAAGCAGGGAGGACTGCATTAGCCTAATAACCAACATCTGGTGGCCATTCATTTACTTGATCATCCTTGATATCCTCGACCCAGAATGTCATTTTTTCACTTTGTAGAGATCCAACTTTGGTCAAATCAACAAAGGAGATGGTGAAGAGGAGAGAAGCTTTACAGGGAGGGCAGAGGGATGGTGGTGAGATGTTCATTAGCTGAGTGGATTCCTGTGGTGGGACGTGCTGATCAGAGGGATGGACAGGTAGAAGGATGAGAGGCTCTGATCTCGGAAGACCTCTGATTAACTAAGGGGATTTTTGTGCTTGTGCAACACATGACCTTTACATTTTGATTTACTGCTCTTAAGGCAACCAGTTCAGCTTTATGAGCAGGACTGCTCTGTCCTACCTAAACCTGCTGATAGGTCATATTTAAATACAACTGTACAACTAAATGTTAAATTAAATAAATGTAAAAAATAAATTAAAGCTAAATATATTTTAATAAAAAGTTCTACAAATAAAAAGAACATAACTAAAAATATAAAAATAAAAGCTAAAATATTAATAAATCATTTTAAATAACTGCCCCTAATATATACTAATGTCCTAAATATTAAAGCTTATTTAAAAATGGAAATAAAATGAATTGTTTTCTGTATAATTTCAAAGGGCAAATTTAAAAATCATTTGCTTTGTAGTCATTTTGCTATTAGCCTGGATGCTGCACTAAAAACCATGTTCAACCAATATAAAAATCCAGGGAAGTTCTTGTAAGCTGAAAAATCATCTTCTCTTGTCATTTTGAGTAAGATTTAAGTAAGCCCCCTGAGGAAAAACGCAGAAGTGACCGTGCATAGAGTCCATTGTGCACAAGAGCAGAGCTAAACAGTCCAAATCGAAAATAATATTGATTTATTTTCTGCTACATTAAGATTGCCGGGATATCAAAACATTCAGTAAAAACACATTGTTCATTTACAAATCGATTACACATATTAAGATTTTTTTTATTTATTGAACAGTATCAATTTATACACTCAAATGGGGAATAATAAAATGCATATGACAAAATATACACTTTACCAATCACATCTCCATCATACATAAATGTCCATGTAAATTAATTTAATTGCAATTTAAAGAGGGTTTACTGTTATTCCACTTACTTTTGTGTATATGATATTTATACATTGTAATAAAAATGTTTAACATCAATGACATCTTTTTCGAAAGACCATCTGCACAACCAAAAACCAAAACCTGAAACAAATTCAGTGATGGAATATCAGTGTTGATATCAATATTTAGCCAGCTGTAAAGATCCTGCCAGAACTTCAATGTGACTGGACAAGAAAAAAACTAAATGTTCAATGGTTTCAGGCTCTTCTAAACAAAAAAAACACAAGGATCTACTTCAAAACGGAATCTTTTCCGTAAAATTTCGGCAGCTGGATACACATTATTAATAATCCTAAACTGAATATCCTTCATTTTAGGTAGAATTGGCCATTTAAGATAATTACAGAATTTGTTTTTAAATATTTCATTTTCAAATTGTTTTAATTTTGAAGGTGTACCGATCCGTTTACATTTTAACACATTCCCTATTACTTTGTTCTTACATTTTCTTGTCCCCAATATATACTTCTCCAATCTTTAACTCAGGCAATTTAACAGATACATTTGAATACGTAAGAGTGTTTTGTATTCATTGTTTTAAAGCAAGAGGGATGGCTTTACACAAAGTATTAAATTCTCTAAAGGAACATTTTCTCTCAAACTTCTCCATGAATGAATTATGTTGAATAATTTGACCAGTTACATCCAAAAGATCTACAACATATACAACATTTTTTTCATACCACTCTTGTTTGAATACTGTCTTTCTCTTTATTGTAATGGTTCTGTTATTCCACAATGTAGAACCATGCGGTGTAAAATTTGGGGTGAATATCATTTTCCAATAATACAAAATCTGTTTGTGGAATTTTGAAAGCTTAATTGGCAATTTGGAAACCTCAAAATCACATTTTAGCAAAAAATCTAACCCTCCAACTTTCTTGAATACACACTTTGGTATATGAAACCACGCTGAGTTAGGCTGTGCTAAATACGTTTTAATCCAGTTCAGTTTAAGTACTCCAACCGTTGATTCAAATTCAGTGGCTTTCAGACCTACATTTTTATATTCTCTAATCATCTGAGATTTTTTAATATAATGAGTTTTGTTTTTCCATATAAAATTAAACATAATAGAGTTAACCTTTTTTATCAGTTGAGGAGAAACATAAAGAGAGTAACATGGGTAAATTAGTTTAGATATACCTTCTGCTTTGGTCAAGAGGATTCTGCCCATAATAGACAGACCTCTCATAAACCAATGATTAAGGGATTTTTTCATACTGTCAATTCTCTCATTTATGTTTACTAATTCTCTCGTTTGTATTTCTTTAGACATTATTAAACCTAAGTATTTCCCTTCAAATTTAATTAATTTAATAATTTAATTAATTACATGAAAACAAAGGAAAAGTTCACATTTTTTAAATGTAGGCATAAGCCTGATGCTCTAGAGAAAACTGAAATAATATTCAGGGGTTTTTTAACTATAGATTTATCTTTTAAAAATATTACTGTGTCATCAGCAAATTGACTAATTCGATATTCATAATCAGAAATGGTTATTCCTTTTAATTGAGGATGGTTGACAACAATACTAACATTTGAGAGCATAATATAAACAGTTTTAGAGAGATAGGACATTCTTGTCTAATTCCACGCAAAATTTCAATCTAGGAGTCATACCTGGATTAAGGGATATATAAGTATAAATGTTGTTATAAAACATTTTAATAACCTTGCAAAACCCTTCCCCAAACCCAAACATTCTAAGCATCGTAAATATAAATTCATGCTCCACCGTATCGAATAATTAAAAAAAATCTATAAATAAAATGAGGCTTTTTGATTGTATCAATGACTGATAGTCGATCATATCCAGGAGTAGTAGAAATGGTTTTGAAATATCTTCGCTTAATGAATGCTGATTGATACTCCTCTACAAGTTTCCCAAGTATATGTTTAAGACGATTAGCATACACCAGGGCAAGTAATTTATAATCTACGTATTAAGATCAATCACTTACATTGAGAATTTCTTGTGGCGTCTCGAGGAAATATCGGTGTTTAACTGTCAACACTGCCCCCTAGTGGTCTGGAGCATTTCCGTTGTGTTGTGAGCTTAATGTCCTTGTGTTGTGAGCTTATGTTTGCTTTTTGAATTGCGTTGTGAGCTTATGTTTGCTTTTTTAATTGCGTTGTTTTGTGCACTACTGTTTGCTTTTTTAATTTGTGTTTGGCATCTGGGCCACCATACATTCATGCTCATGTTTCTTTAACATTTTTTGCATCAAAGCTGAAAGACCGGAAGGAACTGAGAGAAATATATATTGCAATTATGAGTGTTTGCCGCATGACTTCTTAAAACATAAGGGTTATTCTTATTTTGCAGTACATTTTTATGTCCACATCCAGTGTTGTTATCTTTAAATAAAACGAAAAAACTATAAAAATGTTTTGGTAATGAAAAAAAAAAAGAAATAAATAATATAAAATAAAATATTGTATTGAAGAAGACGGAAAAAAAGAAATTTAAGCCCAAAAATGTGACCCTAAAAAAAGATTAGTGAAATCTAAAACTAAAAATTTTAGTGGGGAAAACAACAGCACAAAACATCAGTATTAGCAAGGATTTTATTATTTAATTTGGATTTGGAGCCTACAATTTCTGTTTCATCCTTGCAACAGAAATATCATATCTTAATAGAAAAATATTCCAAAAATTACAAGCCACTTTAAGATTTTTCAAGTTGAATTCCAAGAAAGAAATGACCCACATAAATAGTTAGAGCCAATGTTTTGTACACCTTGTTCTCTGAAAAATCCCCCTGAAATGCTTAGAAACACGCCCCCCCCCCCCCCCCCCCCCCCCAGTGTTATCTATGTGTGGAAATTTTTAACTGAAACAGGAAGACAGGGCGGGACATATCAAGCAGCCTGCCCCTTTTTAAAATAGCTAATAGCGTTCTTTTATATCACAGCTTGGGCTAGAGCCTTTCAGAGCCATTGAGCCCCGTAAAGCCACATTTGACAGGATATGCCAGCCACAATCTCATCCATACTGCTATAAAATATAGCATTCTGTGTAGAATTCAAATAGCTCCGATACATTTTGTGATCTGTGCCGACTCACGCATGTGATCCGCTCTGTGCTACCGTGTCTCTGTGTGTGCGGTGCAGTGGTTAGCGTGACACAGCACGAAACCAGACTTCTTTGTTTCCTCAATGGAAAGCATATTTACACTGTTTGAATCGTTCCCTGTCCCCTATAAAGTGCACTACGCCGAAAAAACCTCCCCCCCCCTGCCATTCACTGTACAGAAAATACAATTCTGTGGACCGTGACCGATTTTCAGCGTGGCTTCAGCGTCTATTTTAGTGTAGGGGGCGGGCGCTTCGGATTCTAGAGAGCATTTGATTGGACAGAAAGTTTGATGAGAAGCTGAAGTACGATGTGACGTCAAAAAAATCTTCGAGCCGTTTTGGCGGAAGTGACTAACTGCAAGCGTTGAATGCTTATATCTTCTAAATGCGAATTTTGTCACTGTTTTGGAGCACACTGCCTTATAGATAACCTTAAGACTTAGCATATTGATACTAACACCCACAAAACTTGAATTTTGATTCCATGGGGACTTTAAACATGGCTGCCAGATTGAATATGAAACAGGAAGTTACTCTAATGAGACAAGTATTAAACCATTCAGTCCTAACCCTGAACCGAATTGTTATTCAAAAGTGTGTGTGTGTGTGTGTGCATCCATCCATTGAAATTACATCCACAATGCCTGGTGTTCACACTTCTTGCTTATCTACCTCTGGAAAGGGCATGCCGTAGGTCTAAATAATGCATTACATCTTTAGTTTATCTTGGCCATACTGCAAAATAAGTCTATTTCCCCACTGCCAGTGAAAATATGCTTGCAGTGCTGCTAAGGTGTCAGTATGTGTGTGTGTGTGTGTGCGTGTACCTCTGAGACACTGAGAGAGCGAGAGAGCGATACACAGCAACATACTTTCTTATATATTTGGATCTCTGAGTTTTGTATTCTGGAGAGGTGTGAAAAACTAACTTGGAAAACGGCAAGAATAATCTTCAGTCATACACGTGCCTCTGCCCCAGGGACACGTCCGTGCCGGGAAATATTTGTATTTTTATTTGTATGCATTAGTCACATGAGGCTAGGTGGCTTAATGAAGTTGTGCTGGAGTAATCTGGGCTAAATTAGCTGATCAAGCATAGAAACAGTTTGGTCCACAATTCTTCTGTAATGAAAACACCATTTAAATATGCATTAAATCATAGAAAGAAGAATGTAGTAGACTGTAGATTTGCTTATTACACGGCTCTCAATTCTGATGTTCCTCATATTCTCATCCATTGCAATGCTGCAGATCAGTCCCCTCATCTGAGTAACTACTTTTCTGGCACTACTTTAATGTCTCTTTTATTACACCGTCTTGTTGTATTTTAACACAAGTGGTGCCGTCTTGCGCATTTATCGTTATCGAAAACTAAAGTGTTTACGCAATAATTAAGACAAAATAAAAAATTAGCTCAAAATGTACTTAATCTGAGGCTATCCAAGAGTTTTTTCTTCATCAGAACAGATTTAGAAACTTAGCATTAGGCCTACATCACTTGCTCACAAATTGATCCTCTGCAGTGAATGGGTGCCGTCAGAATGAAAGTCCAAACAGGTGATAAAAACATAATATTACCTTAATATTGTTTCAGTGTTCAGTTAATTTTGTTGCAGTGTTCAGTTCAGTTTTATTGAACGTCTTATATCGCCTACATAAATACATCATTTTTAGTTGGATAGCTTTTTGAGATAAACATGCATATTGCCACTAGAAAGATTTCTTTTTATTGTAAGCACTGAATGCTGTAATAGACTCTAAATGAATTCAGATAGGATTCCCATTTATTTTTTACTCACCTTTTATCGCCTCCTATGTTTAAAAACATTAAAGGTTATGAGTAATGAAGTTTCCATTATTCATATTCCGCACACACTTGTGGTCTGTATAGGGATTCTTGAACTTCCATAAATGTTTTGAGTTTTATTAAAATGTTCTTTAATATTATTCTTTTTGCTGGTGCTTCTACTCAGATTCGTACATTCTTATGACTTGTTCTTGTTATTGAAATGAATTTCATGCCAAACAGTCTTGAAGACCTTTTACATTTCCACAATAGTTTGACCTTCAGGATTCTCCGGCGCTCACACATTCTCCAGTGCTATACTTCATTCATGTATTCTACCTTTAGCGTGCAAACATGAACCCATCCACCTTGTTTTGCTCTTCATACAATGGGCTGAGCTTCTCCATTCCATCAAATCTGACAAAAGAACGTCTTCTTGCAGCCAAATACCAAATGCAGTGTGTTCTCCCTGTAGAAAGCCCATGTTTTGCAGATATAGTCCCATTAGTGGCAGAGGTAACAATATCACCATTACTCCTCCAAGAGAAGGACTTAGACGCCGAGCCAAATTTGTACTTGGGAAGAAAAGAGAGATGCTGAATGGTGGATAATGATCTTACCGAAGCCCTTCGGTCGTCTGAGTTTAGGTGGTAGTTCTTAGGTTCACTTTTCCTCTGTGTTGCTGTGACATTATCGCATCAAATGGGTCATTCCAGAAACATATTCTGCAGTCGTTAGCAACAGAAATGTACATAAAGAGTACTTCCATGTATGTTATTGTGATATTAGCTGATAAAAGTGTGTAACTTTATAAGTCTTACCCTGAGTAGGAAACAATAAATCAAAACCCTGAAACGGTCAACGTTAAATTAATTCTCAGTTTTTCATTCCTGTTATCAAGGAAAAAGTTGGATGTGCTTGAAGTAAAAAATGATCATGTTTACTGAAGCTGAACTTCTTAACAAATGGAAAAGCTGATTTAAAATCAATATGCTGCCTTGTTCAAGGGCAGATTAACTCCAGATGCAAGAAGTTTGACACATCGCTTTAAGAAAAATAGAAATAAATGTGATAAAATATGCAGAAATAAAAACACTCACTGGATCTTTTTAGAAAATAATCTGCAATATCTTTGCTCCTATAAATAGGAGTGAACGACTGGAATGATGCAGCTGATTTCGGCTGAGCCTGTTTGTTGGCTTGGTTCAAAGAATTTGTTGAATACACAGTGGATCTGCTGAGCATATAGATGCACTGAATTGTTTATTCTCTTTATCAGTGTTGCATATCTCTGCCTTGATAAAGAGAACGTTGCATTTCTGAAAGAATATAACACAAATGTAGACAGGGTGAACTCTATTTTTCTCAGCCAGGAAAAAACTACAAGAGCATCTCTGGACCAGTTGATCTTTCTTAGGGTTTATGGTTGAAAACAAAAACAACTTTTATATCACTTACTGTATATAAATGTACTGTTTCTATATAAAACGTGCATTATGTATTATTAAAAAAATACTGTTGAAACTCACTACACATATACTGTTGAAACTATGTATGTATGAGAATATACATATATGGTATTGTAATTAACCTGTAATTTCGAAAAAAAATGAAATAAAAGTTCACAGTGCATTGAGTAATTTGTTTATCAGTGTAACCTGTGATAGCACAGAGACTATTGCAGGGATTGCCAATAATTGCTCTGCCATAAAGATGCAGAATATTGGGTCGGCCCATATCACTTTAGCTCTTACTGAAAGTTTAACAAGTAAATCTTTCAAAACAACCATCATTTTGGTAAATAATACTGTCATCCATTTCTTAAAGTGCCATTCTAATGTAAAGAAACAGCTGATAAAGTGTCATTATTTGGTCACTTATGCTGAATTTCCAAAATGAAATATTATGTGGACTGGTTTATAACTAACATAAAAGTGCAATATTACTTCATCAACATTTCTTTTGTTTTCAAAGCAGATACACAAACACATAAAAATACACACAAACACGAGAGTCATAAATTAGTACTGAGTTACTAAGAACCACAAGACAAATGTTTCTGGAGCATCTCCTTCAAAATGAATCATTTAGCAGGCCCGTGTTGTCACACACTTTATAATCGTGAAAAAGGCTGTAAAACATTCTGTTTAAAACAAACCCGTGCGATAGATGGGCAGTTTACTCACAGGCAAGACCAACTCCATAAAACAGGTTCTCAAACAAACATCAATAGCTGTTAATATTTAATTCTGCCCATCCGATAATGCATTTCACTGAAACAAATCATTACTGTATTGAATTTGAGATAAATGGTGTGCAGAAAATTCTGAGGCTTAAAGCATTTTCCACTATTCTGCAAAGTATGCAATTTATATGCATGTGTTATATAAAGACATATGCGATTATTTATCATGCTTTCATCGCAGGCACAATTTAGGTTCTTCATTTTGCAATGAAAGACACATAAAACAGTACAACACAGCAACATAAAGTCCTTTTAAAGTTTTATTCACTTAAATTTCTCAGTGTTAAAGCAACAAGAAAACATTTAGAATGTCCTTTGGTGTGATTTTCTGTTTTACACGTCAGTATATATATACTGTATGTAAACTGATATTCTTTGATGCCAGCACATTGCCAATATACTTTAGGAAAACTACACAATCCAACTGAAGGGGAAAAAAAGTGTAAATGAAATAAAATTTCAGACGAACATAATCAGATATTTAATTCAGTATGCACCTTGATTGAATGCACTAAAATGCTGCCCTTAAACACATTTCAGCAATATTACAAAAAAGTATATGTTATACATTATCTTTACTCTGTCAAGAAAATAACTTCTGTATTAATACAAAAATTAAATACACTGATGACTGTCTAAGCACTTCATCTGTTTGTGTGAAAACATCCATCTTTGACCGTGGCCTCAGCAAACAGTCTGTCACATTTCAAAATCATGAGTTTTTTAGACATGTTTTTTGGAGGATAAGGGGGTGTGCCACATGAGTGTGACTAACATCACACAGACTTAAAGGAAAACCCAAAAATGATATATATTAAAAAATATCAAGGGTTACAGAATAACATTCACAAAAGCACAGGGCGAAGGAAGGTCGGGGCTTTTGACACAAAGGACACTCTAAAGTTTATTTTCGAGGGTGGGTCAAGGTGGGATGGGATGTGTTGGCAGGATGAGCTCAATTTGAAAGCAGATCAAATGTGACAGTCTGAATCGATTTCCTTATATCCACAATGCACTGACAGCAAAGAATGCTTGTTTCTTTACTTGAGTCTCTCTCCATATTATTACTGCTTTTTTTTTTTTTTGCAATTGCCAGTTCACACAATCCAGACAGTTTTCCATCGCTCTGTGTCACAATAGCCAAAAGCAGTCTACAGCCAACATGATACCCAGAATGGTTCAGGTGAGAGGCGGCAGCTGGCTTTACTTGTACATGCCGCTGGCTGAACGCAGCTCCCGTTGCCGTGGTGATAAAGAGAGGAAAGGGATGAGTCTTGTCCGCTCCAATCCCTGTCACTCTCTCGCTCTGTTAGGGGAGTGAGTATCTATTATGGCTTAGTTCACGTCTCTACTTCCTCTTATTTGCTTCATGAAGCATATGCTCAGGTAAATTCTATAAATAACACCTTGATGTTTTTTTTTTTACTTTTCGATTTTCATATTGAATCCATTTTTATAAATACTATTTTTATTGATGTATTATTTATTGTATTTTCAATAAGAAAATTTCGCTTTGATATTTGGGCACATTCCACATGGCCGGCCAAGTGTCGGTGAGTCTGGTGCGCTGCTCATACAGAAGAAACTGGACAGTTGGAGATCTGCCTCTCAAAGGACTGTGGTCTAGCAGATCTCCACGTGGAAAACGGGACCCAGAATGCACAGCAGCAAAAGCAGGATCAGCCCAGGGGGGTGGAGGGAAGCCTGGCCAGAGTCTGACCCTCCGCAGCCTCCTGGCTCGTTTTCACACTGCGGTTTCTCACACAGCAGGCCGGTGTACGCCGGAGGACACTGACAACGGATATTGTTCACACACACACCGCCGTTTTGGCAACGCAGAAGTTCATTGTCGCACACCCGGGCTGTGGCATTGAGAGGAAAAGGGTAAGCAGAAGACAACCCCCCCGCCCCCACACACACACATATAGGCTACACCCAAACAAGTATGAACACTTCTATGATTACATAGAGCTCTATCCTGAGATATCATATATTCATATAATGCTGAAAATAGACAGAAAGAGTCAATACAAAGTGCAGGCAAAGTATTGATTGAAATGAATCACAAGTAGAAAACGTAATATCATTATTAATAGAAATTCGTAAGTGAAAAATATTGATGGACTTTTTTTCTCACAGAAAAATGAACTCTTGAGATTTTATTAAAAATGTTTCAAAAAGGCATCCCTGCTCAACGGCCACCTCAACATAGTTATTTAAAAAAGTAAAAATAAAGAAAATGTCTTTCAGAGATCTCAGCACTGCCATTAACCCAAACCATTAACACAGCAGACTTTTCTCCAAATCCCTGAAAAATGACTAGAATTCTGCATCCCATGGTGGCACTGTACCCCACAGGTGTATCAGGTGCATTAGTATATTTAACAACGGGACACTAATGCCAGACCTCGGACGTAAGCTGTTGAGCAAGCTTCAGGCAAACAAATTCCTGCGCAAACTAGCAAAACCAACAGAGACAAATAAAAACGGATGAACAAGCCATGCCTCTCACATCTTCAAAGCACTGTAATCCTGCTGATTGGAAAATAATCATCTAACACACAAACATTGACCT
This sequence comes from Sinocyclocheilus anophthalmus, assembly GCA_018155175.1. NCBI lineage: Eukaryota > Metazoa > Chordata > Actinopteri > Cypriniformes > Cyprinidae > Sinocyclocheilus > Sinocyclocheilus anophthalmus. The sequence goes on along the minus strand of JADLZN010002671.1, from coordinate 27,395 downwards.
CTATCAGTTTGCGAGGAATGCTTCTGAGAGGTCTTGGGCTTTGCAGCATCTGTTTAATGGCTGTTACTGAGCTATTTTGGGATGGACTGAGCTGACAGGAAAAGCTGGATGATAGAGAGAGGAGGTGTAACTCTCCCAGTCATAACAGGCTGATTAGGGAGCTGGCAGAACTACATAGTCTCCAGCTTCTCTCTCTCCATCTCCTGTGTGGATACAGGCTTTATGGTTGAGTCAGGGAAAAATGAGCCTGTTTGTGTCCATAATTCCCTCTGTTCATCACTGCTGAGTCAATCATGATGCAGATCAATCGTTCCCTAGTGAAAACCCAGATTTGTACCACAAAACAAAATCCTAGAAATTGTACCTGCAAGATGAACAAGCTATTTGAATTATCTGTGATTAACATGCATAAAGATTGAATGTGTTTAATTAGTATTAGTCTCATTAGTATTTGTAGGCAAATCATACATTTCTTAATGTTTAGTACATACTGACACAATTTTTCAAATACTACTACTAATAATAATTACTGTAAATTAAAATGTGCTAAATTATTCTAATTTGACACTTCACTTGTTTCAGTCTTCTCTGTCCGATCTTTAAAGACTTGTTGAAATCAGAGTCCAAGTGTACAGAAATATATGGGCATTATAACCAAGTTCTAGTTGCACTCACTAAGCTACTTGAGTTTGAATTAGGTTAGATTATCTAGATTAGATTAGTTTATCTAAATATTTTCTTAATAAAAGAATCTAACAACAACAGTACACTGAAAAAAATTGGTGCAGAATTTACTTTGAAACAATTTTCACTCAGAAATGGAAATAAATTGAATAAAATTCAAAATTTTGAAGTAGAAAGATTGAAATATTTTCTTGTAAAATGTACTCTAAAAATCATTGTTTTATTTACAACTTCCAATTGGTTTTTTTTAATAGTGCATGTTTTACTCTGGTGTAGTCATGACGTGACCATCAGCTGTCTCTGAGCACATTTTTTTACCATGTTTAGTCTGCCCTTTAAGAAAGAAATGATGAATAAAAACAACTGTATTGCTTATTAAAGAGGCTTTATCGATTTATTGTTCTGGATTGGAGATTTAAAATCTTCTTTATTGCCCAAAACACGTTTAGACTACTGTAGATGTTTCCTATTATAAATGAAGTGATTCTTTAGAAGTGTACGACATATTGACTGTTTGCAATTGAGACATCAATGTTGTCTTTTACCAAACTGTTCATGAAAAGGAGATTGTACAAAAAGAAGTAAGAAGTAATGAGTGGATTGTGTCTGTGGAAAGAGTTTTAGAACACCTCCTCTTTGAGGGAAAGATAGCAAATTGATCGATTGCCTTTTCCACAACTGTGGCCATTGGCAAGAGTGTTCTTGTGCTTCATCTGAAGAAAGACTTAAAAGAGGCACAGTTTTGCAGGTAATGTATCTCTCAAGAGCAGAGGTGGGGGCAAGTCACACACGTTCAAGTCTCAAGCAAGTCTCAAGTCCCTACCATCAAGTCTCAAGCAAGTCTCAAGTCACAGTACAAACAAATCAAGCAAGTCAAGTCAATTAGTCAGTGGCTCACCTCAGCAAGTCAATCGAGTCCTTCAAGGATCAAGTCCAAGTCACAGTATCCAACGGAAACACATTTTTTTTCCTCAGAAATGAATTTAATTATACATTTTAAATAATAATGTTGTAAATATAACATTTTGAATATAGGCAAAATACTTCTTTGTATACCGCTAAAGTCTGTAATTGAGAAAATATTGATAAAAATACAAGATAAAAATATGTATCTCATATTTATGTTATATTGAGTTTGACCATCCTAGGAGACAGATAATATTTAACAGATGTTGGAAAATTATTTTGCACTAAATATATCCAGCGAAGACTGGGATTCAGTCTGGGAGCACGCTAAATAATATGAAATGCTGACTACAAATCACCCCTTATATACAAAAATAAAATGGACCCAAAATTTTCATAGGATATAGACACCCAGTTTGGACTGTTTCTTTCACTTTGCATGAATGTCTACATTGTTCTTGAAAACTATTGTCATAGCTCAAAACAAGAAGCCTATTGCTGTTAATGTACATGTATCTTCCCCTGTAACTTATTGATTTCTTTGATTTTATAATAAGAACTAAATTGACAGCTATGCATTTAAGGCTATGATAGGCCTACTCTATGGCATTAATCCCGCCAGTAAGTGGTGGCAAATCACTGCTTTATCACAGAAACGTTCATTGAACTGATTCATTCTAAAAAGTTGATTCGTTCATGAACAAGCAAGAAAGGACCACTGAATCACTCAACCGGTTCACTCAAATCCCTGGATTCGTTCAGTATTGCTTAAACTGTGGGCTGAACGGAACTGGCAGCCGCGCTGAAAATATTACTAAATATCGTATGTTATAAATATAAAAACTCATACTAGGGCCATTTTGACAACATATCTTGGATTTTGGGTGCAAGAGAAACATCACTAATCGATAAAACACTGTAGTTTCCGTGGTACAATTCCATATATTGATTTACAAAGAGGGATGCTTAACACTAAAAGCACTGTTGAGAGGCAATCGCCAGCGAATTTAAAGTTTGACATCGTTAATTAATTACAAACATGAGATTAATCATTTATAATCACTTTAATTTAATGACAGACTTAAGCTGAATTTTAAGACCAATGCTGTTTTCAACTATCGAACAAGCTTACATACCTTTCCTTTTTGAAGTGCCGACGTCCTGGCTTTGTAAATGCATACAGCAAATGCATACAGTTTCGAAGTGTTTATCCAAACATCTCGGGAGATTCTCTTGCTCCCTGTACTTGCTGTGTTCCTGACTGTGCTCGTGTAGTGTCATGAACTGCGCAGACTCGGATCACTTCTGCCACTGGTTCAGTGGCTTGCATTTTGTTTACCAAATTATGTCACAATGATTTATAATAATAATAATTAGAGTTGTTATAAAGTCAAGTCCTGCCGAGTCATGAAGGTCAAATCAAGTCAAGTCTCAAGTCACTGGATCTCAAGTCCAAGTCAAGTCAAGTCATTTTCTTTATTTAGTCAAGCAAGTCACAAGTCCTTAAATTTGCGTCTCGAGTCAAGTCATGTGACTCGAGTCAAGTCATGTGACTCGAGTCCCCCACCTCTGCTCAAGAGTTTGGGTCTTTTTGGTTCACCCTGTGAGTTCAATTCTTTCTGTCTCCTCAGTTTGATATCCCCTGATGACCAGGAAAAGGTGCTGAGGCAAGAAGAGCCGCGTCAGTGATTTATAGCTGTTATGGGCGCTAACAAACACCTTTAACTTCCAACGGAAACTATTTACTCTGCTGTTGGTCCTACAAACAGTTTAACCTCTGTAGCCTACGCCACACTCTCTAGAGCCCATGCACGAGAAGGCATTTTCATCTAATAAATATAAGCACCTATTTTAAGAGAGCAACAGAAGGTATGTATGTTTAAAGCATGTGGATTCACAAGCAGGAAAAATGTGCTCAACCTCTAATTATGCATTCACAATTTGCTTGCATGTAAATAAACGGTAATAAGAGAATAAATTGAGCAATTTATTGGGTTTGCTTTTGATAAGAGGGATAATATTTATTGAGAACAGCAGTAGATTGTGTGGTGCACTGGGAAGAAAAGGCTTATTTGAAGAAAGATTTGAGCTTTAATTGCATACCGAAATCTGCATACAGATAGACGGGATCAGGAAAATGAGCCTTAGATTGCATTTATTACACACATTATGGCCTTTGGGACTTTGAATGAGATGAATGCAACAAACTTAAATCTCTTGTCTAGGACATCTAACAAAAAGTGTCTGTGTTGATGACAACATCAAATTAAAATGGTTATGGTGCTTTACTGTAGTACATACCATCGGCTGAAACAGTCACATGGAAATGGATCTTCATGCTGGTGAATGATGGATGTGTATAAAGAGTCACACCTCTTTATTTCTTTCCAATATGTCTCTCAGAACAGACAGTAATGGAAGTGCATTTGCCACATGTCACTATTTGCACCAAACGCTCTGGTTTACTTTATTCTTGTGTGATGTTGTGAATTTCTGCTTCTCACACTAAACCAGCCTTGTTGTGTTGGGTTCAAAGCCGCAATGAACTCAATATACACATTTACTGGACTGTCCATCTCACATTATTACAGCCAATGTCCCTTTGAGATATCTGAGGCTTGGGTAAATGTTGACCTTTGATGCTGGAAGCCCATTGAAGAATACAAATCAATACTTGACCTACGGATCGTTTCAACCACAGCGCTTGGAGCCAAGAGAGAAGAACCAGCCATCACAGTGTGGCCATAACAGCAAACAGCCAGAGAAAACAGCGCAGGCGTGTCCACATGTTTCTGCTTCCCCACCGCCCAAAAATATTAGCTCAGCTGTCTGTGTTCATCTGCGCAAATGCATGTGCATGGGATTGTGCCTGAGGATTGTTTGCATGGTTTATCTCTGTGCTTGAGAAAAATTCTACAATAATACTATTAATAAAAACTATGCTAATTAATGATTATAATAATTCCTTCAAAATTAATTCTGCAGTTAAACCTCTAACAAGGCAGTATAACAGGTGTGACTGAGCCTTGAATGGAAGTCAGTCCAATATTTTTTTTTCCAAGTGCTGTAAGCAAACCAAGCTGCTCATTCCCGGGTAAGCCAATAAAGCAGCAGCAAACAGAGAAAGTAAAAAGAGGGAGAGAAGATGGGAGGGAGGGTAAGAGAATGAGAGAGGCAAAAGAGAGCAGGGGACTGAAGCTGCAGGTTGGGTGGAGGTTCTACTTACATTTGCAGCCATTGTCCCACAAATATCCTGGCAGACACTCATGACACTTAGCCCCTGTCGCTCCCTCCTTACATTTACAATATCCTGTGCCATTACAGCGATCAGTGTCTGAGCCAAAGGGATTACAATTACAGTCTGTAGAAACAAGACACACACATACACACAGTGGAGATATGGGGTCTGTGGTCTTCAGCCTCTCAGATCAGCTCATGAGTAAAGTCCCTCTGTCCCTCTACACAAAAAGCATTTTCTCTCAAAATGGGCCTCTGCTGCCTCCTTCATGCACATTGCTAGTCTACAAAGGACAGATTTATAACATGTATAACTGAATATTTACCTCACATCTACCATTTCGAAGGAATAAAATGAGAAGCATCAGCTGGGGAAGGTGAGTGAAGGTGGAAAATGGAAACAATGGTATTTAGTTTAGTAAGGAAAACTAATGTTTGTGAATGTTCAACATCTTGGTCCCATAATGCAAAAGCGTTGACCGTTACCGAATGACTGCCCCCCCCCCCACTTGTGCCTCTGATTTTTTTTTTCGATATATTTCTATATTTTGTTAGTTAAAAAATGGGGGTGGTCCATGAAGGAAAGGGAACATACAAAATAGAAAACAGAAAGACAGCCCACGTGGTGGAGGATTCCTATTATCCCATTCGAATTGTTGTCCCTGAAAATTCCCGGGCACACTGATTCCCCTTGGTTCTACAACTATCCTAAGAATTAAATTCATTGTGATACAACAGAAACATTCCTTAAAGGGTGACCATTTATTAAATCCCCCTACCTAAAGTGGCCCATTTTGCATGCCATTTTTACTTGCATAAGTTTTTAATGGTGTAATTTTTTGAGTAAACAAGATACCTGATCGGAAAAAAGAGAGTGTGAACCCCTTGATTTTATCCCAGTTAATGTACTTTTGATTTCATGTTGACTATAAGTTTTTGGCAATGTCAGTAACTTTCCAGGTCATGGATCACCCAAAGACATCTGTCCAAATAACCAGGTTCTGCTTATGGTGCTGAAGTGCCATTCAAAACCTGCATTTCTGCGATATCTACTGTACGAAGACGACAACTAATTTGAGCAGATTTTGAGCTACTGAGGGGTATTAAAAATGCAAAAGTTTTAATATTATCAATAATCTGTTTCATTTTCTGAAGAACTTGGACATGTAGCCTGATCCGTGTAATTGCATTTCTGATCACGGCAGTCCATTTGCTCTTAAACATTTCTTTTTTGGAGGAAACTAATCATTCCTTTTTAAAATTCTCCAACTTCTTTTCAGTATAAATTCATCAATGTTTTCAGATGCCTAGCACAACAGAACTCTTTACAAGTGTGAACATAGCCTTAAGGTTTTGCTACAGAGCAGGTACTTGTTTCATTTCTAAGTAGAAGACGTTAATGCTTATTAATTATTAATGCTTTGCTAAAACACGAACATAAACCTCTTCCAAGATGCACTTTTCACATATTTTTTTTCAGTCAAAGGAGGGGGTGTTCCCTCCTTTGGGGGGACACTACAAAGAATATGCTAGGTTTGGAGTGGCATGTCAGATTCTGTGTACCTGAACACCAAAAGATTTGTGTGAGATTCACACAGTCGGGAACCTGCCCCAGATACCTTCTCTTGCTCTCTTCTTTACCTCTTGCTTTTTCTTTCCCGGAGTTGACCATATGCAACACGCGCCCAACCCCTTTTTTTCTGTGGGTGCGAGCCCTCCACCCAGACACCTCACTGTGGAACAGTTTGGATGGCAGACATCCCTCTGTCTCTCATGACACCTTCTGGCTTTTCTTTTTTCCTCCCCTTAATGTCCTGTTTTCTTGTTTCTCCTCCTAAACCGTCCCCTTTCTTTTCCTTTTCTTAGCTTTGTAACAAACATTAAAAATTACACTATTTTTCCTACTCTGCTGTGGATCATCACGTCATACTTGCTGGTTTTGTAGTCAAAGACTTGAGGGAATTTGGATCAACGTGACTTTGCTGACGCACACAAGCATGCGTGAAGAGACTCGGGTGACGACAGAGGGATGGACAGATACAGAGAAGGGAGTGAAGTGATGGAGGATGATGGAGCAATAGAAACAGAAAGCCAGATGGCAGATTTGGGGGAAGTGTGATGTGCGATAAGCCGTGTTGGTGGATGGGGAGTGCTGAGGACTGACCTATGCAAACATTCTCATCGTCCAGCTCTGCTGAGGCATTGCGGTAGTATCCAAGTTTGCACAGCTGGCAGTGCTGCCCTCTAGTGTTGTGCTTACAGCTCACGCAAATGACGATGTTTAGCACCTCGATGTAACTGCAGCGATTGGAGTGACTGAAACATTCGCAGTCTTGCAAAAAGAGGAGAGAGATGTGGCTGTGTTTAGGGTAAGTGTGTGCGAGTTGCGGCGGCGCTGCAGAAGAGGGGCACCATGGCATGCGAGGTTTGGATGGTCTGAAACAGCAGAAGCGGTATTAGATGTAAGATAACCGTAAGATGAATGGAGAAGCGGTGTTGTTATTAGAGAGTTCACCTCGAGCAAACCACAGGGATGAAGAGGAAAATAAAAACAGGAATGTTACACGGAAATTAAACACAAACAGATGCAATTTTCAATCTCGGCAGAATGCAAGTGCACATGCGATTTGAAATTTACATCCGCTGTATTTATTTTCTATTGCTCATGGAGAGTTGTCTCACAGAAATGATGGAAGGGTGTAGTGAAGGAGCTGGAACTTTCAAACACGAGAATAAAACAATGGCTTCTATTTTCTATGCCCCCGAAATAACAAAGCTTCTCAGGTCGAAAACGGGTACACAAACTGTATCCTCTCCGCAAAACTACTGCCATAAAAATGAAAGACAAAGCATTTTTTTCCAGTATTGATTCTGTCAGCTCCAAAATGAGAAATAGCACAAGCAAATCAGAAATAACTTCCTATCTATTTCCCCATAGCCTCCAAAGAAACCAAACAATGTTTATCCAGGACCCGCAAGGAGTCTGTCCTACTTTCACAGTGAAGTTGAATATCGATGCTCGGATGCTGCATAACGTAACAAACTGATGGCATTGCCCTGACCTGCCAGGGACACTTGGTCAACTGGCCAGTGCTCTCAACCCAGGGGGTCTGACAAATCTTCTCACACTGAGTTACGCTCATAAAGCCTCCACGTCCCTCCCTCCTGAGATGATTCCAGGGCTTTCGGCAGAAATGGAGGGCTTCTCATTATCGAAATCTGGATTGAGGTCAGGCCTCCTCTGCAGCCTTTTCCTCCGTCCCCCGACTGGAGGAGTTGAGACAGAGATATCTCCTGTAAAGCGATCTCTAAAGCTGCCTGGATATGTCAATCATTCTGTCTGGAAAATGTTTTAGAGGGCCCACTTTAACAAAAAAAAAAATCGACGGGCTTCTCGTTTGTGAGCCACTGCGGAATTATATCAGATTCAATGTTCTCATCACCTCGGAAATCAGAAACCCATATACCCCCTTTAAATCTGACCAAAGTTCCCAACATGATTTGAACACTTCCCTTCTGATTCATCCGTCTCTTCCATTTTCAAAGACTTGTGTCTCTAAGGAATTTGGTAGAGCTTCCATGATGATTCAGGATGGAGCTGATCATAAAACAAAGTAAACAATTAAGTAGGCTAAATACACTAAAATCAGTATCTTTTTACTGGTATATCTTGATACTATGCAAAGTGGGAATAGTAGGGTCAAGAGTAGGTGTTCTGCAAGTACAGAAGGTACATGACTCTAGATTCATTCAGGGCATGGTGAAGGGGGTAATACGGACAACATACACTGACACAGAATAGTGAGAGTATATGAATCTAGTCCTCCTACCTCTCTTACTGTTTGCAACTTGTACAGAAGGAACAGTTGACAAAACAACTTGAGGAGCTATTAGACAAAATAAATCAAATAAAAACATATTAAATCAACAGAAACCCTAATGATAATATGAACACTACATACTGTCTGTACCAAAAGCATGAAGTTGACAATAAAACAAGAATTTAGACTATTTAAATCCTGTTGCTTTGTCATAAATAATAAAAAAGACACAAAAGAACACAGTGCACATTTCATTCACTGCAGCTGCTGTGGTTGGAAGTTTTCGATGGCTTTAGAAAAGAAAAAGCCTGAATTGCTGGCAGAAACTGCTCAGCTGGCATTAGTACCTATTTTTTTTTGGGCCCCTTCCACCAGACTCTCTTGTGTGAGAGTGCGTAAGGGGGGGGGGGGGGGGCACCCTTAGATCCCCCGCTCCCGCTGTCAGGTTCCGACTCAGCGCCCAGAACCACAGGGCACTTCCAGAACAATCCCAAAGTTATCAGCTCATCTTGCAGTCACAAAACAAACCAAGGGGCAGTGAGCATTATGTCTTTTACTAACCTCCAACCCCCAATTCAATCAAAAACGCTGTTTATTCAGGACCGTTGTTTGTGTGATGCTTCTTTTTTTGGACATCTGCGCAATGGATTATCTATGAAAACTCCCCAGCAGGACTGAGAAAATATTGAAGGGGCCCAAGAGAGAGCGCCATGCGTAATTAAAATGGAGGGCGTAACGCTTTAAATCATTGTGTGTGTCTTTATGGCTGTTCAGCTTGTTTCTTAGAAATGCTGATTGCTCAAAAATCTCACAGCTTTCAGACATGTCAGAAACTGGTACGTGAAAGAGAAAAAGCAAAAAGAAGACTTTTGTCCATCTGGAATGATTTAGTACAACAAATATGAAAAAAAGACTAGCTGTCAGCAAACTTCTGCTGAATCTGTCTCACTCTTACAACAGCCTAAAAATCGTTCTGTGAGTCAGATCAAACGAAATTGTATCCAAGTTAAAAATGTACCCTACCTTGATTTCGGTTAGCGACACCTAGGGATGAAATGTTCTGCCGAACTGCATGCATACAGGAGAAATCAGGTGTTAATTGAATGCAGTGGCTGTCATATGTTAGATGCACTAGGACGGGTCCAGTCTGGACTCATGTACACATAAACAGCTACACACATCTCCAGATGGGTCATTCATAAAGTTGAGCTGTTAGGCTCGATGAGAAGAAGCAACCAATAGACCAATCACAGATCATCTCTAGAGATTGTATGTAATTGAGCTGTGTTTTGTGGCTTACTCTATATTAATGCATGGGAATGACGGCTGACAGCGATGAAGGGAAATTCTGTCAGTCTTTCGGGTGCACCATGTGAGACTGGATTGTGCGCATGTGTAATTACGGTTGCTTGAGATGCTTGTTCAACTGATCAAATTGATTCATTTGAAGTGTGGTTCTGTATGACAAAAAAGAGCTAACAACTGAAATGACAATTTGATGGGAATATCCTCATAATTACATACCTTTTCCATTTTCCTTGAGGGCGAAATATTAGGCTTTGGGGAATTTGCAGGCAATCTCGTTGTCCACCCCCCAAATTGTCAAGAGGCTCAACTAAAGTGAGAGGCCCCCCACACCAAAATGCTCCCAGCCCTCCACAAAACATGGGTTTTAAGTCCCCCCCCTTATTTGGCCCTTTTCCTTCGTGGTGACCTCATTGTGTTGGACACACTGTTGAAAAACGAGGACAGGTGAGGAATTCCCGGGTAAGGAACACGTCTCTGAATTGAAAAAGATTTTTTTTTTTCACAGGGACTAAGCCTGGTGGTGGTGGTTGGGGACTCGGTCCATGCCCCCATGCGATTCGCAGGTTTACTGACAGAGTAAAAGCCCCATCCCTTGAATACCCATATGAAATGGCCTCTAGTCCCCAATCACATGGGAGAAATTATTCTTTTCCTGTGATTTGGTGGAAAATTTCCGTGAACTTAACTAGAGTTTCAGTTGTTTTGCACGGCCCCCCCCCGATATTTTTATGAGAGAACTTAAAGAATTGAAAAAAGGCCAAATCAATTTTCCTCTAAGATTAAATAACATAATGTTGAGTTCAAGGGTTTGTTCCAACATCAATACAGTGCTTTTTCTTTTTTCTTTAGATTAGTTATTGTTTTGTTCCCCCCAGCATCCATCCTCATCAATACATTTGCACTTTGTTATCTTCATTAAAAAAAAAAAAATGTTTTTACACTTTTTCTAATAATTCTTAGCCTTTAGCTTTAATTTGTAAACTTAAAAAAAAAATAAAACATAAATGCACCATTTGGATCCAGCAAACTAATCCGATATTTGGAGAAACACTTTTTTTCCACAACCCTTTTCATGGAAGTTTTCTTTAATTTTCTTACCCAGCGAGACACAAAGAGTGAGCATGCAGCAATTGACAACCACTGGAGTCGCTATCAGTTTGGAAGGGATCTGACCTCAGAGTGATGGACAAATCCAGCTCTCATCTCTCATCACATTACATGACACTCACACACAGAAGCCACTGTCGTGATACTCATGGGACCACTTTGAGAGCTTCATTATTGATATAAAATGTGTTCCGTATTAGCAAGTGATTAGGAGTGATGCTCGTCGCATCTGCTCTTCATTAATGTTTTTGTTAGTGAAAATTTGGATAAATGAGAAGTGACATTTTAATCAATGCCAAACCCAGTAATGAAAGGCAAACCTGTATAGCCAAAATCTCATCTTAAAATATTAATTTTGCTCTAATGCCTGCATTAGGTAATTCTGGCTGGCTTAATAAACTTGAAATAAAATTGGGAAAAGTCAATAAAGAATTCAATTACCCTCAAGCAACGCTGAGGAAACGGCAGTGTTTTCTTTTTCAGTCTCGGGCATAACATTGTTTTTGTGAAGGAAGAGAGAATTGTGTTTATAATTGTTATAGTGATGGCCAGAATACAGTTTTAGTGCTAAAAGTAACATGAAGCTGTTTGGGACCCTGGTTGCATTGTGAGTGTCTCCTCTTTGTGTCTTTCTGGATGGAGGTGTGTAAATTCACCATGAGGACAGTGAGTGAATGTTCATGGTACAGTAGCATGACATTTGAAATAAGAAATAATGGAGTGAGCCCATGCAGAAATGGCACAGCACAGGCCATGCTATACGGCCAAATACAAAACAGACTTGAGAAGAGGAGAAGGGAGTGTCCACTTGGTTTGACATACATTTCTGATGAAAAGTGCAACCTTAGTGCAAGTTTTTTTGTTCATTGGAAACATCAAATGTATAAATCAGACTCCATTCGCTCTTGTAAAAATTACAATGTTCATTATTGAATATTTGATTTGTGTAATGTTATTCCATACACCTGAGATATATTATAACAATCTATCCAAAGAGGAAATGTGCATATTTGTCCTGGACTCAGGAGAAGTGAAGCGTGTGGAAATATTCAGGGCTCTACATGCATTCTGACTTGTTCAATATCTCTGTGGCTCCAGTTTTCACATTCAACCTCCCTGCGCCTGTAACTCTATCTGTCTGCTGGCGTATGAGGCCCCTGGCATGACCAGATAATACAACACAGATCTGCATTTCTCATATTAAAATGATCTTCCCCTCTTTCTACTTCAGACGAGATCCTGAACTGCTTTACACCCCCTGTAGCATTTATAACACATCTAAAATAAAAAAAAGAAAAAAAGAAAACATGGTATTCTAAAGCCCCCCATCAAAGCGTAAGTCCGATTTGAATTAGGTCCCTCTAAAACTTCACTGCTGTTTTTCTAGAAAAGAGTTAACTAACCCTGTTCCAACTTCCAAACAGAAAATCAGACTTAGGTTCCAATCAGATTAGGTTGCACAGTTTATATCTGATAGATCTAATGAAAATCAGAAATAGATGTTTAACCAGAAGTGGACCTGAAGTGAAGTGAGAAACAAAGCTGTTCATATCGCACTTCTGGTTGATATAGATCTTTGAGTTTGTTTACTTACTAACTGGACCAACACTATTTGGCAGACCTGGAAGAGAGATGAGATAAAAGATCATATTAGCAACAGTAAATAGCACTAGCAATACAACAAATAGCACTTTTAAAATGTAATAAAATGCAATAATAACAAACAGAACATTAATAATTATGTCTATAAAATATTATTTCTAGACAAATAAATATTAATACAAATATTAATAAAAACATCTACAATGCACAAAACATGTAATTATAGTTTTTCTATATGACGGAGAACTCTTGGAAACAATGCTCTGGTGGCAGAAAGAGAACTGAACTCACGCCCCTGCCATGTGCCATCGATCTAGTGTGCGCCATCTAATCTCTCTCCCTGAGCTCTGCTTCACAGAGACAGTTAAGAGCCAAATTTATGACCTTTGGAAGTAGAGCTGAGAAATTACTAGGAAAATGAAGGCTGCAGGCACCTCCAATGAACACGTGTGAAGACAGAAAGATAGCAAGAGGGAAGAGAGTGGAGAGGTCAACCTGCCCAGGGAAATATATGCCTTGGTATTCACATCTGCCAATACAAAAGAGTCTTTCCTTGAAGAAATTCAGCGAGAAATCTTGCACACTTCCTGCCCTCTTAATCTTATAAGTGCACTAATAGCCATCATGGAACTCCACCATGCTTTGTTTCCATTTTCAACTTGCGCGGCCCCCTAACATGGTTTTGCCTGGCCCCTATAGCCCCCCTTGTTGACTCCCAGGGGGGTGCCCCATGCACCAGTTTGAAAGCCTTCCTGCCCTTTTAGAGTTTAATTTTTACTAGTCTATATTATGCCAATTATAGCACAGTGCAACAGCAATACATTTCTCTCTCTCTCCCTCTCCCCTCCTCTCTCTCTCTCCCTCTCCTCTTCTCTCTCTCTCCTCTCTCGCTCTCCTCCTTTTTTTTCTGGGGAAAAAGTGGTTGCAATGTTTCCCCTTGGGCAGTTTTTTTTTTTCGGGTGATTTATTTTTACTTTTGGCTAACACTTGGCTACCCTCTTTTCAATGTGAGTCTATGAGATGAATTTTTGTTATTTTTTTTACTTGCAAGTCATGAATGGAAAAATTATGTCCTCATATTGCTGCTGCATCTGACACCCACCAGAAACCCACATAACAGACGTCTCATACACTCTAAACCGCATCAAACCAGTGTAAACACACACCTCCCCCCTCCTAGCACCCTGCACCCGCTCCTCCCCTTGCTTTCCCATCCAGTCAGGCTTTAGTCATGGTTGCACATTCCATCCCCCACAATTCGATTAAGTGCATACACTCCCATTTTATTTTATTTATTTATTCCCTCTCTCCTCTTTTGAGTTTGGACAGTGCCCCGCCCCCCCCCCCGTCCTCCTGGAGACGGAAGGTCAAAATATCATGTGGCCACCATTTCCCATAGGATTACCTTTTTCAATCACAGCGGGTTTCACCCCCGTCACACTTCCTGAACTCTCCATTAAGGGTTGGGGAATCAGTAATCCGAATGGGGAAGGCCCTGATGCAGAAAACACTAGCTGGCTTATGTTTATTGCCCTACTCCATTGATTTTTTACCATCTGAACTTCTGCGCTTCTGGGGTTTACCTCCCCAATCCCCCCCTCCCAGGATCAACATTGATGGCAGGATTTTTTTTGGTGGTGTGCTAATGAAGACACTTTCTGAAAGTTTTCATTTGAACCTTTTTCCGTATTTTTACTGGTAGTTTTTTGACCACTTTTATGTAAACCTGGCTGTTTAACCCCTGAACTAAGATCGGACAAATGTGAAAAAAACAAATTGTTTACCTCTTGAGGCTTTGTCCACTGTTGGAAACGTAACCTTAACGGACAATATGTCACCTTAAAACTACCCCTAAAAGGGGCATATTTAAGTATCTTTAGATAGGGGTAAATAAGGTAGAACGATGTCCCACCAGTGACGTGCTGTAATACCTCAAAGGAGTGTATATATATATCATAAATATGCCATATATACTTGTATATACTTATTCTCCTTCCTTCTATTCATATTTTAAACAAATACTTCCTTGATTTTGTGCAAATCCACTTTTCCATAAATTAATAAGACCCTTTTCTCACAATCAAGCAATTATGCTGACAAAATACACCTACAATGTTGTATGAACCTGCACAGAATGATAAAGAATAGACAGTCTCTTGGGGGAAAAATCCATCCACACACACCTAAACACATGCTATACTGACAGTTAATTTTTCAGGCTTCTTCCCAGAGGTTGACGGGACGTAATTAACCCAACCTGGGCAAGATACCAGATCTGTCCTGCCCTACATAACACACTCACTCGCCTGCCAAGTCATCCAGCTTGAGGGATTCCTGCTGGACAGCATGAAAATTGTGACGACTTCCCTTTTTTCCCATTTGAAATCTGTTCCTTAACTGCCCACTTCCATCGCCAGCGAAAGGACTAAACCCTCTGTGATGCTTTATTTCATGTTTCATGTTGGAAACAGAACTAGTTGAATTGCTAGTGGCCTCATTATTGTTGTTGTGGTAGAACAACATCTTGACCTTCACAGAGTCTCATCTGTTTGCTTTTTCTGCCCACCTGGACATTCCGGTAACGCTTATCTACAAAATTTCTACCCTAGGCAAAGTTTGTAATTACTTTCCCTGGCCGCTTAGAGCTCCTGGCCATCCATCATCCGTTTTCTACCCGGATTTGAGCTGTGACATGCACAAGCAACCGTGTGGCTCAAAACAGAAGGAAATGTGACAATCCACACCTGTGGAACTTGTTGTCCAACCTCTGCTACAGTAACGGCGCCCCCATCTGAATGTTTTACAGAGCAGAGTGAATAGATTTGTACGGGAGATGGCAAATATGAAAAAGTGACTGCAATGAGTCACAGTTAAGATTCTGGGAATGCGACGCATGGCAGAAAATCCTGTGATGGAAGAAACAAATATTTGAAAGAGAGATTACCGTTGCAGCAGCACAGAGAAATATGTGGAAAAGTCAGTGTAAACAAACCAGGTCTCATGGGGGAATAAGGAGAACATAACACAAAACAAAGAAAGAGAAAAAAAGACAGAAAGAGAGAGTGAGCGTAATATGCTTTCGGAGCTGACACTACGAGAGTCAAGATGGAAATGGAAACCGTGGGGGTTGTGGAGGATATGCAGCCAGGGTGGAGATGTTAAAATGAATAATTAGATAACACAAACGAAACAAAATACCCTATCCTCTTCTGGGACCACCCAAAAAAGAAAAAAGTTTTGCACCTGTCCTTCAGATAGCACTAATTAGAGTCAGCCCGTCACGCAGTTGGGAACGGAGTATTGAGGACACACTTGAAATTAACACTTCAAGATTGTTTTTATGTTACAAAACAAGAAAGGCAAACCACCTTTTCCTACAGGACCTCAAACACTTGGCCCCTGCTGGCTGGAATCTTCCCCTTCCTCCTCTGAAGTGTTTTGCCTCTTGTCTATAATAGAAGTTTTTTGCAGGTCCGGAGGCGTGGACCAGGGTGATGGGAGGGGTCAGCTTGATGTTTCAGCCCAGACGAACCGTTTGATTTCAAAGGACGGCAGTCCTAACACACTACCATCTGGCAGCCCTATACTTTTGTAACTATTTTAAAAAAAAACCCCCCAGCCTCCCCCCCAAGTCCCCCCCCCCCCCCGGACACCTAACGGAGGCCGTTTGATAATCCTTTACTCTCATTGGCTACTGTCCATCTCCAATGTGGTTGGGCCTGTCCCCCCCCTTCGCTAGCTAGGCTGAACGAAGAAAATGATGTTTTAATTTATGATCTCCTCCTCTGGTGGATCCCGCCTCCTAAGTGTTGTGATTTTCATGGCTCTGGAATTTTGTATCCAAATAATTAAATGTTAAAAAGCTGAAAAATCAATAAGTCGCATAAAATCTTATATCATGTTCAGCTTTTATCCTCGCGGACTGAAGCCGAGGTCAATGAGGAGCGATAAAAACCTTTACTGAAACCGTGTCGGGACACATCTCTCTCTTTAAGTGCTTTGATTGGGAGTAATTTACAAGGCCAGACCGGGTTGATTTGAATTTTCATTTGCACAGTTTAATCCTGCCAGGACAAGAGGAATTAGTCAGTTCTCTGTAAAGAAGTGCTGTCTTAAACCACAGAGTATTACTCAGCAGAGATGTGGAAAACAATTAGCATTGCTTGCTAATCCTCACGGCGCATTTTTAAATGTAAGCGGGGGGTTGCTGATCGCCCACGGTCGCTGTGTTTGGGAAACAGCAGGCACGGTGCAAATCAGATCTTATTTTGACTCACGTCATGAAATCCTACATCAGTCTGACAAGCTATAAAACAGAAACATTAGTCAAGTTTAAGAAGGCATTTTAGATTCAGATCAGCATGGGCCAGAACATTTTGTGTGAGTCCCATTGCCACCTTTTCCAGGAAGGAGAGAAAATGGGGGCACCCTCATCACTTCCCCTCTCCTCGAGAGCAGAAATGGTCTGTCATGGCTAATTCTTGAACTGATCGCTCTCTGACTCGCCGTTCGGATGTGAAGCGAGAACCTAGCCACTTCCAAGAAGTGTGAGCGTGCTTTGACGAAAAGTGATATCCAATGCTCTTTCCTCAATCTCAAGCTTGACTGTTCCAGATGTCTGACCCGACTCAGACCAACAGAGGAAATCAGACTATGCCCTACATGACAAAAAAGGAAGAGGTACACTACAACAATATATATATATATATATAATATATATATATATATATATATATATAATATATATATATATATATATATAGTGACGAGTTGGCTGCCTCCCCCTAATTATCAGCATCAGCCCGTCCCTTAATCGCCACCCTTCGCCAGGCTCCCAACAGGAGTGGGTGCGTGAAAGAGCCAAGGGGCTTGGCGGCGAGTGTTGAGCACAGCCTGAAGCGAATGGAAGGCCTCATCACGCCGGCTGTAAAGGCCGAAATTGCACGCCTCCACTCAGGGGAAGAACACCCACGGTCTTCTTTCCCACTACCCTTCGCTAGACCTATCGAGTGCCCAGAGCTAGGCTGGGTCCTAGTGGGTCCAGGAAAGGGAGCGTGAGGGGATCTCCGTGCCGACGAAGATGACGAGGCTTCCGGAATAGAAGAATCGCACACGTTACACAAGGCCGTCGGACGGATGCCGGGCCGTCTAGTCCCTTCAGCCCCGTGGGCAGAGAGAAGGAATGAAGCCGCTTGAAAAGTTGCCGCCGCCCCCCTCGTGCCCTGGACCGGAGAGGGGAGTGCGTGCAGCTGCCGGACTCCGCCCCTTACCTGGACCCTTCCTTCCCGAAACACTGCCCCACTTTCACGAACCCAGCAGCATGACGAGGACACCAGATCCGCTGTTTATTTCGAACACTCTTTCCCTTTGGACACTTTATTCCCTGTTTTTATGTTATTTTTCTGTTAATAAACGCCACACCCACTGTGTCTGTCGTTTGCTCCTCCCACCACAATATATATATATATATATACACAAACATATATATATTATATATATCTATTATAATTGTATATACAGTATATTGGATGATTGCCGTTGTTTTGTGTAGAATAGTGTACAAAAATCTACAATACTACTTATAGGATAAAAATAGCACCATACTGGACATACTCACTCTATTTTTACTGCTAGTTTTTTCATTTACTCCATTTGTCTCCATTGTCCTACCACATGGTGTCAAGCACATAGAACTGTTGTAAAATAAGCTGCAATTGGTTTTAAAATGACAAACTGCCTTTCTTCTGTCTGAAATATTGTTTAATCAAATTATTTTTAATCCAAAGTGAATGATCTAAGAGCCTGTCTTTTGCAGCATTATTACGTTATGGATTTCTCACTCTCCTCACACAGGACCATAATAAGGGGTTTAAGGTGAGGCTGTGTTTTATAGTGGGTTCAGAGTCTGTGTTTTTTAAAAATAATGCCCTGTCAAAAGGACATGACAGTGACAGTACAAAACAAAACACTCCACCGGCTCCTAGAGAGTCGTGAGGTACAACAGCTGCCAGGAGTCATGCGTCGCTCCACTCCACACATGCATGTAAAGACAAACAAACACACACTCAAACCTGCTCAAGACTGAAAATAAAGTTTTGGTCATATCTGTGGTATGTGCTGCTGCTTTAGTCCCAGAAGCATATGGTGAGTGTTTAATAGTGCTAGTTAAACCTCACGTTCCTCTGTCCTCCCCTGAACCCCACCCCCCCCTCGGGCATAACATGATGATATGTGGGATTGAAGGCTCTGTCTACCTGCCATTAAATTTCTGTAGGGTGGTGTTAGTCGGTCAAGGCTGAGGAAAATTACAGCCAGTTCACCAGTGATTGTCTAAAAGAGCTGTAACGGTCCTTCTTGTTATAGTTGGCTAACAATGATTGACAAGTATTGGTGTGTTCTTGATAAGATCGGTTCAAACAAGTATTCACTGATCTGTTGGAGGGTAATAACACTCTGCTCTAAAGCCGAATTAGTTTCAACCTAAAAGCAAAAGCTCTGTCACATTTACTTACTCCACACATGCGACCATTTTAAACCGTGTGTGATTAGTCGTCTTTTTGTTTGTTTTAGGGTTTCAGGATGTAGTTTTTCTGTTGGGTTGTAAAACTTTTATGAGTGCTTGAATTAGGAGCTTTGTCGTAGAGCAAGAAAAAGAAGGAGACATATCACATAGAATTCGATTTCACTGGAGAATATTTTGCTTTGGGATAATAATGTTTGTATACAAACAAATAACGTATTTTTTCTCTAAATGATCCCAGTAAGTATCAAATCACCACCGCTTTTTGGACTTAATCACTTAATCTCAGAGCAGTACACAATAACAAACATTTAGTTTGTAATGTGTAATGTTTGATAGCCTTTCTTAGAAGTTTAGAAGTGACTGTGTTGTTCAACGTTCGGTGTCAGAGTTCCTGTGAGGACCTGGTTTTAAACTGGAAGTAGGGTAATGGCTTCTGGGGAGACACCATGAGCGCATTGTGAAAGGTAGGACAGCAGTAAGAGAGATGGTTTATGGTCACGAGTAAAAGGACATGTGAGCCTTGTTATCCACAAACACAGAGCCCATATTGTTCTTTTCAGTATGTGGAATGGGAAAGTTTGTGTATGTTTGTGTGTCAGTGTGTACTCACAGATATTTGCTGTGCCCTTGGGGATGGGGAGATAGGATCCTGCACTCCAAGCTCTGGCCTGATAATTCCTCTTACAGCGGCCACAGTCAGGCCCCGTGGTGTTGTGCTCACACTCGCAAGTCAGTCTCTCTTTGTCATAGATGCAGCTGTTGGCATGAAGGTTGCACTTGCACCTGTCACGGTGAAAGAAAAAAAAGAGAAATAAGAAATAAAACATATGCCCTTGTGGATTTTCAATCGTGGAGTTCAATTACACCCGTGCGGGAGAAAAAATTGGAACCAGCACTTAGAGACCAGAGTGACCTTGTAAATCATTTGCATTTCAAGTAAACGTGCATCTACATGTGGAGGTATTCTGAAGCTTCCAGAAAGTGACTTCAAAACCTTGCACATGGTGTCAAGGATTCTGCAAAATCCACATCATTATTTTTCTGTTTTTTCTTTCCTCTCGAAAGATAGGTGTGTGTATTTATAAGTTATGACTGACTCAACTGGAAAAAAAGAGAGTGAAATAAAAGGTCACACCTTCAATGAGAGAAAGAAAACAGTTAAATAATATAAAAAATTAAGTGCTGTATATTTGGCGTATATGTTGCAGACTTTGATTATTTACAGAATTTTTGCTATATATATTCTATTTAATATCAATAAATCCTGAAGCACGTGTGAATGTTTTTAATCCTCAGAGGCAGTCATGTTTTAAATGTTTTGGTAATACATTCAGTATGTATGGTACTGTAACTAAAGGGACAAAACCCCACTGCCAAGGGTATAAATTTGATACGTACCTGATACAAACTATGCAGGGAGGTTTGCTCCCCCATTTCTTCTCTAAGCACGGAAATTGATTTTGTATGCAGGAAGGCAAAACGTAATAGCGGTGAGGTTTCGTGAATGGTCTACGAATAGCTGAAGTGTGTATATGTGACAAGTGCAAAAAACAGTACATATGAGTAAGGTAAGTAGCATGTGTTGAACTGATGGCTCGCGTAACTGAGCTAGAATCGAGTTAGGCACTTATAGGAACATGTTATAGGTTAACGAGAGAGGGTGTGCACTTGGTGTGATTTTGTTCACATGTCTATTGCCTGTAGGTGTTAAATCTTGACTCCATAAATGTTAACAAATAAGAATGTCGACAAGTTGAAACATACTGTCGCTTTATGGAAAAGAGGGAAGATGATAATTTTTCGACCTCATTTACTGAACACTACTCTTGACTATTATTAAATCAATAGTGGTCTTGTTCTTATCGCCCACCTTGTTTCCCCACACAGTGAGTTAGTGGAGTAAGTGTGACAGTGTCAACGAACTACTTATGTGATGTTGGCATGATTAGGGAAATAAAAAGAAGAGGAAGACAGATGGAAATAGAAAAAAAAAGAAATTGGCATGCTACTATAATATGTAAGGATGAAGGTATTTCGAAAATTAATAACTTGGCCCTGAATGAGCCTACTCATAGTGGGAAATGTTTCATCACTATAAATATTTTACATTATTATTACAGCTGAAATAATACCCTGTGGTAATAAACATCAAGTCACATATTACAGATTAAAGTAACATTTAAAAAAAATAAAAAGCTGATCAGTCGCTAGTCTTTGATCTAACTTTTTCCAGAATGAGGCTCCTCACGGATTACGGACATAACCAGGTATTCGCGGCCTATATCTAAGTGTTGTCTCTGTTTGAGTAATCTGTGTTTTGTAAGTTCCCTGTACTGTTGTTGCGCTCTGGGCCCACTTCCCTTGGATGTCTGCCGTCTCTCTTTCTGTGTGGGCACAGAGGAGCATTATTAAAACCATTAAAACTGGTGTGTCCGAAGAGATGCGCGTGCAGGGGCTGATAAATGTGATGCACCGAATCACGTTTGGAAGTGACAAATGACTGCTCAGTCCCCGCAAGTATACACGGGCGGAATAAATGAGAGGGCATTATTCTCCAGACACGCTGATTTACATCTCATTATCTATAGTTTTTTTTATTATTATTTAATTTAACAGAAGGGCATGTCAAATCTCAAGATTCTAGGACATTCTCTTTAAAACTGGCACCTGTCAGCCAAGCATGAATCTGTGAAATGTCAGCAAGCTTGCACACATAAAATCTCCCACCAAATAATGACATATGATGCAAATTAGTCACTGATAGTATAGTGGGTCATTAAACTGCATATAAACAGTGAGTAATAGACTTCTGAGACATATTAAAACTACACAAGAGTAAAAACCATAAAACAGGGTGTTTTACAGTGACATGCAACAATTCAAGCAATGAAAAAGGGATAATTGTTTAGTAGAAAATTGCATTGCAATGAATGGCTCACAAGGCCTGAACAACAAGGCTGTCCGTGACTGAACAAAAAACAAAGCCATCGGAGCGCAAGGAGTAAAGGCATGCGATTAGGCAATTCTGAATGAGGCATCATGTCTGTTCAGGTGGAGGTCTCAGATTCACGCTGCCTCCTTGAGCTTGACCTTCATATCCTATTACACCCAGGTAAACATTTAATCACAGTGTGATAGGGCAGAGCTGTGCTGCTGATGTATGAAGGTGACACAGAAGGGGCCCGCCGGGTTCTTGCCGTCGCATGGTAGCATCGCTAACAGAACCGAAACATTATCATTAGCCAGTCTCGTCACCAGGGGCGACGGGGGCAATAGCGTCACCTCGAGAAGCACCAGTAAAAAAGAAAAAAAAAAAAAAAATATATATATATATATATATATTATATATATATAATATATATATAGACTAATGCCAAAGCTGCTCTCCAGGGCTCCACCATAGAAACTGTCTGTCTTAATTTAACCAGGGCTATGCCATATTCACAAACACTACCTTGTTCTGATAAAGGATTACAGTGCATGTGCAGTTTGCTTGTGAGTTTCCACAACAGTCTAATATGTTGAGGGACTGTCCCCTCAAAAAGGACAATTATATAATCAGTTACTCACCTTCATGTCATTCCAAACCTGTATGCATTTCTTTCTTCTGTGGAACATAGAAGACATTTTGAAGAATTTTGGTCGCATCAAATTCCATAAAATCTTGGACGCACAAGAAAAGTATATTACCTAAGAATGATGATGGAACATGAAGATTGCACTGATGGCTATGGTTATCAACATATCAGAAACATACCAAAATATCTTCTATGTGTTTCAAAGAAAAAACAAAAACAAATCATGCATAAACACTGTAAAAATTATTTAGCAGTTTAGTTGTTTCAATTAATTTTTTTTAAGTTACAACTATAGGTTTTTGAATAGCAGTAATAATAGCTTTTGTCTTCTATAAACAACCCTGCAATAAGGATAGATTCAAATATGTTAAATTTGCTTTTTTGTTGTTGTTCTAATTTCATGTGATATGTAGTTTAAAAGCCTCATCTGGATTGTAAAGTATGGCTTTGGTAATTGAAACGTACTTGTCATGCCATTTGACTTTCTCTGTAAAGATTCATTTTTATTATTTTACAGTGTTGTTTTAACATGTTTCTGCATTTTTCATGTTTATGATATTCTGGAATTACTGAAGATCAGCGCAGAATTCAATGATCTTGTGGATGGACCGCAGGAAGTTCTTCTGCAGTTGTAGCCATCAAAGTGCTATGCAGACATAATGGAAATGACATTCACATTGTAGAGCTTGGACAAAGTTGTAAGTAAATGTATTTACTTTACAAGTGGACATATTTATTGGAGTCTGTAAGCTTTAAGATTGTAATGCACACTTTAATGCTTCCCTTTGTTTTTATTAAAGCACACAGGTTCTGAGCAGGTTGGATACAGTTGAAATTATAGTTCTGGGTGACCAAAGTGAGCACCATTAATCTGCAGTGATGTGTTCCTGGTAATAGAAGAAGAAATCTAGGTGATCTGGGGCTGTAACACATTGTGGCATTGTGTACTACGTTAGACTATCCAGTAGTGCTGGGCGGTATACCGGTTCATACCGAATACCGGTGTTTATTTTTGTTATGATATGAATTTTTAAAATACCGCAATACCGGTGTATGTTGCTTAAACAACGTTCGGAACGCGACACTGTTTGAAAGGGGTCACTTTTCACTGTTGCACTGTGGTGAGGGAACAGCTGTTATGTGTTACTAAGCGTGAAAGTTCCTAAACTGAAGCTGTAGATCTAATAGAATGTGATGACACAGAAGAACTCATCCACAATATCCACATTGACCACCACAAATATCCACCGCCCCCTGCCATCAACTCCCAACCAAGCAACAAAACGATGAGTGAGCCGCAACTTTAGCACTAGATTTAGCAACTTTCAGACCCTTTTAGCGCTTTTTTCCATAGAATATTCATACTGACAAACCTAGCGACTTTTTTGGATAAACCTTAGCTATGGTTCAGTTGGAAGATTTCACCAGTGCTGTCCCGCGAACGCGAGGTCTGACTTTCCCGGAGAAGTGTCTCCTTTCTCGGCATCTGTTCTGTGCAGTGAGCGGCAGAGAAGTAGCGCATTCAGTTGGCCGCACCGCAGCCGACTCGTCAATAAATGAGTACAAAACACAGTTTCCTAGCACCTGTCGCTTACTGAATTTTTGGAATTATAAATATGAGAGTAGTTCATATCACATGCACTTTTTTGTTTGTTGTTTTTTTTGTTTGTTACTCAGACGCAGGCAGTGCGCTGCATGAGACAAAAAAGTAATATAGCCAAAACAACCGCATAGCCGCTCTTTAGTGTAGATGCATGTTGATTTTATCAGACGATGCCGCGATTTATAAATGAGAGTGACTCCTGGTTAACATATATTAAAAGGGGTTGTGTTTAGTCACTGATTAGTGTAGTATTTTTTGACAATATTCACTCATCATGACAGTAATATAGGGCATTCTAAGTCAATATACTGCAGTATTCCTCTCTCAATCAGTAGAAAATATGGATAACACCCAGTCATGCATGAAAAAAAAAAAAACCGTCATGTACCGTGAAACCGGTATAATTTTGAAAAATACCGTGATATAAATTTTTGGTCATACCGCCCAGCACTACTATCCAGGACTTGTCACAGCACTTAAAGGCAAAATTGTTTGATTTTTATTTTTGCTTTGTGTTTTAACGTTTTCATTCAAGCAGTTTTTGTTTTTCACATTCATTTACACCTATATATATACTTTTCAGGCAGTGTAGTGTTAATATGTGAATGGATAATTCGTTAACAAAAAGATTTTGTCATGTTAACTGTGCTGAAGTTTATTTAACTCTTAAGGCAACCATGTAAACTTTTTAGGTAATTTTTATAATAAGCTATATGTACAGTAGTTGAGTGAACTTAAATTTTAAAGTTTACTTAATCCTATTGATTGCTTGAATAAATTGATGCAATATTTAATTCAACATTATGACAACAAAACAATGAATCTTTAAAAAAATTATCCTTAATTCTAAGAACAAATATTAGTTGAAGCAACAAAATCACTATATTTGTAATAATTTAAATTCTTAGTTCCAATTAACCTTTTTAAGTTAAACCAGGTTTGGAATAACATGAGGGTGAGTAAATAAACACAGATTTTTTTATTTTATTTTTTATTTTTTGGTGGACTATCTACCCCTTTAAAGAAATATTTGGAACCAAAATTCTGTCATTACTCACCCCATGTTCTTACTTCTGTGGAGTTTTATGTGTTGCTGATGGTCCATGATATTCTTTTCTATACACTAATGGCTGTCAAGCTCAAACATTTACACTTTACTATATTACAAGTCTTCTGAGCAGTGCAAGTTCAAAGACTGAAGTTTTGTATTAGTACTGAAAATCTCCCCTCACAGACACTCTTTAAATCTACATTCCCATCCTTGTGTGGATACGTATTCATGTGACAGAACACTGTCACAGATTGTTTTGAAGGGAATTTTCACCCAAATTTCTAGAAATCAGTGTTCACAGCAGAGGGTGCCAAAATCGGTCATGAGGCCGGGGTCCTGTCATGTAGTTGAAGACTACGAGTACAACCCGACAAATTAGACCCCCCACCACTCTGTGAATCCACGACTAATCAAGCACTCACTTACTAGGCATCTTAGAGAAACTGTCCCAGCAGGTGTTGTCAAGGCAGTGGAGCTAACTCTGCAGGACACCGGCCCTTCATGACCGAGTTTGGGCACCTCTGTTCTACAGAATAAAATGCATACAGGTTTGGAACAATATGATGCCAGAATCTTCTTTTGCTTGTTTTGTGAACTATTCTTTGGAATAAATGTGGAAATCATTGTGAATAATTAAATGTGTAATTCTAGTACATGGGTTGTGTGGTCAAACAGATGGCTAAGATGATACAGAGAAGAATAATGAAGGAGGTTTTTGTTCAGTCAGCTTTGAGTCTAACAAAAAAGTTTAAAAGCTAAATGTCCT
Organism: Sinocyclocheilus anophthalmus; assembly: GCA_018155175.1. Classification (NCBI taxonomy): domain Eukaryota; kingdom Metazoa; phylum Chordata; class Actinopteri; order Cypriniformes; family Cyprinidae; genus Sinocyclocheilus; species Sinocyclocheilus anophthalmus. The sequence continues at coordinate 1,209 of JADLZN010002671.1, read as the reverse complement.
CCTTGAAAGGCACTGGACTATGGCTGTGAATACGTGTTATTTATTTATTCTTTTTTTGACAATACTTGGCTGCAGGGCAGATTGTCTGTGTAGCCTACAGAAAAGATTGTAAACCTGATTTGACAATAGAAGCACAAGTACAATCCATTGTAGTTGGCTCTCTTAAATAGGGTCCCCCTTTCTAACTGGACCTCTTGAAATAAGGAGCTCATTCGGTGTCATCCATCCTGTTCATAGTTGTCCTATATCTGCTTTTGCGCGCAGTTCGGAAACCGACAACAAAACCTGAAGCTAGTCGGGTTAGCACAGCCGTCGTTGTGCGCCGTATCTTCTGACTTACAGGGGGATAATATAGCAATATCTCCAAACATGAAGCTTACACATGCACGGCTACTCATGCTGATCAACCACAAACAGGTGCTGAGCGTAAGACAGATGGCTGTGAGGAAGCTAAGGAAAGGTGAAAGGAATTGTTTGTAATTGAATGTGCATGGGTGTTTTGTAGCACACAGAGGACCAAGGTCACAAGACCTCACTAAACATAAACTGTTGTTCAGTCAGTGTGAGGAAGAAACCATGTTGTGCAAGTTTTTGAAGATGATGGCACAACAGGACATACACTAATAATTATACTACGTTTTTGTTTTTTTAAAGACTGTTTGTGTAGTAACTGGTGGGTATGGCATGTGCTCGGAAGAACTTGGAATAATGGCCTTATAACAGTAGAAAAAGAAATTATGTCCTTCGATGTTGCACAAGAAGGCAGAAAAGCAAATTTTTTTGTTTTTTTTTTGTTTACATTTTTTATGAAAGCCTTTGGAATTTATATAGTGAACATTGCTGTGTCAATTGGGCCACAAGGACTTGTAGCAGTACAGGCAAAGTGCTATGGTTCTGAAATGGGCCCAAATTTCCCAAATGCAGAACTCACGTCTGTAGCCATTCAGGTGTGGTATCTTGGGCTTTTCAAGGAACAATGGCTGAGCTTTTGAAGCAGATGGGAAAACTGCAGTGCTGGGCAGTGCTTCTTTCAAACATCCAGTTACTTTGAAAACATTCAAACTCACACATCCTGGCCAGCAGTGTGTTACTTTTCTGTACTTCATCTTTACTTCTTACCATCCATCAGTAATTTCGTTCAGAAGCATCTGAACTTGTTTTCCAGTTGTTGACGATGTTGTCTGAATTTTGATGATGGTTTATTTTCTT
>JADLZN010002670.1:0-32060 GCA_018155175.1 Sinocyclocheilus anophthalmus | reverse complement strand
TCACATACATATCTGGTCATACTTTGAGTACTTCGAGTGAGCTACTTGCTTGACCGTTAAAAAATGTGGTCTTTGTCAGATTTTTAACTTTGCTATTAATGACACTGTTGGACTACAGCCACTACTTTAAAATGCCAGACGTTGAACTGTTAGTCCAAAAAATTGATTTAAACATGAAAAAAAAAAAAAAAAAAAACAAAAAAATAAAAAACAAAAAAAAAAAAAAAAAAAAAAAAAAAAAAACAAAAAAAAAAATGAAAAAAAAAAAAAAAAAAAACAATAAAAGAAAAAATAACAAATTTTGAATTAATATTAAAAAACTAAAAATGTAAAAACGATAAAAAAAACTCCAAAAAAAATCAAATTTATGAAATAATAAAAAAAAAAAACCTTAAATCTAGAGGCACTGCTTTTTGAATGATTCATTCTGGCAATTTAGTTGAGCATATTTCCGTGTTTTTAATCTATTAAATCTCCTTTTAAAAATATAAGACTTAAATTCCCACCATTCCCTCTAATGTTTCAGTGGCATGTTTCCATGACGATAAGTGCTTTAAGCACATGAGGGCTGATGTGCTTTGCTTGATGGTTCAGGTCAGTAGGCTAAAATCTTTAACAAGTCAGGCCTTGTTGGTTTGCCAGAAATAGACTGTGCATTTGTTTTGTGTTAGACACTAGCAATCCAATTTAGCTGATCTCTTTTATGTACACTCAGCTTTGGTGTCTTGTAAAGAGCGTAACATTTTCTTGTTCCCTTCCTTGGGAGTTGCAAAGAGAGTCAGAAACATGACTTATCTCTCAGCCTCCTTACAGAAGTTTATGGCACACACACTGCTGTGTCTTACATTTTTGTGTGTGTTTGTTTTGCTGTCTGATATACTAGCATTCTGTGGAGAGAATATATTGGCAGACCTGTTGCAGAAGCAAATGTAAGCCTACTCTTCAGGCATTTCTCAGCATGATGCAGGTGAAACTGAGAAAAATGGCAAGCTTTTGACGTTTTCCGCACTACCACTAGTACTGCCCCAAAATGCCAAAGGTGGACGGGCAATGGAGGAGTAGAGTGATGCTTGCCAAGCCAGGGTTGTATGAAATTCTGAACTAAAGATCTATCTGTATGTCTATTTATCATAAAGCTGACATTAAGTGGAAATTGCCTTTCTAATGGAGATCATCTTTTCTTCCCTATTATGCAGCGATGCCCACAACTAGGGCCCTTGGTCCAAATTTGACCCGTGATGACCTTTGATTTTCCCTGCCATGCCATATGCTAGAGGAGGGGAAAAAATGATGTGAAAAAAAAAAGTTATTTAAATAGTTTTGTTTATAATTTTTTTTTATGAATTAATCATAATTAAGTCATACATTTTAATTTAATATAGTTAGATATAATTATACTATGTTTAACAAATACAACATTTACTTTTGGCCCACAGCCGTCAATCAAGTTTGACTTGATTGTTGACTTGTTTTTTTTGTTTTTTGCCCTTTATATATTAAAAAATAATAATAATAAATTGGCCACTCTGTATGTAATATTCGAGGGCATGGATAATTAATAATAATAACACAATTAATATTGGCATTGTCCGCATTTGTAAATACTTTTGTAAGTGTCTGCTAAATGACTAAATGTATATGTAATATAAATGGATAAGTCATTTACAATAAAAACTGGGACATTTCATAAAAAAATGGATTTGAATGGATTTGGGGAAATCATTGTCAAAAATATTGGTCCATAAACCTTTCAAACATTTTTTAAACCATTTTCAAGCAAGGTTTGTCCAAGGCAACATTCAAAGTTTTGACATGTTGAAATGTTTAACATCAAAGTTTTTGTTATTTTATTACAGTTATTTTAATTGTACTTCTTTACATTCAAATTTGAATTTGAATTCTATTTACTGTTTGCCCCCTCAATTTATATCCAGCAAATGGAATTTAAAAGGCATTCTCATTCCATAAATGGCATACAACCCTGTTGCATGCATCACTGATCATACGGAAAAACACAGATCCGGTTGTTGTAAAGGGTCTCATTTTCTCAGCCTCCCACTTACTATAGAGGAGTAATTTTTCACACCGTGATAAAAAACGAGGAGTTGAGTGTCAATTTTCATCAGGGTGTTGTTTTAGCTGCATGCACGTGTGACTTTTTGTCCGTGGATGTGTGTATATGTGTCATGAGAGAACAATTTGAGGTGTTAAAAAAATGCATGTGCTAATTGCACCAAGCCTATTTTTATGAAAATGCGTTAGCATATGTGCCTAGTGGAGGGTGGAGTAATTTATTTCCACTTGTCCTTCGATATCATGGCACCCCACAGAGCTGAACTTTCACTCCACTCTGGAGATATTGATTGAAAGCATATCAAATGGGGCCTATTGTTCTCATGGGTGGATTGCTAGATTTGTCCCCTATTTAAAGGATTCCTCGTAAACACGAATGTGTCATGTATCTATATCCTTGGCATCGCTTCGCACAGACTCATTGCGAGCCGCTCAAGGCGCCGTCTCTTCACCAGGTGAATCATGTAGAAGTATTTTTGGTCTGGGACTTTTTAAAGTGTACAGATGCCAAAAATCCAGGCAGGAAAGAGAAAGGGCTGTTCCAGAGGGCTTGTTACTGTGCAGTGACTAACCAACATCGCCTCCAGCTAGAGAAGCAGATTCGGAAGCCGCCCCCCACACATACACATACACATACATGCACACACACACACACACAAGCTCCTGGTGTTCTAGCTCAAAGTCACCACCGGCCATGACAGAGCTTGGCTTAAAGAAAAACAGACGAATCTCTCTTACCTCTAGCTGCAGAAGCACATGTGCGACTCGCTCAGCCTTTTTCAAGCCAATGATTAATGAGCTACACCTTTCTGTACAGCATTTTTTCATTTTATTTTTTACATGTTCACCCCAGCAGGGCATTGTTTTCATGCTGACATGGAATGACATGAAACGATGTGAGTTGGAGGGGACTTGTCCTGGTTTTTCTGCTACTTTTCCCTATAGCTCTGTGGACTGTAAGCTCAGGGATCGCAATTAATGGGAAGGCTGGTTGACTCTTGAGAGGTCGGGTGGGGTGATGAGCCCAGCTGAAAAATGTTCTCCTGTCCGGGAGGTGGGAGGAGAACAAAAAACAAAACGAGAGCCAGGGGATATGAAATATTATCGCTGCCGTTGATTGAGCTTATTTAGGTCTCCTAGCGTTTCAGCCACATCAGCTCTTCTCTGCGGGTGCGATTTGATGACTGGGAGCAAACTCCACTTGCTAAATAAAACCAAGTGCTCCTCCACACTTTTTCATATATGCCCCACACTATCTGTGTCTTCATACAGGCTCTATCCAGCATCCGTGACCTCCACAGCTCGACTCATTTAACATTTTTAAAGGTTGCAAACTCATTTTCACAGGGTAGGATGAAAAAGGAAGTAAAGTCGTAAGCAAAAGGCTTGCGGTTTTCAGTCGGCCTGACCTGAATGAGAACTATAGGTGCAGGAATGTAAGACGATATATGGAGTGGCATTATAAACCTTATCAGTCAAGCTCACAAGTATTTACTTTTAAAATGAAATAGCATAGCCCAGTAGTTGTAAATGATTTGCTGAAAAGCAAAAAAGCCTTGTTAGGATTACTGCTGACCGATTGCGCATTTTTTTAGCTTGAGGCTTCTGCTTGGTCTTAAAGAGATACAAGAGTTCACCCTGATCTCAAGAGAACAGGCAAAAATATATGTGACGTTGGTTGTATGATAAACTTTAGCTAAAATTTAGCCCATTCGTTGACAGCCGCTCTAGATGGATTGGACAAGTTAAGACAGTAGGCCAATCAAATTGAATCAATTTGATCACCATACAGGCATTTAAAAGTTCATAAAAAAAAGAACAAAGTGGCATCAATGAATTTGAATTTACAGTAGGTGTTTGTAAAAAGTGGAGCTGTGAGTGTGGGAGGATTTTGAACAGTCAGGCATAGAATGGTACGGCACTTTTCGTTCAGTTTTTTTTTCTTTTTTTTTCAGTTGAGACTCAACTCTTTGGTTGTAAAGTGGCGGACACATCGCAAATGAAATGTTGCAAGCATTTTTCATATCAATATTTTTAGTAGCCCGGGAATCCCAAGAAGTTAATATTACTCGGACACATCAATATTAACTTCTCCTCCATTGATGTTCAGTTGTAGTACGAGTAGGATGTAGTGGTTGATCAGTGTGGTATTTGCCCCGCCCCTCCTCCACTGTGATTGGACGGATGAATAAAAAGTGACAGTGATGAGTGCTGCATTTTACAAAAGTTAAACATTCTTCAACTCTCTGCACCAAGAAAGAAAGAAAGAAAAAAAAACATGAAAAAGATGCTTTGTCATTGAAAACAATTGGAAAAAAATACTCTATCCTCGGGGGAAAAAAATGCTTTGGTGGACACATAGCCTTAGGTTTCCAGAAATCTGTTGTGGCCAAAACCATGCAGTTTTCAACAGTCATTCTTTATTCCATCACATTCCCAATTGCAAAAGCATGTTTTAGTAATGTCACTTCTCCGATATTTACAAAAAAAAAAGCCTCCTGAGGGTTTACAAGTCATGCATATTGGTTTATGGAACCTGACATTGCCAGCTTTGATCTAATCTGAGAAGCCAAGCAGCCACTCGGTCTTGAGTTCACAAATGAACAGGGTGCTGCGCTGATGTCACAGCGATGTCACCGCTTCCAGTCTCCCCGCTGTTAAAAAAAATCACCTCAATCTCTACACCGAAATAATTTTGAATCGACCCAGATAGCTGAACACAACACAACTGTAATGGGGGTGCGCAAAGCTCCGATCTTCTCCCGGCTGCAGAAATTTGCAAATAAATTCAAATAGGGCCACTGGGAGATTCAGACAGGTTGGCTCAGCTGAGCCCTATGTTTTCAAGCAGACGGACAAGGAGAAGCAGTTGCCCTCGACGGAGGCGAATGACGTGCGCTACCACTGGCAAAATTATAGACTGTAATGTTTCCACAGCATCTGTTACATGCTGGTGTGTATTACACCTGATGAAAGTGTGGCAGAGGGGGGCTTGGCTGAATGCTGCCATCACCCAAAACACTCCAAATCGAGATTGATCCCCCACTCCACGGCCATGACACTAGGACTGATACTCTCTTTTGTTTTGCCATGGTTCTCTGCCAAAACAAGCCCCTGGCACAGCTGGCATGTATGTGTGCCAGGAGACTGGCGGCTTTTGTCCGGTGGAGAGAGGGCTGTGAATAAAATAAAATAAAAGTGCATTTTAGCTCACCTGTGATAGTTATAGTCACATATAACCAGATGTGGCACAGGTTGGCTGATGTGTTTGTTGTTTTGCAATTGGTTGAGATTGAGAGGGACAATCATCAAAACATTAATTTATGAATTAATCCTTAGCCAGTTTGTACAGCAAAATAACAGCAAAGCTGTATGGTCAGTTCTTTTTCGACAAGAATTGTACTGGATCAAGCTTGATCCTGATTCAGTGTTTTCAGAATTGGATCTAGACTTCATTCAGCTTTACCGAACATTTTCTTTAGCTGCTTATAAGAGTTTTGAAAAATTTTGGACAATCCTTCAACACAAATCTATTTCAGTTTATCGATATTCTGGGGCTATGTTAATAGCAGAGCCGTTTTTAGGTTATGCTATATGTTTTGGCTTAAGGACTCAGGATTAGTTGATTGGATCATTGTCTTGTTGCATCACTCAACCTCTCCAAAAATTGAAGTCATGAAACACTGTCCTGTCAAATGCCTTGATACACTCTTGAATTAATTGTTCTTTCAATGATTACAACGTTTTAAGACCATGAGTCAGCAAAGCAGCACTAAACCACAAAAGATTCTCCTGTCACCACGCTTCCAATTTGGGAAGACGTTTTTATGTTGGTGTGCAGTGCACCTTCGTTTCCCTCTAAACAAATCATTGTGCATTTTTGCCAATAATTGTCAACTGTCCAGCTGTTTTTTCTTTTTTTCAGAATTGTTATGGGACATCCAAGTGGTCTTGAGAAAACATGAGATGTCAATATAGGCCAGTGCTGAACAATTTATAAACGCAACACTTTTGTTTTTGTCCCCAGTTTTCATGAGCTGAACTCAAAGATCTAAGGCTTTTTCTATGTACACAAAAGGCCTATTTCTCTAAAATATGTTCACACGTCTGTCTAAATCTGAGTGTTTTGGCGTTTTTCCACTGCGTGGTACGACTCGGCTCTGCACGGCTCAGTACGGTACGGCACGGAACGGCTCGGTTTGCGTTTCCACTGCAGTTTAGTATCACTTTAGAGTGGGCGGGATTATTCACATGTCGTTTTAGTTGCGCCGCCTCTACTGCCGTGACCTCCTGAAAAACTTTTTCATTCTGCCTCGCCCCATCAAGCTCTCGCTGGATCCACTCCTCTACTATCAACGAGAGGAACGTCTGTACTTCCTCAACAGTCAACGAAACAGACCAATTTGGTTGTTAAAAAGGTGCGCTCGTTCAAAACAGTAGCGTTCGATCCTTCGCTGGCTGTGCTAATCTAAATCTAGTGGTTCTTTTGTGTTTGTGTCACAAGTTCAGTTACGCAGGTAGTGACGATTCTCTCCGGCCAATCCGTGATCAGCATAGTTTACACGTCATGTTTTGGTAACGGTATGGTTCACTTGGAACCCCAACCGAAGTCGTACTAAGAAAGTACCAGGTACCAGGTACTGTACGCAGTGGAAAACCCCCCAAAATTGAACCGTACTGAGACGTACCATGCCGTACCATGCAGTGGATAAGCACCATAGTGAGCACTTCTCCTTGCCGAGATAATCCATCCACCACGTGGCAATACAAGAGTCAGATTAGGACCCCGCATTTTAGATTATTGTGTACAGGTGTGCCTCGTTAAAGCGCCAAAACATAATAAACGGCGCCACTCTAAAAATGTGCAGTTTTACTGTATTGGGGTTCTTTCTGTGGGTGTGTGTGTGTGTTTAAACTCTTTTAGCACCGTCCTATCAACAAATGTTTAATTATTGAAATGTTACAATTACAGTCAGGTGTGAATTATTTTCTTGAAAATGTGGTAATAATGCAGAATGGCAATTTGGCCAGGTGTCTGGGGGCTGCAGGGCAAACGTTTAGGGGTGCATAGCATGATGTAGTTGAACTCTACGATATTATGTTCTCGTTGTGTTCTTGAGGTGCCTCTTTCATATGGTTCCCCATCTGGAGATTTGGTTTCACACATTTATATGAGCACTGACCCACTTAGAAAACCAATCTAGCACAAACTCTCCTCATCAACGCCGCTGAGATACACGCATTCTTGTTCCAAAACACAAACAGTGACGCCTGGAGTTGAAACCTATATGTTAACCTGCATGTTAGCACAAGATTATAGAAGGAATACAATTGTGTGTTCCCTGAGTGACTGGTACATGGAGGACCAATGCCATGCTGTGCGTTATATATTTTATCTTTGATCCACATTAATCATATTTATTGACACAATTATACAAATAACAAGTGTTAAATCTATCAAATAATCTAGCAAAGGCTAGAATCTATATAACATAATGTGTTATGGTAGTCACGAGTCTTATAAAATCAGTCAGTCAAAGTTGTAACAAATTTCCTTTCATATAATATAGCCACTGTCTTTAATGTGTTTTAAAGTACCTCTCTAACGTTTACATCCTCATATTCTGTATCTGGACCCACATGTGACTAGATGCGCATAATCGTGTTGAACGTTTAATTAGATCACCCTGGGCCCCATTCTGTCATCACTAGCTGGAATTGTGAAATAGTTTCCATTACTTACTAAAAAATTGATCGCGCCTCACAAGACGTGAGTTCCAGGATCTCTCTTCATCTTTCAGGATTAGCCTTTCAAATCAGATCATGACTGTTATCCTGCTGGCCCACTGACGTGCAGGACTATACAGTACATTCACAAAATATTAATTGATACATGGAATGCGAGTTAGATGATTCCGCTCAAGATTCGTCTATACTAAGGAAGACAAAAACAAGAACGGTTAAGTGAAGATGTATATATCAGACTGTATGATAAATATAAATATATATATATAAATTTGATTACGTTCTTTTATTTTTTTTTTGGGGGGGGCAGTTAATACGGTCTTGGCTGTGTACATAGCCTTTAATTTCGCCCTATTAATCATGTCCGTATCATTCTGGGTTCTCCTACATCTGCAACATGGACTCAGATCATGCATTCACCCTGCTCAGTCCCCCAGGGTATCTGAACAGGGGCCGAAAGAGACATGGGGTGTACAAAAATGAGTGTCATTTACACGGAGGCACTTTTCCTTCAATATAGTAATATATCAAAATATGATGAAAATAAAAATGATGTATCATTCTGCTAATGGGATTTAATACTATGATGTTGAATCCCGGCAGTTAGCCAATACTTGGCACCAAACACTTGATGGACCCAGATAGTATACATTCACTGTTCACATTAAATACTATATGTGTAAAAAATATGTAGCGAATCAGCTCATGGGGAAATATTTATAATTAATCATAACTAGTTATAATTTATTATGAATATTTTAGATCCGCTGTAAATATTTAGCTGACCTCTAAGGGTCAGCTGTCTTGTCAATTCTAAGAACGTTGGTTTCCTGGTTAAGGGAAATAACTTTTTTACTGTACAATTCTACAAAGCTTGTAGTGTAAATTTGCATGATTAGAGGAATCAGGTGATGAGCAACTACATACTCGAAACAACGTTGCAAGCGTGTGATACAATACCACGGTTTTATTAAATCTACATAATACTACTTAAATAAACTATCTAACCACTACTACATATAATAACACCATAACACTGGTCAAACCATTCTACATACACACATAAAAGGTCTAACATACAAGACACACACACACAACAGGGTCCGGTTTATGGTAAGCGTTAAAGTTTAACTCAGTACACCTCGACAAGCAGGTCAAAATATAGAAGTAATTTTAGGACCCTTTGCATATTCAGCATCTTAAACCTGAGGGAATAAGTCAAGTCTTAGTTCAAACATCCCTTTGTAAAAAAAGTGAACTGATAATTATGCATCAATAATAGACTAAGTTGATTTACGTGCGGTCTCGTATGTCTGAAAGCGATTCCTATGCTTAATTTTAAGGTTTACAGTGATCTTTGCTGAAGTTATGAGGAGAAAGAAACCAGTTTGGAGTCAGAGGGAATCTTGATTTGAAAGGAAAGGACCAAGGCCAAAGCCCTGGTGCATCACTGACCTTTGAATATCTGAAGCGGTTTTCTCACCTCTTTCATTCTTAGCTATCGGACCCGATAAACCCCAGACTGGGGCGGGGTAAACATGGTTGTGTCGCTTTAAGGTCGGAGAAAACCCCCTGCCTTTCAAGATGGGCTTTTCCAATGAGAAAGGCCGGAATCCCAATTGGGCGTTTTGAGATCCCGTGGAGTTTAGGACTCTTTGTGTGGAAACATGGAACTTAATATCTGGAACTTGAGTCGAAAATACTAAAAATTCTCAGGACACTAATATATTGCCTAAATACCAACATATAATATACACTCTTGTTTAGTCGTCAGACGGCGAATTAATGAGAAATATAACACGGTATATGTAGGTTATATGAATGAGTGGTTTATTCTAAGCATGAAGAAACTAGGTCTATAATACAACAGAGTTATAACAAAAACTAGCAATAATATGTACAACAATGGCCCTGAACGCATATGTTGTTCATTCCAAAGCAAGGTGTTCCTATGATTACTTAGTAGAAAAGTCACTATTTCACATGACGACCGCGGCCCTACTAGGGGACAAAGAGTGGGGTCACTACTAACATGCCGGGGGGGGTCATGTAAACCACCAGGACATGATTAGTTGTCATTGGTGACCAAGGGGGCCTGGGGTTCAGCTCGAAGTTTTTCCGCGGCACACGCAGTTTATGAGTGCAGGGGGTCCGCACGACCGAGTGGTAAATCAATGATAATGATTTGTTAAATCAAATAAAAATTAGTGTGTCAGATTGGCCGAGACGCTACATATAGAATGCAAATATTTTAGTTTAAAATTTTAACTTTAATCAGTAGCTAATATAGTGTCTTATGCTCATTAATGCGGCAAGATGGCGCCGATGATGATGGTGGCCTCCGTGGTGTGCTCTGCAGTTGTTTTTGTTAGTTTGTCCTGTCTTTAGTTATATCCCTGCAATCAGTTTCACCAGAGACAAATTGCTGGCCATTCGGCACTACACATCACCCGATATATTACCAGTTTTCGTCTATTCTGATGTTTTGCTGGACATAGTAGTTGGCGGAGCAGCGGTGCTGATCAAACGCTTCAGGACGCGCAGACGGGGGAAGAGAGCCGGTGCACTTGTGAAGCTAAGGCAGCGCGGATTTCGAATGCCGTTGCCTAGCATCCATCTGGCGAACCTCCGCTCTCAACCCAACAAAACAGACAAACTCCTTCTGCTCTCCCGGACAAATAAGGATTTCTCACACTCTGCTGCTCTGTGTTTCACGGAAACCTGGCTGAATGACACCATACCGGACAGCGCGTTGAGTCTGCCGGGCTTTCAGCTGTTTAGAGCAGATCGCAACGCAGAATCAACGGGGAAATCGCGCGGCCGCAGGACATGATTTTAAATCAACGAAAGGTGGTGAACAGATGTAACCATGTTAAAGAAGATGTGCTGTCCCGATCTAGAAGACCTTTTCATTAACTTTAAGCCTTTCTACTCGCCGCGGGAGTTTTGCTCATTCATTCTCGTGAGTGTTTACATTCCTCCGCAAGCGCACGTGAGCTCAGCTTTACAGAAACTCGCTGATCAGATCACAGAGACAGAACAACAACACCCGGACTCTGTTTTAATCATTCTTGGGGACTTTAATAAAGCAAATCTCTCCCGTGAACTGCCAAAATAAAGACAGCACATCACATGTCCCACCAGAAACAGTAATATAATGGATCACTGTTACACCACAATAAAGAAAGCATATCACTCTGTTCCACGAGCAGCTTTGGGGCTCTCTGATCACTGTTTGGTTCATCTTATACCAACCTACAGGCAGAAACTGAAATCAGCTAAACCTGTATTAAGGACTGTAAAAAGATGGACTAATGAAGCAGAGCAGGATCTACAAGCTTGTTTTGACCTCACTGATTGGAGTGTTTTTGAAGCTGCTGCCACCAATTGGCGAGGCTCACAGAGACCGTAACATCTTTATCAGTTTAATGGAGACATGTGCAAATGGTTTTTTTTCCTACCAGGACTCACCTAACTTACAACAACGACAAACCATGGTTAACTGCAAAACTCAGACAGCTCCATCAAGCCAAAGACCAAAATCGCCTGCTACAGAAGAGATGGAAATTCATGTCTTGTTATGTAATTCCGGCCCAAATACTGACACTGTAAAAAGTGGACTCAGAGGTGCAAGAGGATATTTTCTGAAAAAGACGAAGGAATCAGGGCACTTCCAGCAAAACTACGCATCAAGTTGATTAAAGGTCTGAAAGACATCACCAATTACAAGAGACCATCCCCCAGCACTGTGGAGAATTAACACCTGGCAGACAATCTGAATGAGTTCTACTGCAGATTTGAAAAAACACCCCACACCCACCCCGAACACCTCTCCACACAACCATTCACAACTCCAGCAACCCCCCTCTCAACCACACCGGCACCTCCAAATCCGTGGAAGATTGGGTGTGCCAGGTCTTTACTGGAAAGGCACGAACCAAGGACAAAGCACCAGGCAAGATCGTACAGGGTGTCTACACAGAGCATTAGGAAAGGGTCTGGGGACGATGCAGTCTATACCCATGGGAAAATGCCATTTGTGTGGTCTGCAACATCTAGACTGACCAGGTACTTATGTGAGGATCCTGTTTGTGGAGTTCAGCTCGGATTTTAACACCATCATACCAAATCTCCTCTTGCCCAAATTAACTCAGCTCTCCATGCCCACCTCCATCTGTCATTGGATCAACAGCTTCCTGACAGACAGAAAGCAGCTAGTGAGGCTGGGAAAAAGTCACGCCATTTGCACACATCAATTCGCAGCACCTGGAGCTTCCTCAGGGTTGTGAGTCTTGTTCTCAAATGCGGCATCTCCCTTACACCAATGACCTTTTTTCACCATCTACAAGCACCCCTCTGTCAAGCTCCTGCAAGTTTCAGACACGTACACCACACTCATTCTGCATATTCAGGACTATGGTGGACGAGCTCTGCTTAACAGACAGGAGGTTAAAGAGTGGCGTCTGGTGCAGTCTCAACGTGAATCTGGAGAATAACACGATACAAAATACAGTGTAGACTGATATGTGGACGTAGGAGAAAACCCCCTTGCTCACCTCCACCCTCAACTCGCTGAGGATAAGCACTGGGTGAGCGCAGTGGAAGTCATTCAGCTTCCTGGGCATACCACACTCTTCAGGACATAAAGGGGATTCATTCACATGGAACCCATTGTGAAAAAGGCCAGCAGATGGTGTACCTTCCTTCGCCAGCTGGAGGAAGTTTTCAAATGCTGCCACAGGGAGCTGCTGAAACAGGTTCCTACTCCGCTATCAGTGAATCCATCCTCTGCACTTCTCTAACTGTTCTGATCCCCACTTTTTCATCTTATTACGTATTCCCAGGGTTCAGCTCAGCTACCCAAATTCTGACCCATCAGCAGAATACTTCTTTTTTTTTGAGGACTAGTTTTACGGAAGGCGGAGCGAAGGCATTTGTACAAACTCCTTTTCTCGTCACGCAAAACCGTACTCATCCAGAGTGAAAGCAAACGGGTCAGCAAAATGTTCACTCTAGACCCACCTCACATCCAGCACACTCCCACCTCTTTGAATGTGCCATTTGCGTCGACGCTACCGACGCACTGAGCACAGAAACGAACCAGAAACCGGAACAGTTCTTCCTCGGCAATCAAACATTTGGTCATGAATTTTTACACTGACATAACTGTGGAACTGGCAATACTATTTTAACCAACTTTACGTGGTTATTCATGTTAACACACGCGACCCTAGTCATTTCACACCTCATAATTTTGCACCTAATTATAACAGTAGAAAAATACTAAAACGCGTCTAATTGTCCATATACCTGCACATAACAGAATGGCAATTTATATATTTTTATTTCGTTATTTATGTAGCGACTTCAAGCTCATGGGGAATATATGATATAATTACATAATAACTAGTTATAATAATTATCAATATTTAGATTTTCCGCTGAGCAGATATTTGACCTCTCAGTGTCAAATGTCTGTCAATTCTAAGAACGTTAATTTCCTGGTTAAAGAAAATAACCTTCTTACTGTACAATTCTACAAAAGCATGTAGCATAAATCTGCATGAATAAGTGGACTCCCACAGTGATGGCACCAAACATATGCCACAACCGTCATCAGTCGGTGATACCAAGTACAAGACTTTATAACTACATAACAACATGCTTAAACCTAGTACCCACACATACAGACATTAAAACAACTTAAAACGGTCTCACATTTACACATAAAACACTTTAATTAACTGGTCTACACGTTTAACATCCACCTACACACACACACACACAAAGCAGTTGGGTATAGGAAAGGGTAAAGCTAAGCAGTAGAGTGAAAAATAAGGAATGACGTATGCATAACATTTGCATTACAGCAGATCTCCCCTGAGGAGATAATACATCAGACCTTCTTTGTTACAAACACACCTTTGTAAAAAGGTGACAAATTTACCTAATGAGGATCAATAATAAGGAATAAGTTTGAATACTTGCACGCTAATCTTCTGAAGAGAGGTTTGATGTACACTCTGACGGTTCAGTGATCTTGCTAAGTTGGTTGATGAGAAATAACCAGTTTTGAGTCAGAGAATCTTGTTGAATGAAAAGTCAAGGCCGAAGCCTGGCACAAACTTAGCGGGTTGCAGAAGCGTTCTAGCTCATGTCTTCATCTTAGAATCTAACAGAACCACCGACTCTGGGAGGGTTCCTAGTGTGGGGCTTTTAATGTCTCGAAAGATTCTCGCCTCTCAAAATGGGCTTGTCCAATAAGAAAGGCTGAAATCCCAAGCGGGAGCTTGGAAATGGGGAGTTTTATGACCCTTTGTGTGAAGGCATGGTACTTTGCAAATGGAACTTGAATCAAAATTAATAAAGATTCCCAGGGACACATGTATTTCCTATGTACAAATATATATACACGCCATTTTAGATCAATCAGAAGGTCGAATTCATAGATGGACTAAACATGGTGAACAGGAGTGGTTCTATCATAAGCCTGCTTAAAACAGTATACAATCTCAAAGACAACATACACCATGACCAGAAGGATATGTGTGTTCATTCAAAGAAAGATCTTCCTATGAATTAATTAGTAGAAAAAGGCAATTTCTACTGTCCATTTGCCTTGCTTATGGAATCACGCAGTGATTTTCCCTGCTCACCATTCCATTAGGTCGTAAATGTATTGGGGGCAGGGTTGCCATGGTAAACCAGGGGGGGGCCTGGTGTCATTTGCAGACATCCTGGCATCCAGTTATTGGGTGAGGGGACGGTGGCGATTTGTTAATCTAAACGGAATAACTCTGACTTTGTTAATTATCCAAAATGGAATAATTGGTGTTTGATGGTCGAGATGAACAGTTAGGTCTAGTTTTTAGGTTTTTGTATTGATCTTTATTTAGCTGTGTTTTTGGGTAACTTGTCGCTTGCATTGGTCTGTTGCACTGCGAAGCTTCTGTCATAAAACAATTACTTCATATGTGAACACCGACCTGGCAATAAAGCCATTCTGAATTGATTCTGATTAAGCTGCATTATTTGATGGAAAAAACAGTAAGCGTAGCATACGAAATACTTATTATCAACAATTTAAAATAACATTTTTATATTTTAATATACTTTAAAATATAATTTTATTCCTGTGATGGCAAGGGAATTCCAATGTTGAAATGCAAGTGTCTGGTGCTGATTTGCCACGCACCTGATTATTATTTATTTAAATAAATTAACAAAGTTGCGAATCATTTTTTTGCTTCAAATATTGCCACAAGAAATTCCATTTTGAATTAAATTATGTGCTTTTTAACTTTTTGTTAATCAGATAATCCTTAAACAATGTATCCCAGGTCCATGAAAACGCACTTCAAGATGCACAAGGGGTGGAATATTAAATGGGTCATATTGATGCTGCTAAAAAGAACATTATTTTGTGTATTTGGGTGTAACGAAATGTGTTTATGCGGTTCAAAAAACACACTATTTTCCACATAATGTACATTATTGTTTCTCTATGCCCCGGGCTTTCTGGTAAAACGCGTCGATTTTTAGTCACAAGCTCAACGCCTCGATTTTACAAAGGTCTCTGTGCGGTCTGAAAAGTGAGGTGTGCTTTGATTGGTCAGCTATCCAGTGCGTTGTGATTGTCTGAATTCCTCAAGCGTGTGACGGAAGTGTTATGCCCCTTACAATATTGTGATGATGCCCTGTCAGGCGGAGCTATGATTCAAAAACATGAAAACCCATTAAAATGAGGGCAGTTCGCTTCGCATCCAGTGGGACTGTAAATTAGGGATTATAATGAATTATTGTCTTTTGCGCGTTGCATTGGTTAACATCGCGCCGCGTAAACATAAAATACACGGCGTCATGCATTTGGTGATTGTGATTGAAATGGACAAATAAAACTAATCCCTAACTCTACCACTGCCGAAATATAACTTGCTTTAAATATTGTGAATCAAATAAATCACAACCTTTAAATCACCACATCAATAAAGTATATTTACTTGTAGAGTCACTTTGAAGTCAGAACAGCCGGAATTTATGTTTCTTTATCTCTCCCAGCGCACTCGGAAACGGTGTCCTTTTACCATATTAAAAACCCTTGTCCTGCACAACATGGATATTTGATATAAACTGTCTGGAAAACTGGTGTAAATACTAATCTTAACCACTGATTTTACGTTCGTGTCAACATTTTTGATACCGCGCCAAGGAACCCAACAGTAGTTTCGCTTTCACAACGGAACACAGCGTCACAAACCGGGGGGGGGTCTCGGCCTGAGTAAAGTGTTAGGAATGGGTGGCGGGCCTAGCGTGAGGCGCAGAAAAGCATGCGTATTCGACGGTGAAGGAGCGTTTGGAGGGCTTGTGGCAACCACATGTGACCCCGGGCTGGACTCTGCTTCGTTCCACGATGAAAGCCGATCCGGCGATTCACAGCACTAAGTTGTAGTATTTCCTCAGCAACCAGCACAGATCAACTCCAGGCATGACTAAGCAGATATCGTCCTCTTTTGGAAGGCAAAAAAAAGTAGTTTCGCTTTCACAACGAATCACACCACTAATACCCCAAAACCCCCATGCTATGCGCACATGGCAGCAGCAACATACAGTACCTCTAAGCGAAATCATATAAGTGGACGCTTTCTTGTCTTTGCATGAACCTTTGGGTGGCATTATGCAAAATCTTCGCCACATAGGGCGTAGGTATGTGGGGCATTGTAGATATGAGATCAACTTGTTAGGTAAGCTCGTGCGCTGAACACTTAAATGTTTTTAAAGAATATATTTTTGGTTTTGAGACTTTAGTCTTTGCAACTTTAGCTTGTAATACTCCAAAGAGAAAGGAAAATTTGAATTTGCATCATATGACCCCTTTAATGTAAAACATTTATCATGTGAAAAGATAATGGCGAGCAAATTATGACCAAATTGTATTTTTTGAGATGTTTAATATTCCTGTAAGGTAATAACTACTCATTTTCACTTGTTAGAATCAAATAGAATGCAAACATATTAAAATATTACAAAACAACACAGTTGAGCGGTCCAGTTTTTTGTTGGATTGCTGTGAGCGGTCATTTGTATCCGGTGCTCGCGGATTACTCTTAGGGGGGGATTGGTTCGGGATCGACATTGTTCTTGGTTGGAGTAGGGGGGGGTGTGGAGAGGGGGGCCCTGTAGCGGGTTGGGGGGGGGGGGTGTTGTGCAGTATTGCCTTTATTTACTCTTTTTTTTTTTTTTTGTTTGTGGTGTGACGTTTGGTGTGGGGGGGCGGGGGGGCCTCCATTCTCGTGGGCACGGCTAAGGGCTCTTTTTTTGCTGCAGACCGGTTTTGGTTCCGCGGTGGGTTGGTGGGGTTTTTTTCGTGTATAGAGTACTTTCTGGGACGCCCCCGGGGGGGGGGGGGGGGGAGGGTGCGGTCACCTGGCAGTGTTTTAGCTAACCTCCATGTGAAACCTAGCTCTCAATCTCAGTTTGTGTAATAAAGGAAGCCGGGGTCACTCTGACATTACAGCCCCATTAACTGAATGCATACTCTCTTTATGGGTCTTCCCGCCACCAAAAGCAAATCAAATGGTGCATTTACAATGAGCTAACTGCAACCCCTAGAATGAATCAGCCAAGTAATTTATCCCCTGCTGAAGCAATTTAGCCTTGCCAGTTATAGTTGTATTGTGCCTTTTCTCTTCCCAATCTTATCAGCCAGCAAATTCCTTTCCGTGTGTTTTCTCTATGCATGCAAATGTGTTCAATAATTTTTCAATGAGAAAGCAATCACAACTGTGATAGACAGAGAATCATAAACACCTGAAGCTAAATACTTTGTAACAACATTGACTAACGATGACAAATTTCCCAAATTATTTTATCTGTGAATTTGCAAGACCTTTCTGCAGCTTATTTAATTTTTGTCCTTGACTAAGGCATACTTTCAAGTCCGCTTTATCTGGCTAAGACCCGCTCAATTAGATAGAGAGCCTGTCTAACCAATATGACAAACCACAATTTATTTTGGTTTGATGTGCCATTTATAGGTGGGTTCATCTGAAAAATATCTAATCTAATTGTGGAAAATCTAATAAATGGCATCTGAACAGCTGTGCCCAAAATGCTCAAAAGTATAGTCAAATGCTTTGAGTAAAAGACTTCAATATAATGTATAAAGTATAAAATCTCAAATTTGATATTTAAGAAACATTTATGATTATTAGAAATGTAGAAAATGTAACACTACTGCTTAATATTTTTGTGGAAACTGTTTATTTATTTATAATTTTCAGGATTCATTGATGAAAATGTTCAAAATAGCAACATTTATTTAAAATAGAAAACTTTTTGTGACAATATAAATGTCTGTTGATAAATTGAATGTCCCCCCTCCCTCCTCCCCACACACACAAATGGCTGTGTACATTAATTATATTTATACAACAGTTATTTCTGGTACTCAATTCTGATTGGCTGAGAGCCGTTCCTGGCTTGCGCTATTCTAGTGATAACATAACTCTATACTTTTTACTGTTTATATCACTCTGCTTGCAGTATTTCTCACAACAAGTGTCATGGTGGATACCCAAATCCACTATAATTTCATAAATAATACTGTTTTTGTGTCAAGGAATATAATTTTAATAGTTTTTTTTTAGGCGAGAATGTAGTTGTTTAGACTTCAAATATGCTGTTTGTTAATAAAGATAACATCTATTTGAAAATATGCTTCAACTTTTTCAGAGATGTGAGCTCCAGGGTGTCAGCGGCCGTTCAGTGCTCATGAACCCACAGGGAGCAGCCTTACTTTGGCCAGATCTTCTGGAATTTGCCTCTGGCTCTGATGACTCTATAGTGGTTATACATGAGATATAATTTGTTTTGGGTTAATCTAACGGGGCAGTCTTTGGTCTCATTAATCTATTATTTGGTCCAGGGCAAATATTTTAACTAACCCTAATCCAAATGTTAAATCTTATATAACTTTAATGCTTTATATCAGAGCGCTGCCTTTGTACTTTTGACTGAATTGCCTAGCAACTTTTATGAAGGCTGTTGCTGTTGTTTATTAAATAGTATTATTCAGTAAATTATTTTTTATATAAATAATAGTATTGAGAAACGTGTGTGTGTGTGTGTGTGTTCGTGATGGTGATTTTACTTACATTATTCTGCCATTATATGGCAACAAGAGAGTTTTTATGAGTGAGTCACCAGTAAATACTTTTATATTGAAAGAGACTGAAACAGAGTCGTAAACAAGGAAGTTATTTTAACTTTCAACAACACCTTGTAAGACGCAGACAACAAATGCACTAAGCTGTGCTGTCATCGGAAATCACCCTTAACAGATGAAAGGATAGTATGACATTTTGTATATTATAATATATATTGTATACTATTTCTAGTTGGTCATGTGATTTTTCAGCAGTCATTATTTTGCACATAGAGCAGTCATTACTAAAAAATATTTGAACACAAGAATGCCACCATTAAGCTAGCCAATTGGTTTGGAACTGGTGATTACTGACAGTGCTTGCCATTTTCTGTTCAATATGGATCAAATGTTAGTGAATGTGTGCAGTCTATGGTTGTGCCATCCGAGACATCTGCAGGGAGTGATTTCTGCTTTAGTGTGGGGGCAGAGACACTGGTCAGCAGATGCAGAGGATGCTCTCTTGGCACACATATTCGCTCTCAAGAAACTTGGTCATTCCACACACCTCCCGCTATCCAAGTCCTTTATGATCTTGTGCCCCATCTGAGTGGGATATAAAGAGCTAGGGGAATAATTTATCATTTTGAATGAACAAATTTATGGGCTTTAAACACTCATGGTTGAAAGCATTTACAGGCAAACCCGCCTGACTATCTGTTGTGTGGCAACCAGACAGCTCAGCTGTGGCAAAAGTTCTTGAGTAATTCCAAACCAAGCCATTTGCAGTTTTTATGGTGCAATTGTCTAATTGGTCTTCTCAGTAATTTGAGAGGCCATGAGAGAAATTAAAATATGAATTTGTGGCACAAAGTTGGGTAATTATATAATATTTTAGCTTTTTAAGCAGTGCTAAAAAATTTTTTGTCTGTTGCAATTACAGAAATTGCATTCCAAAACCCTACCATTTTTCAAACAATCCAGTTATATACAAATACACTGGTATACTAAAAATCGAACAACATTTTCTGAAATAAGTGGATTTAGTGGCAGTCATTTAAAACTAAATTACCATTTTCTCCCTTGAAAAGGACTTTTAATCATTTAAACAGTACATTGAATCATATCAGAACTAAAATGTTCCGCATAATAGTCTCTAAGTCTCTAATAAGCACCGTTTTACATACGATTTTACAGAATCCTTTGCAACCAGAGCTCTCCCGAAATAAAACAGCCTTTTCAGAAGCTTTATCAAAGGTTTGCACCACAGTAATTAGCTTACCTATGTGACATCAAGAGCATCTCTGCAAATGCTTTTTGACAGGTAGCAAATTATTTTTAGGATCTGAAAGAATTGCATGCAATGCAAGTTCAATTGATTCAAAAGAAAATCTTGTGTTTTTCACTAGTTCCGATTAAGGACCTTTGTGATGTTGTTTGATGTGAATAGGCGGATGGAGACAAAGCTCAAGGAAACCATTACTTGAAACCACATATTTTCAGAGTTTAATTGCAGCCATTTTCAGGGTCATTGTGACTGATCGACTCTAAGCGTTTGCTTCAATGAGTGTCAAAGGGGATATGATCACACATTCAGGGAATTAAGACATTAGATAAGTGAGGGGTCTAAATGAGGATAGATGGCCAATAAAATCTGTGTCCTTGGCCATCTGTTAAGCCATCAATTCTCCCTTAGATTGCCACTGTGGTGGTGCAGGAGCTGTGTGACACATCCAGAACTTGTCGCAGGCTTTGTTGAATCATTTCTCTAAGCCTCATTTGGAACAAGCAGGGTGGAGAAACAGCATTTAGTGTGTGGTTTTTGATACCAAGGACAAAAATGCTCTGCAGTATTTGAATAATACTTAATTTTCATCAAATTCTAAGACAACTTTGCATGTAAGGCAATCCCAAAAGGTATTTTTAAAGAGTTAAGTGTAAAAAAAAATCAAGATGGCAGAGAAATAAGGGGGAAGTTTGATTTAAAACAAATACATCTGTATTCAGTCTGACCTACTTCAGAAGGATACGCAGAGTGTTGATACCTATTTAGAGCATTTCCAGATCAATCTCTTACAAGGATCCATCTCGATTTGGGCACTGCCAACCAAGAAGGTTTTCATAACTGCAGTCTATCTTCTTTCTGACCCTTATGAAACAAGTTGTTTTTTGCTGCTGTGCCTTTAAAAATGTAAACACTCTCTTAACATGTAATGGGAATTGACAAGAGCAATTTGCTGTATTCACATATGAGTTGTGGTTTTGCTGTCAGATTCAATATATTCTGCACTTCCTTTAATAACAGCTACTGCAAAGCCTGCATTACATTCATAAAACAGATTCACAAAACAATCCACTCTGAAATGTGCTGAACAAAGGGACACCCTTTCTTAATGTTGGGATAGGGTAGGTCAATTAGAGTTATAACGTAATGCATTTGTAACAAAGTATAAATTGTGTCAGTATTTCTCACTTAAATGAATGCTTAATTTCTAATTTAGTGTATTTAAAATAAGTGTTACAGTACAACTGTATACTTGACATAGTTGCAACCAAAGCGCTCAATGTTTTCAACAATTAATTGTGGAAAATGTGTTTTTTTTTGTTTTTGTTAGTAGACAGATGAAGGTTCAGAATGAATGAATGAATGAATGTCTGAATGAATGAATAATAGCATTCCTGTAGCTTGAACATTAGAGCATGTTGCTAGCAATAGGTTCGTTCCTGTTGCTTTGGATAAAACTGTCTACCAAATGCATAAATGTAAATTTTTATTCTGGTCAGTATTTGTGCAGTAAAGCAATAAAATAAAAGTAAACTATTACACTGTTACTTGATCTACCCTACTCTAAAAGAATATGCAGAGTAGTAGGTGCTACACACAGCCACAAACAGCACAGTGTTTGGAAATATGTATTTATTTATTTATTTTACATTTCACATGTAGTTTCAATAGATATTCTTGTAGAGGTTATGAGTTTTTAAAGTTACAATATTTTTTCACAGTGCATCAAAGTCTTTTGTCTCCAACAATCAAGGAAATAATTTCTCAAATGACAGATTTAAGGCTTGTTCTAAAGGTTAATATATATACACTCTCCTTCGATTAAATTGGTGATGAAGTTGGTGAGCAATATGTCATGTAAGAAAAAAAAAACAGTGTTTCTTGAAATCAATTTATTCTTCAACCTTGAAAAGAGCCATTACAGCATCACATCTCATTGAGACCTACGTTTCCCTCTGGCATTTAACCAATATTATCAGAAATGATTCACCATCTTAGCAATTGTGGTTGATAATCACTAATTGGAAAGAAAGCTCAGGAGTGTTCTCTAAAATCTGTCACTTTCTCCAGTGTTAGGTCATGAAATATTAACAAGCTCTAATGCTGCACATTTTAAGACTTGATACTGTTAGTCAGAGAGCGCTTTTGGATAAACTACAGTGAACTGAAATCTTTGACAAACTGCACATGTGGATCAAAAAATATTCTGGTGAAATTTAAGTTTATACATAAAAAAAGCATTAAAGGAAAATAAAGATTGGGATGATCATTTTATTATTTTATTTTCAATATTAATTATGCTTTTTAAATATGATTCAATTTTTTTTACATATGGAGCTGTTAATATAATTGTAATATTTTAAATCTTAAATTATTTGAAACCAAAGGTACCAACGTTGCAATATTTTGTTTTATATGTAAACACAAACATTTCATATCAGATACTAAGTGTTACGAATCCGACCCGTGGTCTTCCGTCTGCTCGCCACCAGAGGTCACCTTCTGATTACATTGACTCTCACACCACACAAACTGTTGCACATCACCCTGGACTATATTTCCCATGCTCCACTGCACTGATTGGACTCACCTGCAGCCAATCACACACACACACACACTATATAACAACCACTCCAATCCTTCTCTAAT
Organism: Sinocyclocheilus anophthalmus; assembly: GCA_018155175.1. NCBI lineage: Eukaryota > Metazoa > Chordata > Actinopteri > Cypriniformes > Cyprinidae > Sinocyclocheilus > Sinocyclocheilus anophthalmus. The sequence continues at coordinate 9,165 of JADLZN010002670.1, read as the reverse complement.
GGCCAAGTATTGTTTAGCATTTATGCTGTTTAGCGTAGCTACTTTACGGAGCCAGTTCCCGGTCCTAGTTTGAGTTTCTAGTTCTAGTTTAAGTTTAGTCACGTCTTGTTTCCTGATTGCCTGTTTCCTGATTACCTGCCTGTCTTGGATTTCTCTCTCATCTTGTCGTCTGGATTCTGTTCGCACCTCGCTTGGATTTATTATCTGTCTATGGATTACTCACTTGCCTCAACCTTTGGATTATGTTCGCCGTTGATCGACCTACGCCTGTTTAAATCCCTAGGACTCTTCTTCTTGGTGCGCTAGATCAGTGCTGTCCCAACCTGGTCCTGATGACATTCCCAAACACTTTCACATTTCTTGTGTCATGTCGTTACCCTCTTGCTCCTCTTCCGCTACCCGCAGTGGTAGGTCCGGGGAGTCTCTACTAGTATCTGGATGACCTGAATCAGGTGTGTTTAAGGAGACATGCAAAACATGCAATGTTGGGGTGCCTCGAGGACCAGGGTTGGGAACCACTGCTCTAAATACCTGTTTGCCACTGTCTGACCCTTGCCTGTTTTGACTGTTTTGGAATAAAGCTTTGCACATGGATCCGCACACTTTTCACATCTCAAGTCGCCCCGTTACAGAATACTCGGCCACACAAGGATCCATCAGCTTTTTGGAGGAACATTGGCCAGGTATGGACATTGCAAGAACGTTATGTCTGTGCTGGGGGCTTCATCTCATGGACAGGGAAATATGGGACAATAGGGGTGTATGAGCTCATGTTGGAGCCTATTTATGTCCAGATGTTAAGTATAATATGTTTATGGGGATTCGCTGTAGATATTTAGCTGACCTCTCGGGTCAACTGTCTTGTCAATTCTAAGAACGTTAATTTCCTGTTTAAGGGAAGTAACTTCTTTACTGTACAATTCTACAAAAGCTTGTAGCGTAAATCTGCATGATTATTGACTCCGTTTATGAGCAAACAATGAACACGTCACGTCAAGTGGATACTATTAAGGTGTTGGATTAAATACTAATGCAGCTTAAACGGTATCACCATCCTACAAAATCACATAAACTGGTCTAGGGGGTTGCATGCGCTTCACTACATAAACACATAAACTGGTATAACATACACATACACACACACATGCAGTTGGTATAGGAAAGTGTTAAAGCTTAACTCAGTACAGAAAGATACATAAGGAATGACATTTATGGAACCCTTTGCATATTCAACAGATCTAAGCCTAAGTGATACGTCAGATTCTGAGTTCAAACACACATTTGTAAAAAGGTGCAACTGATACTTAATGTATCAATTAATAAGACTAAGTTTGGTTACTTGCAAGTCTCGTCTGTCTGAAAAGAGATTCCTGATGCAATCTTAAGGCCCCAGATCTTGCTGAAATTAGTTGATGAAAAGAACCAGTTTGAGTCAGAGGATCTTGATGAATGGAAAGGTCTAGGCCGAAGAAAGGCCTGGCACAAGTGCTTTGGTATCCTGAAGCGTTTTCTCCCATCTTCATCTGCATCTGACCGAACCACCGACTGGGCGGGTCATGGTGTGTCAGCTTTAAGGTCAGAGAATATCCCCGCCTCTCAAGATGGGCTTATCCGATGAGAAAAGCCGGAATCCCAAGTGGACGTTTTGAGATCCTGTGGAGTTTATGAATCTTTGTCTCTAAGCCTGGTAATTCGCATATGTACCTTCCTTGGGTGTTGATGGCACAAATTATCAGATCTAGGACATTCATCTGTTGCTATGTATGCACTGTAATTCTCTACTCTCCGTTAGTATCCGAGATATGACTTCATAGAGACCAAACACTGATATACGTGATGGTTATTAACTAGTGGTTTATGATAACATGAATAAAACAGCATACCCTACAACAGACAATATACAAGAACAGTAATGTTATACACAATGACCTGAAGGATATGTATATTCAATCAAAGAAAGGTTTTCCTAAGAATTAATTAGTAGAACAGTCCATTTCTACTCTGTGTCCTCCTGTCTCGTTTAATTCTCCTCGTATTTCGATGCACATCGTTCCTTGTGCCTCTTGCTTCTGGATAATGCAGCTGAGAGTCTGCTCGCATTCCACAAAGTTGTAAATGTATCGGGTTACCATGAAACCAGGGTCCTGTTTGGCGTCCTGGGGTGTTACAGAGTATTTGTGAAATCTAGCTAACAAAATATATATATTGTGTGTTTGAGTGGTCCAGACTCTACAATTCCCCCTTTCGAACGTTGTTGGCCATAGAATAGACAACAACGAGCGATATCAAAGGTGCAGAACAATCGAACACACACACCTGCCACTCACGGCTGGGAAACAGTGGTGGCTCTCTGGCTGTTGATGCCTCCAGGAGTGGTTGTGGTGCTGTCAGGTGGTGTGCAGTGGTGATGTAGGCTGTAGCAAGGTGAGGGTCCTCAAGCTTGTGCAGCAGGTGTCAAGGCTGTGTCACATGTCATCTTGAAGTGAGTTAGTCCGGGTAAGATGATTGTTTGTTGATGTTGTTAGCCAGTAGGCTATCTGTGTTACCCGTGCTGTGGGACGCCAGGAGACTCCACTGGTTGGAGTGCAGTTTGTTCCAGGATTGCCGGGAACTCGTTATGGAGATCCGTAGTTGAAGAGACTTCCACGACGACCTAATGATATGGCAGGAAAGCGGCAGTGTTTTTTGTTGAGTCTCCTGCTTACTCAACTTTCGAGAAATCTGTTGTTTGTGGTGTCGCTTTGCTCTGGTGGCGGCACCGACTTGAGCTTGCCTTAGTTGTGTTGGTAGAGCTTTCGCTGTTGGCAACGTGTCTGGCTGCTTCTAGGGGTGTCGACCTGTTTCAAGGGATGCTCCTCCCTTGGAGTGGCCTGATGCTGTGTTGCAGCAGGCAAGGATTCAGAGGTTTGTCCTTCTCAGTACTCCTTAGTTGAGTTTTGTTCAAGGAGCTCTTTTGCGAGTGTCAGCAGCTCCTGTAACCCAGAAGTAGGCGTGTCCAGCTGTCCTAGTGTAGCCTCCGTTCAGCACCCGTGTGACGGGTGTGGAGGAGGATGTTGTGGTGGTCTGCTGTTGGACATACCGTGGTGTTTGCAGGATTAGGACGCCTTTTTCCATGGCTTTTTCCAGTGGTTGGTCTGGAACCTGGGTTTGTTGCCATGGTGATGTCTCTGTCCTCTTCTGGCTAGGGGCTTTCTTGTAGAAGGGTTTTGCATTGTGGCAATGCTGGGTGCCTTCTGGTGCCCGCTTTGGATTCTGAGTTGTGAAGTTCAGAATCAGCAGCGATCAGTCCATGTTCAGACTCTGGGTCTGAGAATTCCTTTATGATGGCTTGTTTAAGCTGCTCGTGAGGCTTCAGGATCAGTTTCTTTGATGTCCTCAAGGTCTCTGCAGTATTTAGGTTGCCAGATGTTTTGTCTCTGGCCAGCTCGTTGGGGTCTGTGGGGTCACACGGTGTGTGTGTCTGCAGTGATGCTCTGGAGAGGTCCCTGCCCCACCCCATTGTGGCTGCTGGTTGGTGACGTGTGAACAGTGGCTCTCGCCCCCCCTCGCAGTTTCAGACTCTTGGCTGAGGGGGTGGGCCTGCTGGCCAGGGGAAGTTCTGTTTCGTGTTTTCCTGTCTGTTCACCTTGTGGTCTGCAAGCATATTTCAGTTCATTTGTGACACTGAATTCACCTCGTTGCATTGTTTCGGTTCGCCTGAATTTTTTTTTGTTGCAGCTGCAGAGGTTTTCATGGAGCTGACTTGTGAAGTGTCAAGCAAAGGCTTTGGCTCCTTTCCCGCCTTTCGTAGCTGGGGCACAGGCGTGGAGGGCTTGCAACTGCTGGCGATGTGATGGTCCCGCGTGTGCTTAAGTCCTACTCAGTCGTACTATCTGTTTAAATTCTTTCTGGACCATGTCAAGCTCCTCTTTAATTGCTGAGTCAGGGTTTGGACCTCAGCTTTGGCTGTATGCAGCTGGCTTTGTAAGGCCTTAGTTCTGGTGTCTCTAGTGACTTTGTGTGAAACAGTTCTCTTTTCAAGTCCTGTGTGATGGCTTTTTCCAGCGGCGCTTGGTGTTTAGCAGCTGTTAGAGCCTCTGTGAAGACTGGTGATTTCCTTCTGTCGCACCATTCTGTGAGGTTCTTTGCATCCGTTCTGTGCTTTCTCTCGTTGAGCAGGTGTCAGTTCTCTGCAGAATTCTGTGACTTGCAGTTTCAGTTCATTTACTTCCTGTCTGAGGCCCTCGAGGGTGTGGGCTGAGGAGAGGGTGATGCTGTTCAGGTCCTGGTGTGTCAGGCAGGTGTCGGGTTGTTCACTTGTGTCGCAGTCTCGCTTTTCCTTTCTTTGCCATGGCAGGTCGTTTGCTGGGGCGTTGTCGTGGGTGGGTGAGCTGAGGATTTACCTTACACTGCTCTAGCTGTGTTTGTTAGGTGGTCCTGGTGGGCTGGCAGGGCTGGATGTCTGTGTAATGTCTGCGACATCCTGGCACACTTGTGGGAACACCAGAGAGAGAGAGGCACAAGGCAAATGCAGGTACGTACAGAGGTGTTAAACTATCTCTAAGGGGAACGGCTGTGTAGGCCGTGTAAGGTAGACTAGCTGGTGAGAGGCAGCTAGTGAGGTAGGGTGCTATGTTTTTGTGTTCGTGAACACAAAGGGAGAGTTTGAGTAACTTTGTTGAGGGGGCCGTAAGCAGGGGTCAGCTGATGACCGGGCTATACATGTAGTCAAACTATTACTTAAAACACTGATGGTTCACGGGTTTGGTCACTATGACGAAACTGAAATAAAATAAGATGAACTCAAAAAAAAAAAAAAAAAAAAAAGGAAGATTTTACCTATTTTAGTTTTTTTCTAAGAGATATGGCTAAGCAGGTGTCACTTGTGTGTGATGCTGCAATAGACTTCATAACCCTAGGGTTAGGCTGTTAGCTAAACTAGCAGGGACCCACCAAATACCTCGTCAAAAGAAAAAGAAACAGTGGGAATTATTCCTAGTTCTATCTTAGCCTATATTGTGTTGAATGGTAGCTGCCTTTCAATGTATTAGGCCTGGCACTGAGGCGTGAGGAGAAGTAGAGAGGAAACAGGGATTAGGCTACTAATAACCTGTATAACTCGTTAAGGACACAACAGTTGCTAGAAATACTGTAATCCTATACAAAAAGCGAAGATGGTGATGGTGAAATAACTAAAATAAGGTAAAAGTAAAACACAACAAACAAAAAAAAAAAAAAAAGGGCTTCCTAACGCGCTGTAGAAATTAAAGAGGGAAAAAAACTTTTTGATTTAATTTAAATCTCAAATTTAATACAAATCAATTTAGCTGAATTGGTACATTTGTGCTAAACAAATGTAAATAAATGCAATAAAATAAAAAAAATAAAAAAGGTAGAATAAAGTCAAAACAAAAAAAATAAACAATAACACAAGTACAACTACAGTATGTGGGTAGGGACCACAGGGACCTGTGATGGCATCAACAGGAAGTGACACCAGGGGTGACGGGAATAGAGAGAGAGAGAGAGAGGGAGAGAGAGGTGTGGTTAGAAAGTTACACTTTACACGCCTATCTAAGCGTTAGTCAGATGCTAACAGCTAGCAGTTGAGGTAAAGGGCTTAGCTTAAGAGTTAGCGTTGGTTTACACGCAGTTCTTTGTTTACACACAGGTCTGTGAAGTGGGTGCTGTTGTCAGATTAACCGGAAGAGTCTGCTCACACTTCCGGGGTCACGTGTTGCTAGGAGACCAATGCAAGCTCACAACAGGTGCAAGTGGAGCAGACTTGCACTGCTGTGAGCATGCATGGGAAACTCATGCATGTCCCATACAAATTCATTCATTAGTCAAAACAGCACATTCACTTCACAGGCAATGGTGGATTCGTAGTTAGCTACGCTAGAATAACACCATTAATTTTACGTAAATGTTTCACATGAGCGAGTCAAAATGAAATACAATGATACGTAACACATAATAAGGCCTTAAATTAATGAAATGAGGAGTATCGCTCAGATCACCTACACAGTGCTGAAAAAGGGGATTTATTCGCCCAAGATCAGACTGATGTATTCTGGTACCATTTATATGGGTTGTTAATCTGAGATTTCTTCGTCAGAAAAGGCATACTCTCTACTAACAACAGAATTTAGGATTTCTTCGATAAAATCAGGTTAGTTTCTTATTGTATGTTTTAAACACATTATAGCACTGAAAACGTTCTACTGCTTTTAGGAAGGCACATTCAAGCTATAGTTTATCTGATTTTGATCAGAAATTGGTACGCGCATGTATAAGAGTTACGTAAATGTTTCACATGAGTGGGTCGATATGAATACAATGATACATAACACATACTAAGGCCTTAAATCAGTGAAATGAGGAGCATCGCTCAGATCACCTACACAGTACTGAAGAAGGGGATTTCTTCGCCCATAATCAGACCGATTTATTCTGGTACCAATTATATGAGCTGCTAATCCCGAGATTTCGTCGTCAGGAAAAAGACCTATGCTCCACTAACAACAGAATTTAGGATTTCTTCGCTAAAGTCAGGTTATTTTCTTATCGTACGATTTAAACACATTAAAGCACTGAAAAACTTCTTACTGCTTGTAGGAAGGCGCATTCAAACTATAATTTTATCTGGTTTTGATCAGGAACTGGTATGCGCATGGAGAAGAAGTTACTAACTTATGAAACAGACACATAAGATTGATTATTGGGTCTGCTTGCAAGCAATGTTTGAAACGACTCCACCGTTCTAAATTACTTCTCGTACTGCATAAAGTAGGAAACTAATATTTTCCTGGCCATGTGAATGCTGGAATTTTTCTGGCTAGCTTGTCAAGGTCTCTGGGGGTCCCACCCCCCACCCCTCATGAGCGCTGCTGCGGGTATGCTTGGAAGTATTACAGTTCTGTTCTGTCAGTTGTTAAGCAGAAAGTGTTTGCTCTCCCCTTCGTAGCTTGTTGCATTTGAGGGAGTTTGCACGGCTGAATGAGGGTGCGGGAGTAGGGTGTCTCTCCCACTTCGTTTCTTTTCGCAGCCTGTAGGAGTCCCTGAGTTCTCTTCGGAGCATGTCAAGCTTGTCTTGAGTGTTGTTCAGCTGCTGGATCAGAGTCTCTTGAAGTCTATCAATTTCCTCCTGTGTCAATCCCCTTAGGTGTGTGGGCCAGAAGGAGATGACCTTGTGAGCTTTTTGTAGCCTAACTCTTCGCTTGGTCATGAGTCCTGAGATACACTTCTCCTGTGTCCAGTTGCTTCGCTCAGTAGGTGTCTTCCTGCCCTGGGTAGGGGGTTTCCTCACAACGCCTGGCCAGCCCTCTCTGTTCTGCATTCTGGGCTGTTAGTCTGAGCATCTGCAACATTTTTGCAAATTTGTGTTGAGAGTAAGGGCTAGAGACTATTACAAGATCAAAACAGAGTGTGAATGTTAAGATTTGGGTCAGCATATGTTTGCTGAAAAGGGCGTAAACAGGGTTTTGATTGATGACTTAAGACTACTCTTATTGTCAAATTATCACTCAGAATTTACTGACAGTTCCCCAAACAGGCTTAATCTTTGAGGTATGAAGGAGAAAAGGGAAAAGCATAAGGAAAAGGAGAGCATTTCTATTCAGATTATGCCTATTATTTGGTACTCAGGATGATAGTTATGCCCTAGTGTTTGTCTAGATGACTTTTGTAACAGGGTCATAAAAATGAGGGCACATGTTTGAAAATAAACAAATCAAAAATAGAAATGTCTCTGGTTCCTTTTGAGGTTCAGAGAGAACATCAAGGGGGCATACATGTAAATGGATTTAAAATTAGCTGACTTCTATTATTAAAACAGGGTAATCAATATGGTATTAGGAACAAATATTACATTCTCCTCTCTGCCTTGACTTGTGTTTACTCTACACACGCCAATATCTCTCTTAATGTGGTTTTGTCCTCTTCTCTAGATAGACAGTTAAAATGTAATTAAATTTAGATTTAATTACATCTTAACTAAGCAATAGCATTCAGGAAGGATACCTCGAAGATAGTTAAATTCGCTGAGACGAATTGAAGATTGAGAAACATAGAAAAAGAAGAAAAAGAAGGAAGAGAAATGGAAAAATCAGAAACCAGGGATTAGGTTAAATTCAAATTACTTCACACTGCATACACACATGCTGTATTTAAAAGCTTCAATTAAAGAGTGTTAACCCCTAATTGTTAAAGCTATTTGGTAGCTTAGCCTAAGATGAAACTATGCTAAGTCGTGTTAGCTTACCTCGTCGCTTCTTTTCCCAAGGTGGTTGTTTACAACATGGCGTGTTGTGCTATGTGAAGTTAGCGCTTCCTGTGACAAGTTGTTGTCACGGTAACCAATGCATGCCAGTGTAATTAACGCAGTTTAATGTCTGTCTATTTTAAAAAGTTGCCCACAGTTTTAGAACGTGGTGCTTTCAGCCTTCAAGACTTGTTGCATTACATAAGCACTTCGGTGAGTGCTTCTCTAATATGACAATAAACTTCTTGCACTTGTTTAAAGAATTACAAAACAGGTTTACTGTAAGTTAAAACCGGTTTAAACATATATGCAGTTATGTGTGCCTCACACTAAAGTACAGTATTACCCCTTTACTTTCACTCAGCGAGTGAAACACATAATGACCACCAGGTTGCTTGTATATATGCAGTCAAAGTGTATATGAATTGCTTCAATCTAATTATAAACTATAAGGCCTTTATGCTGTAGAAAGAGGAGCAGCGCTCACATCTACCTTGATATAACTGTACTGAGTTTTCTTCTTCAAAGAAACAATTTAAAACAATACTGCAATTTTGTGATTTCTTCACTAAAGCATATTACATTATGGTACAGTTTGGACATGCCGCTGAGCTGAGATTCAGACTTACGCTTTGTCAGGACAGATTTATGCTTTAATACTGAAATTAGGGTTTCTTTGCTAAAATCAGATTAACCTTACACTGATACCATTAAGCATGAAATACATAAAGACTCTTCCAATTATAATAGCGGTACCAATTCAAATCCCCACTTTATCTGCATCTAAACAAGCCAGCAAACAGGGACACAACAGGGCATCTCAAGTCACTCACACACTTTTAAGTTGCCAGTGGTTAAACTCATAACTTTCGTTTTATCACGCCCGCATTCTCTCCACAATCTGTAACGAATCAGCTCATGAC